>VMOF01000001.1:28855144-28865144 GCA_011764245.1 Trialeurodes vaporariorum | reverse complement strand
CCTCCAAGAAAAAATGTCTGAGGACAAAAGTTGTTTAAAATGAATTTTTACATCATTCAAGTCTGCTTTTCAACCCCAAATCGCCGGTTTTAGAGGGGGGAAAATGAAAAAACTTGAAAAAATAAAGTCAAAATTTCTCTCTCTAACAATAAGTTTTGAGGCAAAATAGTCTAAGAGCCAGGGACCAAAAACTCAACCGGAAAGTACAAGAAATTCTACCTATTTCAAATGAAAGTTCTCCCCCTAAGGAATCAAGATTGGCCGGTCTGGCAGTCTGAATCTGGGGATTTGGAAAAATTTAAGTGAAATTGAACCGGACTGTACAACACTTGATCTTAGGCTCATTTTGCAGGGGAAGACATCCCGAATCAATTAATCTCGGTCTGGCATTCAAATTCTGGGGATAAATGGCCACCAGACAAGTAAAAAAAAAAAAAAAAAAAAAATTAAAAAAAGGGTTATCTCTAGCAATGTAATTCCCAAAGGCGGCAAAATCAGTGGGTACTTACAAGCGTAAAAAAGTATTCAATTTCATAATTTTGAAGGGCGGTCAAATTGCAATCTTTCCTTCCCCCTACCCCACCCCTCCGGAAACCACGGCCCGCCCCTGGGAGGCAGCCATGATTTTATTGATGGAAATCTCTTACCGACAATTTTATATGGGCGAGTTTGTTTGCCTCATTTTTTTAACATTTACTTAAAGCTTGGAAAAAGAAAAAGAAAAAGAAAAAGAAAAAAAAAGAAAAAAAAATAATCCATCTAAAATTCGTTTTAAACGAAAGTGCAAGTGTTTCAGAGTGGCTCTGTAGGTACCGAATTCTGTGTAACTGTTTTATCAAGGATTTTACGCCATTAAGAAACTGACACATGACAGAAGCAAGCGAAATTTATTCATCCTGAAAATCGCCGAAAACTTAAATCGTGTTTTTGAGAGCTTAGACGTCGTCAGAGCGTAAAAACACAAAGGACCTTTCTTGTTTGAAATTATTTCAGAAACAAAATCATGCATCGATTTTTTCGATACCTTGCATCGTTTTCGATATACCTATATCGAAATAATCGATTTTGGGGCCCTTTCCCCCCCTCCCCTGAATTTAGCACAGCACCTAGGCATGGGGACTATTAGGTGGTCATTACTGACACCAAGACGAAGCGATTAAGCCCAAAAAACCTTTGATAAGAATTTGTTCTTCCAATAATCACCCATTGCCTGGACTAAAGCGCGGCGAGAGCATTTTACGCATATCTTAAAATGGACTTTTGTGGCATTAGGACTGCAGATAAGCCAAAAATAATGAAAATTTCAGCCCTGTAGGAACGAAAAGTGGCCATTTTACACCATAATTGACTATTAAAACACCCAAAAATTCATATTTGGTACTTACGCCCTTTTTGCCGATGAGGGGCCACTTAGAGTCAATTTTTTTCAAAATGCTTGTTATGGGTCAATTTTTTAGACCACAAAGAACAAAAAATCGACCGTTCGCACAAAAAATACTCATTTTTGAAAAATAAGAATCACCCTACCCTGGGGGCCCCCTAGGGGGGGTGGGGGGTTTTGACCCCCAAAAAAATAAAGTTCAACTAAAATTATGAAGAATGGTCCAAACTGCAACAATTTATCTCAACTCGTTCAAAAGTTAGACAGGGGGGGGGGGGATACATCTGTTACACCCTGTATAGTAGTTGCACCTTATCCTTGCCGTTTATTGGCTGTGGGTATTTTGAAGCTGACAATAGCTCGAATATAAATTTATTTATTTATTATTATTATATTATGAATATGCAACAAATTACGAATGAGTGACTAAGTAATCATCCCTCTACACAGCAATGTCAGTTCAACCCTTTCTTTCTTTCTAGGACACTCTGTCCTGGTTATGTCTGTCCATTGAATTTCCCAAATTCTTCGGGGGGGGGGGGGGGGGGGGTTCCGGTCTGCCCCCTTTTCTGCCAGCGCGCGTGCAAAATGAAATGTATTGATAGATAAGAAAATAAACAAACCATTAGATTGATTCTAGCTTGCTTGCCCTCGTTTGTTTCAACCTCACATCCAAAATTATGATTAATTCAGAGGAAATTGGTTTAAAAAAAAAGCAAGTGTTTCAGAGTGGTTATCTGGGCAAAGAATTCTAGTACAACTGTCCAGATGAATAAATTTCGCTTGCTTCTGTCATGTGTCAGTTTCTTAATGGCGTAAAATCCTTGATAAAACAGTTACACAGAATTCGGTGCCTACAGAGCCACTCTGAAACACTTGCACTTTCGTTTAAAACGAATTTTAGATGGATTATTTTTTTTTCTTTTTCTTTTTCTTTTTCCAAGCTTTAACCCTTTACTGCGCGATTTTTTTTTTCGTTCGTAAATATGATTTTTCAATTGATTTTGACTCAAAATGAAAGGGAAAAATAATGAAAAAATTCCTAGCATTAATTCTTGCGCCCAAGAGAACTACAAAGTACTAAAATTTAACATGGGCCAGTATAGGGAGAAAATCAAGGTCAAACGGTTAAATATGTTTTCTAATGCTCAGATGGCCCCCAATGTGGGGCCTTGCTTTATCAGACTTCGGTGAAAAATCGAAATTTTCCCTCGATTTGTGCCGGAGGGATGACGACGTGGAAAAAAATGATATTTTAACTTTAAGAGTTCAAAATGGAGGAAATTTATTTTGTGCCTCAGGGGTGCCATGGCGCAGTTAAGGGTTAAGTAAATGTTAAAAAAATGAGACAAACAAACTCGCCCATATAAAATTGTCGGTAAGAGATTTCCATCAATAAAATCATGGCTGCCTCCCAGGGGCGGGCCGTGGTTTCCGGAGGGGTGGGGTAGGGGGAAGGAAATATTGCAATTTGACCGCCCTTCAAAATTATGAAATTGAATACTTTTTTACGCTTGTAAGTACCCACTGATTTTGCCGCCTTTGGGAATTACATTGCTAGAGATAACCCTTTTTTTAATTTTTTTTTTTTTTTTTTTTTACTTGTCTGGTGGCCATTTATCCCCAGAATTTGAATGCCAGACCGAGATTAATTGATTCGGGATGTCTTCCCCTGCAAAATGAGCCTAAGATCAAGTGTTGTACAGTCCGGTTCAATTTCACTTAAATTTTTCCAAATCCCCAGATTCAGACTGCCAGACCGGCCAATCTTGATTCCTTAGGGGGAGAACTTTCATTTGAAATAGGTAGAATTTCTTGTACTCAGGCCCGGACTGGCTCACCTGAGAGGGCGCGGGACGGTGGACTAGGGGGCGCCACCCACCGGGGGGTCTGGGGGGTATTCCATACCCCCCAGGTAGGAAGGGGGGTCCGGGGGTCCTCCCCCGAAAAATTTTTGGGATTCAGAATCCGCCAGAACGCAATTTCAAGCCATTTCTAAGCGATCAGATCGGTCATTAAGTCAGCTCGATTCTTCGCAAATTTTCATGAATATATTCGACCTTTTAAGTCGTCAATACGGAATCCCGCGGGAAAAAACGAACAGAAAAGTATAATTATGAGCTTAGAAAGACTATGAAAAAAGAGGAGAGAATACGAATGCGTAGTTTCTGGATCTTCGAATTCTCGTTTATAGTTTCCGCCGAACGACTCTATATTAACAGAAGGATCATGTTGATCGAGGAAAAATAAACTCACATTTTATGTCAGAGTCGGATGAAAATACTAGATTTTATTTATCTATTTATTTTAAAATTTAAGGAGCTGCCATCAAAATGATAAATTCTTTCTCAGTATACACAAAACTTCTTAGTCAGTATGTGTATACTGTATAGGCAGTGGCGCCACAAGACATTTGTCTTGCGGGGGGGGGGGGTTTGGTACAACTTTAATTCCGGGGGGTCTGGGGGGTATGGAATACCCCTCAGTACAAGCGCCCCCGCTTGTACTGAGGGGTATTCCATACCCCCGTCCGGGGGTCCTCCCCCGGAAAATTTTTCAATTTTCCTGACCTTCAGATTGAATTTAACGGTACTTTCATGTATAGTAAAATTGAACTGTTCAAATATATTTTCGATTTTTCCTGCATGAAATCGTTGCGATGCTCTCGACTCATAATTGGAGGGAGAAGAGTCAAGTGGAATGTGGATGAAGGAGCCATGGAATATTTTGGGGAAAGAGGTTGTTTCATCGCCCATTAGGAATGGGCTGTGTATGGATTTCCTTCATTTTTTCAGGGCTGATAGAGCTATTCACGGGGAGTCTAAATATGGTCTATTTTTTATTTCAGCCTTCTTAGATCCGAGGGGGCGGGGGGGGGGTCGAAGGTAAAACGGTTTTTCGGCCATAACTTTTGAACGGTTAAAATGATCGAAACCAATTTTTTTTAAACGAAAGACCTTTAAAAGATCCATCTTTTGTTGTGTATGATGTTTCAAAAATATTGAATTTTAGTTGAGTTATAGCATTTTCAAAATTTTGGAAATTCCAAAAAATAAGATTTTTGAATTTTTTTCATTTGCGGATCGCACGGAGGAAAACAAAAAAAACTGTCTGAAAGAAATTCCTTTCTTTTCCGGTTCAAATGAGCTAAAGTTTGTTTTTGAGAAATGATTTGTCTTTGAGCTATGAATTTTTGAAGTGTCAAAAATAGCTACTTTTGCGTTCTTAGCGGTTCTTAGTGGGGGGAGGGGGCGTTCCTGCTCGTCTCTTACACGTTAATTAGGGCGCAAACCATGCCGCCCTTGACTCATCTTATGTGACATATGACGGAGGGCGCCAAGAGGAGGGGGAAAGCGCCCTCTCGTGTCTTACTTTAACTAATGTGCAAAGCACTCAGCCCTAGAATCATGTTATGTGACTTTGGGCGAAGCGTTGGGCGGAAAGTATGGGGTGTAATGCGTTCCCATACACTTGTGTCTTCTACGTTAGTTACGGCGCAAACCATGCCGCCCTCGGTTCATATGAGTTATAGGACAAAGGGCGCCCTATGACACATGATATTTGTAGTACTCAAGTCACCGAAAATTAGACTCCCAGAATCGCGGCTTTCAGCTGCTTAAGGGGTTTTTTTTTTTTTTTTTTTATGGAGGGCGCTGCACTATGGTCTACAATGGGTATCTAGCTAGACAAAAGTCGATTTTTTGAGGTCGGAAAAACGGAAATCTGACAACGTAGTGTGATTCCCCATATCTTAGTGCATCTGTATTTCAAATTTTTCCGACCGATCATGTTTGGTAAGGTTGCAACATGCGTTTAAAGCAACGCGCGCAAGGTGTGTTTGTATACTTTAAGGTGCTTGGTTTCTAGCCATTGCAATCCCCAGACAAAAAGTACAATTTTTACTTAGTTACTTTATTTTTTGTTCAAACTTAGAACTTGTTGATCCTTTCTGATGATAAGGCGAATACATTCATCTATATATATTTCATTTCAGTCAATACTTTTGAGTTTTTAGATACTGTATAAGGTCGGTACCAATTTTACTCAAAATTGACGAGAATTTTAGGCTTTAAGGCCACCTACGTTTTTTGGCCCACGGATGCCCACGCTTAGAGTGGCAAGGAAATGTTCCTAAGACCTCTGGGAACACGTTTTTCAATATGCGAATGTCGTCTTTTGTCGTCCTTACAAGTTATGAATTTTTTCGGTTGGAGAACTCAGCGGATAATGCGGGGGATTTTGCCGTTGACGTGGACGAACAATCTTCAATCATCAAAACAGTAAAAAACTATAATAACTGTGAAAACCGTTTGGAACTCGTAAAATTTTACACTACATAGATTCTCTGTGATCTTGAAACTTCCGACTCAAGAAAAATATTGAGCGGGGAACACCCCCCCACACTACCATCAACTATCTGAACCCTCCACATTCAAATATTGGCATCTTACACAGGGGTGGGCAAAAGTAACGCACAACCTCCCTCAAATTTTTTTCCTGATTCATATTTAGAGAATCGGTTTCTGCCAATCTTTTTTATTCAGGGGGCTCATCTGTTTGGCTATGTTGAGTGCCCCCCTCATTTTAGGGGGGTGTGGGAAGGGGTCACGGGGTCGGGGGGGGGGGGCTAAATCGAATATTTCAAATAGGGACCCCATGATTTTTTGCATACTTAGAAAGAACATAAAATTCTAAGCATTTTGGCACAAACCAAAGTTCGATACCTTTTGTCGTATTCGATATATCGAAGTTCAAAGTTCGATATCCACCCATTTTCCAAAAGTCGTTGCTCCCCTTTAAATCAGGGCATCGGACCGCGGCAAAAATCGGTTCGGGTTCGGTTCGCGGTTCACACTTCGCGAAAAAAAAGGTTCGCGGTTCGGTTCGGGTTCACGCGACTTTCCGGACCGCTCCGAACCGGTTCAGACATTTGTGAACCGGTTCGGAGCGGTTCGGCTCGGAAAAAAATTTGGTCGAGGTCGAACATTTGCGGCGGCATGGCAGTTGAGAGGGTCGAACAACTTAAATGTACTTAGTTTCATAGATTGTATACTTCAACCAGCCCTATTTGCTACTATGGGACAAAGTTTCGCAACAGACACACAGCTCAGAAGGCAGAAACAGAAAAAACAGTGGACTAAAAGTAGACAAAATTGGTCAGAATGTATTGGTTTAGACCCTTATAACGTCTAACGAATCAGTAGACCAATCAACGTTCAGTTGCTTCAAACTAGTTTAGATGCGTGACTCTGGGTAATCTTTCTATGCGAAAAGTTTGCGATTTTGAGATCCATCGAGTACTCACAGAGTAAATGCTCAAACTTTTTGCTAGTTCAATTTTCAGGGTTTTTTTCAAGACCTTTACTAAGCCGTTGAACCGGTTCGAACCGGGTTCAGCCAGTCGGTTCGGTTCTGGTTCGGGTTCTCCGCCTCAGTGGAAAAAAGGTTCGCGGTTCGGTTCGCGGTTCGAAAATTCGGCGGTTCGGAGCGGTTCTCGGTTCACGGTTCGGTTCGGTCCGATGCCCTGCTTTAAATGAACCAAATTTAATAAACTTTGGGTGCAAAATGTTCTACTAAACAAGCCCTATAAGGAAAAAAATACGACAGTTCCCAAAAATTTGCCCATACTTAATTTCTGGCCCTCAAAATTTTGTCGATTTTTCAAAAAATTGGAATACCCGATTTTTTTTCAAAAAACGGTCAAAATGGAGGATAACGGACTGAAAATTTCATGTTCTATTGCACTGACGGCTGAGAAACCAGAAAAATAACCAATTGTCAATTTTGACCACCGCAACTGCATTAGGGGACTTTTGTCTAGCTAGCTGGCTTGCGTAGACCATAGTGCGCAGGGGCGCCACGGACAGAGGGCGCACCGGGCATCTGCCCGGTTGCCCGGTGGGCCAGTCCGGGCCTGCTTGTACTTTCCGGTTGAGTTTTTGGTCCCTGGCTCTTAGACTATTTTGCCTCAAAACTTATTGTTAGAGAGAGAAATTTTGACTTTATTTTTTCAAGTTTTTTCATTTTCCCCCCTCTAAAACCGGCGATTTGGGGTTGAAAAGCAGACTTGAATGATGTAAAAATTCATTTTAAACAACTTTTGTCCTCAGACATTTTTTCTTGGAGGTGACCGTTCTCTGCGTATATAGATGATTTTTTGAATACACCTCGGAAAACTCGAAGAAAATGCAAAATGGCGGATATGAAGGTGTTGCCATCATTTTTTGGAATTCCTATGGCCCCAGAAGGGTGTCCCATATGACCCAGAACACGCCCTGAAAGTATAAAAAAGGCACCCCAAAGTCGATTTTCGGGCCCCGGACTAAGAGGAAAAAACTTAAACCGGCCGCCATTTTTGATACAAGCATCGTATTGACGTCCGGTTTGTGCCATTCTCTTTCTCTTTCCAAGACCTTTCGATTGGTGCATCACTCGATGGAGGGATTTTATTTGGGGGGACGGTCCCCCACCCCCAAATGGTTAAATGGCCGTCATTTTGGATAGACGCATGGTAGCGACTTCGGGTTTGCGCCAAATTCTTCCTTTTTTTAAGACTTTTCGATTGAAGTACAATTTTACCCCCCTTCAAATTTGACTTTTTCGAGCTAGAGCCCCCCAAACTAAAAAAATTTTGGGTGGGCTCCGCGCCCCATTTTTTCTCTCCGAACGATAAAGTGTGGCACACCGTTGGAAAGAAGACGTACTGAGGATTCAGAAACTTTTCAGTTTTTGAAAAAATATTAATTAGAACCGAAGTTATGGGCCTCTAAAGTATGGGGTAGCTATTTGGCCGCCATTTTGTTTTGAATAAGGCTACCGAAAATCTGAAAAAAAGAAATTGCTTCGTTTTTTAAGCCCTTTCGAATGATGAAATGAGAAATACGCCCTCCCATTTGAAATATGCGTATGTCGGCAAGACAGGGTACAGTTCGGGGCCTACGCCCTTCCCTAAGGAGGGTAGGAGCCCCTCGACATTTTCTCTGAAGTCGCTTAGGGGTCATAGATTATTCCTGAATTTTTCAGATTTTTACAATCAACCAGGCGCTACCAGCAAAAGTGTGAACTCATTTCTCGGAGACCCTGTATAATAATACGACGAGAGCGACGCGAGCGCTGCGGTGGACTCGGAGCAAGACTGGCAGCGGAACTAATGTAGGAAATGGTGGGTCGTTTCTGACTACTTCGAATCGCTTGCTCAAGCAGTCGCACTAAACACCTCGTTTTAGCCCCGCGCTCAAGCAATTTTCGCGTGTTTTTAGTTTTGAAAAAAAGCACAATGTGGGAGGATTTGTGACTCATCCTCGTCAGACACTAACTTAGTCAAAGCATTAGAAAACGCGTGGCGGTAGAGAAGTAAAGATCATACAAACTCGCGAATCCAAACATTTTCGGCGGAAAGGGCACCCTGCTGGATAGCGAAATTAAGCATACTTACCTGGCGTGGGGACTACCGTGATCATGAAGGCGGTTTCCCCAGGGCGAGGCCTTTCCATTGCACTCCGGTTGGGCTGACCCCTGCGAGTATCTCAAATGTAGATACCTCGGGCGCGTAATTTTTGGTAGCCGGGACTGCGTTCGCGCTGTCCCGAATAATCTGACTTAAATCCCTCTCTCTCGTCACTGCCTAGTGACGACTCATGGTGAATTCACTTACAACATTGGTCATCGTGTGCTCGTCGTCATTCGTCGTTGACCAATACGTTAGGAGACGTGAATGGGTGAATTTTTTCGCTAAATCTACCTATTCTTGAATCAAAATAATTAAAATGTCCGCGAAATTTAAATAGTTGCAGATTTGTTCGATTTTATTGTGCTTGTTTCCGAAAACAACGAGTAATTTCCTTGCAAAAACTGAAAATCCATCCGATTGATCGAAATATAAGAAACCAATTGTCTGATAAATCTGTATTTGTTGAGCATCGCCTCCATCGAGAATAGTTCAGTTCGAGGCCGTTACATACAGGCGGTACGTGCAATGTGGCAACAACCGATTATACCCATTAAAACCTACGAAAAATAATCGATTGTCAGGGGACTCACCGAATTCCTGAGAAATCGATACTTTCGTATAGGTTCAAATGGCAAAAAACATGGTTGCCATGCAGCACAAACTGTCACTGCACGTATAAATACATTATACACATACTGCCCCTGTCCATCCTCGAATTTCATTTTTAAGAGATACGAAGCTTACGAAAGGAGCAAAGATTTGTTATAAAAAAAAAAAAAAAAAAAAAAAAAAATAAGGAAAAGTGGAAAGAGGTACTAGTGAGTCGTGAAAGAAAATTAAACGATTGCGCGCGCGTTTGAAAACGAGCTCTGGTGGCGCACCGCGGCGGGGTGGCAACACGCAGCTGTTCCCGCAGTTCCATATTATCGCCCTAGATAGCGTTGGCGTGCTTCTAGTTCGATTTCTTAAGGCGTGTAAATGGAAGGGCTATCGCGAGTTTTCTCGATTTTGACGTTAAAAATGCGGCTATTGTTGAGGCCTAAATTCAAAATTTTATTCTTACGATTGGTTGCATTGAGTTGCACCCACATGATGTGTACAACAGAATTTGCGAGAGGCGAGGCCTTACCGAAGACATTGCCTTCCAACAGCACACGAAAACGAAGACA
>VMOF01000001.1:28742644-28852644 GCA_011764245.1 Trialeurodes vaporariorum | reverse complement strand
ATATGGAATATTTCACGATTTTGTGTGTCGTCCCAGTTGACAACTGATTAAGTGCTGAAAAACATTTGCAGTTGCCAATTGATGAAGACGTCGATTTCGATGCAATTAAGTGGCCAGCCCGTTTTACGACATCACCTAAACGTTAGGATCTGTCATCGACCAGCTAATCAGAAGCGACCTATAATAAAACGATAATATTACCTATAATAAAACGATAATATTTGGACGAGGCGTTATACCTACATGTAAGAAGCAAAACTAACTCGCATGAGAGGGGAGAGTTCGAAATTCGCGGCAAGGGTGGAGCGTGGCGTGGCCGCGCCGCGGCTCGTCAATGGATCCTTGGCGGGAGTAGAGGTGTTTCACTTCGCTCGCTCATAGATGGCGCGTCCAGCCGTTTCAGAGTCCGTTACTCGACTTTAGAAACAATCCAGGTTTAAAGTGCCCCCTCGAAGGTGACGTCAACTGAGCAACTCTTGACTCTCTTCATTACGCATAAATCTTTCGCCTTTTACTAAAGATTTCCGTGGGGAGGGTCAATTAATGAGTCTAATCTAATTTTTGGAATGCCTGACGAAAGTCGGGCACATTATCAATTTCTACCCCCTTTCATCTAAATTGTGTGCGTCAAGCATCACATTGAGGACCATTTAAATTCAGTCTCAGCAGTCCTTCAACATTGAAAGATCAAAGTCTCAAGGAAGTTCAGTTTTGGGTTGAAGGAATGAAAATTGAAATTTCGTAAAAGTTTATAGGTCTAGGTGCGCCCACAGTGCCTACACATCTGAAACGACCTCAACTTGACTAGCAAACGCGAAAGTTTTGACGCAGCCAAGAACGCACACGGTTGCTTTGATTTCACGAAGATTCGCAACTCATCTCGAATTCTTGACTGCCAAAACTGTCGCGTTTGATAGTACTTCAGTAAATCAGTAAAGACTACAGAGAATTTTTTTTTAGAAAAAATAACGGCCCTCTCCAAAGTCGGGTCGGATCGGATCGACTATCAACCAGAAAGTTCGACGAAATAAAAATTAGATTCAGCTTGTTAAGGCTATGACTAGCACGAGGTTCTGGAAAACATAGCCATGAAGCATTCGCAAAATTATTGCGCAAAAAACGACGCGACGTGACCTTTTAAAAGCTTCAATATTGTCTCCTCGTCCAATAATATTGAACACTTCAAAAAGCTGGACCGTAAAAGCGAAGAAATGCAGGCAGCCTTAACCTGCTTCCGCCGGCGAACCACTGACAAAATTATTCTCTCATCACGAGTTTAAGAGGGTTACGAGGAAAAAGGATTATTCAGTATTGCATTTTAAAGAGCAACTCGAGGAAAAAGATCCCTGAAAAAAGTGTAGGTATCCATTAGTTTGGCTCCTGAAAGTTTGGAACGCTTAACGATTTGTTGTGCCGAATACTTGCGTGCGCGCGTTAAAATACCTCCTGAAGAAACTAAAGAGAAACGGGTCAGCTGCAATAAAGCGATTGTGCGGGAGGGGGGGGGGGGTGCAGGGGTGAAGAGGGAGTAAAATACAGCTTATGAACTAGGTTCTTTTAGCGTTTTATTCCTCGCGATTATGCATCAACGGCGTTAACAGAAAAAAAGAAAACTCATAATATAACGCATTTCGGAATCAACCGTTTTTCATTCTCGATAGATACCTATACTTTTAAAAGCACAGAACTGATAAAAGTATGCTTGAAGAACGGACGCGAGGGCAGACGGCATTGAAAACGAAGGCCTTTACCCTTAAGAGCTTTGTAAGTAATACCATTGTGCGACCCCCATTTAATTATACATCGATCGAATGGGCATAAAAAACTGAGCAAATATAGGAGATCGATATCGTTCTTTGTACGTGTGATATCGAATTATGAAGGTGCGCGAGAATCCTATAAGTATCTGCAACACAAAAAACGACATCGATCTCCGGATTGCGCAAAAAAGCTCGGTTTCCATGCCCTTTTGATCGACGAATCATTTAAGATGGGTCGTGCATCGGAATTTTTAAGATATCCCGTTTGAGGGGCAAATTTTTTTAATAAATTGGGGGGGGCTCTAAATCAATTTTTGACTAAATCTATGTCAAAACCAATTTTTTACCTGAAAATTACTGGCTGATTATCGCATTATTGACTCTTTTTTTTACTTTTTTCAGAACTCAACTGAAATTAACATAAGGAGCATGAAGGAGCACCATCCAACATGGACCATACGTTGACTGATGCAATTTCGGTGCTTCGGATTCACTATAGGCAAAAATCTCAACAACGTTTGTCATCAGTCAAAGTATGGTCCATGTTTTTCTGTGTTCTGTTGAGACTTGAGACCCCGAAAAAAAAAGTTGCCACCTTGCGCAAACATGGGCGAGTTAGATACTGCGTGGTCTCAAATTATATATTGTCTCTGCTTTGAACGGTCTTCGGGAAAAAGATTAAAACGGGTGCAGCGCGCTCTAGCATGATAGAGAACCTCTCGTGATAGTGCGGGTGATGGGATATCCCTATCACGCTCACAGAGCACGCCGTCATCCTCTCCCACCTTTAACTTTCCACTGGTTTATCTTTTCAATAAATGAAAAAAAAAAAAATCGGTAGAGGTACTAAAAACTTCTGAGGTGGATGGAGCAGAAACAGCTGAGTGTGAGGAACATGTTATTACTAATTTTTAATTTTTTTTTGTTTTTTTTTGTTTTTTTGTTTTTTTGTTTTTTTGTTTTTTTTTTGTTTTTTGGTTTTTTACATTTACTTATATTTTTTTAATTTAAGACTTTCGCGGGAGGGGGCAAATGGAACATAGTCAAACTCGGAATGCAAAATGGACCCATTTATAACGGCTCTACAGGGCAATCGTCGAAATGGGGAATAGCTTCCTCTTCACCACCAAGAAGCTTCTTTCGCCTTTTTCCCAACCGAAAATATTTAAAAATCACTTCCTTCGACACTTCATTCCTCAAATTTTCTATACCCGAAAAATTGATCGCAGTTCGTTTATAAATTTAGAACCTCAAATTACTTTTTAGGACAAGAGGAGAGCCAAGCAAGAGAAACAAAAGCAACAGCTGGAGAAGCACGAGAGAGAGAAAGAAGAGAGATACCGCAAAATTAGAGAAGAGGAGGAACAGTTGAAAAGGATAGCAGTGGAAAAAGCGAGGAATTTGGCAAAATTAGAGAAGGACGAGATGAAAACTCTGACCAGTGCACTACGCTTTTCTGAGGTAAGAGTTCACTCAATCCTCATCTGAATATCAGAGTATAGGTACAACCGATATCAGTACAGAAATACTATACAGAATGAAAAATCGACGATAGTGGAGGGAGGGCGGGAGACATGCAGTGGTAATGTCACTTTCAATCTTTAAAACACAATTTCCTCTTTGAAAAACGGAGCGCTTAAAAAATCAGACTGATTTGCGGACTGGAAAAAAAAAAACAAAAACAAAAACAAAAAAAACGAGCATGTAGCTTGGCCCTTCTGCACTGCCGTTGCCATTTCACTCATTCCTTCCCCGTAAGTTAGAGTCCCTATATGTAGAGAGTTAAGACAAGAGAGTAGTCAACCTCTGATTGGTTAAGGAGTTTTAGGCTCTACGGACGCCGGCGCCATTGGTTGCGATTTGCACATTTGTTTACATACTCTTGTTTACAAACGAATGGGTCCAACGGTATTTTACGAATAAAAGAGTTAATTGTGGACAAAATTGTTAATTTTAATCATGATGCACCTTAAGAATGTCTATAATTCTCGATAGAACCTTTAAAAGCGGAAATATATGTCGATCAACAAAAGCAGTGATTACACTGTTATCTTTGCAGTGGACCGAGACACAACAATGGCCTTCAGAATGTAAATAAATGTGCAAAATCGCATCCAATGGCGGCGCCCATGGTTTCACTTGTCTTAACCCTCTAAGAACCAAGGAACAAATAATGTTACGGCTTGACGGTCCTCCGAAAAACGTTGGATGGTGCGCACGTAAGTATGATTCCCCCGTAAGTGCTCACCGATCATCTGCGTGCGGGACCGTGACGACGTAACATTATTTGGTCCCTGATAAGTTCAAAAGAACACAGCACTCTTATAAAACTCCTATAAAGGGAAGGTAGTTAACTATTCGTACTTGGAGGAGTTGGGATTGCATATACGATGAGTTGAAGGCGCCCGAAGAAACCTTATCTTTTAAAAGTTTTCACATAGATAATCGCGTTTCTCCGGAATGAAGACTGAGACAATGTGTAATATAGTAGAGGAGAAAAAAACCAGTTTACTCGGGCTTGGTCCATAAGGGGTTAACTCTCTACAAATAGGGACTCTACGCCGTAAGTGACTAAGTAAGTCGAGTCTGTGAATCAAGTTATCCAAACGCATATCAAAAATGATAACAGTACCAATAACGGCCTACATATAGTTCCGATGACACGCACTCTTTATAAACGCAAGTATACAAGCATCATGAATCATTGATCCTGAATCGAAATCGTAAAAAGATAGATTTATTTATATTTTGTCAACATAGCTCCATTTATTTACAATCCTATGAATAAATAATTCAGTCCTACAAAATGCCAACGAATAAAACGATCTTAAATAATCGTTAATTTGTCAGGTTTTGAGGGAACGAGCTGTGCAGATCAAGTTCGAACAGAAAATTCGAGAAAAACGGGAGGAGGAGGAAAGGAAAACAGCAGAAGAACAATGGAAAGCCGCCAAGGAATACCAACTGGAGCTGGAAAGAGAAAAGCTTAAACTGAAGGAGAAGGTCGAAAAAGAAAATAAAACTACAGATAAACAGTGAGTTGTGATATATAGTTCGTCGCCAGCCGCTCAAAGTGGCGTATCAAATTTTTGACGATTTTTCACGAGAGCAGAAAGAAGATTGTAGGCAAAGCTATAGATTTAACTTCGATACGCCTTCTTATTTTTGCAAAGCAGCTCGAAAAATATTCAAGGATTAGCTTTCAAAGTATGCTTCATCGATACAGTGCCATCATAATAAAAATGGGAGTCAACTCCTAATAACTCAAAATGTCCAAATTTGATGATAGACCGCTTTGAGCCGGCAGGCGGTGATTTATTGAGGCGCTAAATATAATGAGCGCACTGTAATCAGTAGCAGTGTTGAGCAAAAATCAACTTTTCAATAATCATGAATAATTAACTTAAATCATTCACATTATTCTCATGTTATTCCTATTAAAAAATCGAAGTTTTAACACTGCCAGTATATTTATCTGTCATAAGATGATTGACTGGTAGTGTTAAGACTTCGTTTTACCAATAGGAATAACACAAGAATAATGTGAATCATTTTAGTTAGTTATTTATGATTATTCAGTGGCGGATCCAGCCCTTGCAAACGGGGGGGGACTTGGGATTTTTGCCCCTTAGTGACCCCTTCCTTTCCCCTCTTTTCCCATATTTTGGGCCGAACGGGGGGGGGGGGTGCACCCTTCGCCATCCCCTGCATCTGCCAATGTTATTATTGAAAAGTTAATTTATGCCCAACACTGATCGGTAGCGTCATTTGGTCGGGGAGGGGGGGGGGGGTGCTTGAGGGGTGATTTGACACATCCCGACATTTTGGCTAACACAGCAAATGCAAGAAGCAAAAAAGAAAGGGGGAAATAAGGTTGTCAAAGTTAGCGAGTATACACGTACAGGCTTAGAAAGTTATTAATTTGAGGAAAGAGATGTGCATTAGAAAAATACGTCGATTTTTCCCAAAATTTGTCTAAATTGAAAGTGAAAGGACAGTACGGTCACCAAAGATCACGATGGTCGGAGTTTTCAGGAATCAAATGCACGAGAAGCAAAATACACATACAAAAAATAAATAAAAAAAAGGGGGGGCAACCAGTTTCTTTTGTCAACCTCCTGATACAGCAAGACCCGAAATGATCCTGCAAAGTGATCTGAAATTGGATAAAATCTAATTTGGAGACAAAACTTTCCTCACCATAATAATACATACAAACATCGTGAATACTATGAGTACACTTGGACGCATACTCTAGGTGCGTATACCTAAATACCTTTTTTCTAAGAACAGATTTAATGATTACATCATCTAGGTTTAAATACTACCAAAGAATGAGAAAGGAAGAGGACGAGAGACGACTAAAGGAGGAGCTGGATGAAATTCATCTAATTCAAACGGAATTGAAAATAAAGCAAGACGATGAAAACGCACGGGTAAGTGTACTTAAATAGGGTAAGTGTACTTAAATATAAATAAAATAAATGTCACTGGAAGCAATATCTTAGTTCGAAAATATCACATTGCAACTGCTGAATAGTTATGTGAAGGTTGGCAACGGGGTTCCACTGGCTGTTGAATCAGACATCGGCTCGGCGGGTTGAAAAGCACCTAAAAATTGTCTTTTTTTTAAATTTCTCAGCTAATATCAATCGAATTGTCTTGGACTCATGAAAAGTTCCGAGCGCATTTCACGGCGCATATTTTAAGACCAAGTTTTTGATGCGTTTGGTTGCGTAGTTTTGTTGTTCTGCGTTGTGACCATGCAGACACTTTTTTGACCGAATTCTGGCCGGCAAAATAATTCTTCTTGTAATTATAAGCGTCTATACCGCTAGGCGCAGTCTCGGTGTTTTCTGACTTGCCGTTCTGCGTCTACCGACGTTTATCATACATATTTTTCTCCGTGTTGAAAATACCGCACAAAACATCAGAGAGTTCCAAAAATTGACCCAGAAACTAAAAAAAAAAAATGCATTCAACAAAATACCAAGACCCAAGATGGCCATCAAATGAGCAGGTCACAATAGGGGTCCCATCAAATAGCACATTTTATCGCTGATAAAATTGATTTGCCGTAGAGAAAACTGTAATTAAATGAGCTCCCCCATTGTAACCTGCGCTCATTTGACCACCATCACATGTTTCTTCGAAAACGATTTAAGGATTTATTTTTTGAAAAATATGGCCAAGTCCTGAGTTTTCCGTGACCAATTTAGGTTTCGAAGGAGGAGGGGCAATTAAATAGGACTCCCCCATTTTCACCCGCTTATTTGACCGCCATCTTGTATTTTTTTAAACGCATTTATTGAATTTGAGAGAGAATTTTGAGACTTTAAGGAGGTTTCAATATGATTTCCACGCGATTTTACACAGGAATTGATTATTGACCATACACACCGCCGCGCCGCAGCAAAAGTTTGCATAAGACCCACTCATCCCCCAAAACCCTCCTTCAAGCAGAAAAGAATTTTCCTGCGCGCAAGAATGTTTTCATAATACGTTTTACCAATAAACAGGCGGCGGAGAAGAGGAAAATTGTGATCGAATGTATTAAGGAGAATCGGCGGATGATAGAGGAGCATGAAAGGGTTACGGAACAGGAGCTGGCTGCTGAGGACGCGGCCGCTCACATCCATGCACGAACAAAACAACACCTTGCCAGGATGATCAAAAGACAAGAGATCAAGGTGAGGTAACTATACAGTATGTTTCAGAAGAGTAGGCGCACCTAGATCGATAGTCCTTGGAGTTTTTCAACATTATTTCTAATAGTACTCGATGAAAATGAATTAAAATGAACAAGAGGGTTCACTTTTCAGTGAGGAACACTTTAAGAGCAAGAGAATAAAGTCAGATGCAAGTTCGGTTCTGATTTGAAGGAATTTAAGTTAAAAACTCGCAAAAGATTATGGTTTAACCCTTTGAGGGGCAGGCCCGAGTATACTCGTTTTTCTTCTCTAGTCTACTTCACATTGTTTCAGTCTTCATTCCGGACAAACGCGACTATTGATGAAAAGTGAAAACATGTATAAGATAATGGGGCTATTGCACACTTTTTCTATAAGCGATTTAATAGTTGATTATGGCGTAAAAACCTCAAAAAATAACGATGGCGGTACTAAAAACTTCCAAAATCCACTCCTAAACTCAATAAACGCAGTTATTTACGCGAGCGTAATGGTGGCCGAAGGCACTAACAATGGGAGATTCCCATCTAACAATTCTGAAACTCCATCAAGAAGTGACCAATAGACTACTTTCATTTGACACCGGTGTCACTAGGTGTTGCGGCACCATTCATCGGATGTGGATCATCACTCTGATGACTAATTACTCTGTGAATCATCCTTGTCAACAAAGAAAGAGTGACGAAATTAAGATAGGAATCGCCCATTGTTAGTGCCTTCGGCCACCATTACGCTCGCGCAAATAACTGCGTTTATTGAGTTTAGGAGTGGATTTTGGAAGTTTTTAGTACCGCCATCGTTATTTTTTGAGGTTTTTACGCCGTAATCGACTATTAAATCGCTTATAGAAAAAGTGTGCAATAGCCCCATTAGATAAGATGTCTTCGGGCGCCTTCAATGTAGCATATAGGCAATTCCAACTCCCCCGAGTACGGGCAGTTAACTACCTTCCCTTCATAAACGGAAGCGGGAAGAGAGGCGTTCTTTTGAAATAACCTGGCCCTTAGAGCCTAGAGGATTAGTCAGAGGCAAGTTCGGTTCTGATTTGAAGGAATTCAAGTTAAAAACTCGCAAAAGATTATGGTTTAAGTGCGCATCTACTTCTGAAACGAGCTCTAACTTTAGTATAAGCCAAGGCCGAGCAACGTGCCAATCGCGGTGACTTTTGGAATGATGTCGAAAATATTCGGGAAAGTTTTCGGAATTTCCGTGAACACTGCTTCCGATGTAACCACCTCCTCTCACGTTTTTGTAGTTACTCGCGCTGCAATGCAGATTTCATATTTGCAATCGCCACAGAAATTTCACCGTATCCATTCATGTCACATTCAACATTATTGGTACTGATTGTGAGTTCAGATTCAGAATTTTACAGTAAAATTAAATTAAAGGGGTAAGTTAGAAAAATCTTTGTAAAATTAAATATGGGTTCGAGGGTTAACCCTCTGGACCAGGTTTAGGTTAGAGTCCCTATATACTGTGAGAGTTGCGCCTAGAATCCCTATATATGAAAGGGTCAAGACACGCGAACAGAAGTGAAGAAGAAGAAGGTGTCTGAGGAGCCTGGAGGCGCGCCTCTAGTTTACATTTTTATCCAACGATCGTCCCGCCAAAGATTACTTATACATGTATTCGTGTGTAAGTAATCTTTGTTAGGTCAACCTGACCTCCAATACCCAACGCTTCACTACCTGTTTTAAAAGTAATGCGTGAATTTTATTTTGTTCTGAACACATTTTCATCAATTTCTAACTCAAATTTCATGAGTATAAACTAAAAATGCCGAAAGTTTCCTTACAGCTGGGAAGCAGTGAAGATGGTTCCATGAAGATGTAAACAAGAGGCACGCCTCCAGGCTTCATAGACCCCTTCTTCTTCTTCTTCTTCACTTTTCAGCAGCCAATCAGAGATGGAACCTCGTATGGCGAAACTCTTTCATACATTGGGACTCAAGTTGCGCCATTGCTGGATCAATTTCTGATTGGCTCTCAGATTTAGGCTGTCAAGAAAGCTCCAAGAGGCAAATGCAAATGGCGGAGGGTTTGTTTACTTTTCGCGTATTAGCTTTCATTACACATTTGAAGTAACAGTGACCGCAGTAATTACTGTTAATTTTTCCTCTGCTTGAATGTTACTCTGGAGAACATTATCTCTTTCAATAACGACCGTAATGGGGCTCTTGCGAACTTTTGCTCCAAGGGATTGAAGAGTTGATTCTTGCATAAAAACCTGTAAAAATGACGAAGAGTACACTAATAAATCACGAAATTCACTCTCAGAATCGAGCTTGATGGAGGTTCGACGCAGGTATTATGGGAGATTCTTATCTAAATTGAGACATACCTCTGTGTTTCCAAAGAGAGAGTGGCATATTAGATAGGAATTTCCCACGATACCTGCGTCGAACCGCCATTACGATCTTGCCATTTAAGTAGTTGTGTAGGTTTATTACTGAATTTTAAACTTTCTCTGTGTGATTTTCGTGATCTTTGCTGGTTTTCACATCAGAATGGGCTAAGTATTCATTTGCTCACAGCAAAAGTTTGCAAGAGCCCCATTGTCGAGAATCTGAACCTAACCTTCAAGAGATCCGCCATTTCCACTGGGGGCTCCATTGATTCGCTTCTTCTGCTTCATTTTCAGCGACTTGGCGCAACTCTCATAGTATATAGGGACTCAAGTTTAGGTAAGTTCAAAAGAACACCACTCCTCCGTTTATAAAGGGGATGTAGTTAACTGTTCGTACTCGGGGGAGTTGGAATTGCATATACGACGAATTGAAGGAGCCCGAAGAAATCTTCTTAGCTTTTAAGTGTTTTTAGAGATAGTCGCGTTTCTATCCGTAATAAAGACTGAAATAATGTGAAATAGACTAAAGAAGAAACTCGGACGTGGCTCATATGGGGTTAAACCGGCTATAATGTAGGTTCTCATATTTTATTGATGGTTTTTTTATTTATTTTTTTTTTTTTTTCACTTTTTCGAGACGCGTGTTTCAAAAAAAAAAGTTCTGAAACGTAGAATATTCACATAGCATACACTGAAGGTGGATTGCAGACCCGCCTCCGAGATCGAAATCAGGTCGCGTCCCGGAAATGGTAGGCCGGTCCTGGTATGTAAGCAGAGATTACACTGGTCGTGATTTTAAGGAGATAATAAAAACGTTATAATCGTTTTAAGTTCGTAAATGATTAAACTTTTAATAAAATTCTGACCGTTTATAACAAAAAATTGTTCTACTTTTAACCAAGTGACTTACTTTGAAATATAGAAGAAATAGAATCAAACAAAAGTGGAAAAACTGACACAGAAAACTGATTATCCACCCAACAGATGGCGGAGGAGAGAAGGATACCAGCAAAAGAATTGAGCGCGCAAGCTGCCAAGGCACTCATTATAAACGAAACAACGAGAGAGGATGATGACGAGAGAGTGAAAATGGAACAATTGGCCGAGTAAGTTAAGCTCTTTCTTGTAAAAATAGAATTAGATCGTCTTGTCACACTGGGGGAAAAAAAAAAAAAAAAAAAAAAAAAAAATGCTGATTTAATATTTAAAATTAAAAAAAAAAAAAAAAATGTCCAACAAGTTCTAAATGCTGATTTAATATTTAAAAATGCTCATTTAACTACGTCCATGATTGAGTCAGAATTTTCATAATATAAACTCAGACTAAGAACTTGTAAGACATTTTTTTAACATTAGATCAGCATTGTTTTTGTTCAGTGCACGCACGACTATTTGGAGCATTTGCATTCTGACTTCTGACTCGTGGGGCTTTCTTGAGAGCCTAAATCAGAAAGCCAATTAGAAATTGATTCCAACAAGGCGCAAAGTCTACATACAGGGACTTATACAGTTATAGTACGAGTATGGATGGAAATATACTTCTATTTTCATCCATGGTTTAAGTGCGTGTATGTTCCGATCATAAAGTAAGTCTTTATGGTTCCGATACTTCGAAATTGAAATTAGTAATGAAATCATAAAGGAAGAAATGAATGAAATCGAATACATTCATGTGTAATAAATCAATGAGAGGGATTTGAGTCAGATTATTCGGGACAGCGCGAACGCAGTCCCGGCTACCAAAAATTACGCGCCCGAGGTATCTACATTTGAGATACTCGCAGGGGTCAGCCCAACCGGAGTGCAATGGAAAGGCCTCGCCCTGGGGAAACCGCCTTCTTGATCACGGTAGTCCCCACGCCAGGTAAGTATGCTTCATTCCACTATCCAGGAGGGTGCCCTTTCCGCCGAAAATGTTCGGATTCGCGAGTTTGTATCATCTTCACTTCTCTACCGCCACGCGTTTTCTAACGCTTTGACTAAGTTTGTGTCTGACGAGGATGAGTCACAAATCCTCCCACATTGTGCTTTTTTTTAAAACTAAAATCACGTGAAAATCGCTTGAGCGCGAGGAGAAAACGAGGTATTCATTACGACGCGAGGCGACGGCTCCAGCAAGCGAGTCGAAGTAGTCAAGTATGTACGGTACAACCCATCATTTTGGAGTTCCGGCGGGCAAACAAACGCTGCCAACTTTGCTCCTAAAATTCACCATGATGGTCTGACTCTGAGGCCCTACGCAGTTGCATATTTTGCATAATAGTAAATCCACCCCTGACCTCATGCCTTACTAACCGCGTGTTTTTTACTTCGATTTTCGTTTTACAAGTATTTTCTTTTCTTCTCTCATTTACTACTGCATTTTGTGTCAACATCAGATTCTCTAGGGATGGATCCAAACCCCCTCATAGTAGCTACACCCATGGCCACCGGAAAATTCGGGTCTTGCGCGCATGGCCGCACCCGGGGGGGGGGGGGGAGAAAAAAAAAAGAAAAAGAAAAAGGAAGAAAAAAAAAGAGGAAAGGAAAGGAAAAAAGGAGGAAAGGAAAGGAAAAAAGGAGAAAAGGAATGGAAAAAATTAGGAAAAGAGAAAGAGAGGAGAGGAAAAGAGGAGGAGAGAAAAAGAAAAGATGGAAATGAAATGAGTTCAAACAAAGTATCAATGTCATGAAACATATTTTTCCTTGGAGGGACACATATTTTCCGACAGCAATGTCCTTAATTGTTAATTTCGCTCAATCTTCTTCTGAAATCTAGATTTCCTGAAGACTCCGTCTTTCTATCAGCATGCGATGAAGATATTTCCGTAACATCAGCATAGTCTCGGAAAATCTCATTTTTCTCGAGAGTTTATTCAAATATAGTTTCTTAATAGAAGTAGCCTAATTTTACATCTAAGAAGAGCTAAATTTTCAAAATTTTCCAGGGGAGGACCCCCAGACCCCCCCCCATATGAAATGACAACTTGCCCCCCCATACAGAAATCCATGGGTGCGCCCATGCTTGCGCGATAGTTCAACTTTCCTCCGTTCAAGAAGGGGCAGATTTTGATTGCACTATCAGGACTTGAATCACTTGAATGTCAACTAAATGAGCAAGACACGTTTCAAACATTCCCGACAGAAAGTTAAGTCGCAGCAACTTCTTCGATTTTCTGAAAAACGACTTATAATGAATAATGAATGGCAGTTATACTTTTGAAACTCCTATCCTCGAATTCTGATTACAGGGATTTGAAAAAAGAAGAGGAGAGAAAACAACATAAGAACAAGCTGGCAAATGAGAGGAGAGAAACATTTGCGGAGTACTTGATAGAAGTTGATGGGAAGAGAGAAGAAGAGAGGAAGATGTTGAGAGAAGAAATGGTGCAGCGCGCCATCAAGCTGCTGGCTAACGAACGAATGGATAATGAGGCGAGGAGGGAGAAATTCGAGAAAGCGAAACTTTGCAGAGAAAATTGGGACGAGCAATGCGTAAGTTGACGGGACGTCCCGTCGCTTCATCTCCAAATATTGAAAGAATTCGAGAATAATTCGTTGAAATATTTGAACACAAAATCGAAATTATGATTTGAGTCGTCCCATCGCATCGTCCCTTCACTAGCAAAAGGTTATATTTCGTTCTCCTCCATGCATAGAGGCGTAGCTCCAGATGTTGACATTTTGTAGGTTTGTGTCTATATTTTCAAGTGCGTATTTGAAAACGCTTTTTCGATCTATCAAAGTTTCAAGACTTAAATCCAAAATAATTCAGAGTTATATTAAGTTAAAACAAACAGACACAACTAAACGCAAGCGTAAGATGACACATCTTAAATTAGTTCTCCTACAAAATAACAAAAAGAGACACATACGTCATACATGCCCCCAAGTGCGCGGAGTGACGATTTGAAACAAGTTTTAAATCGTTAAATTAATAAAAAGGAGAACGACAAGAGTACTAATTCAAAGTATATTAAAACAAAAACTCATACTTGCGCGAATAAAATGTTTTCTAACTTAGGACGCGTTTCGCGCGGGCACGGCCGGGCACAGACGAACACACACATGTGATGTCACTGATGATGCCCGGCCGTGCCCGCGCGAAACGCGTCCGACCTTAGAAAAAATTTTATTCGCGCAAGTGAGTTTTTGTTTTAATTTACTTTGAATTTTAAAATCACCAATTAAATTCATCGCCCTCACCAAACCAAGGTGAATTTAGACCTGCGCGATCGACAAAAAACTGATAAATTGAAACTAAAGTTCTTGAAAATACAAATTTGAAACTAAGATGGATATAAGAACTAAGCTGATCTCCAATTTTTATTTCATGATCAAGAATATGACCCAATCGATCGAAACTTCGAATTTTCGAAAAATTTCGTTTCGACTGAACACGCGTATACGGTATTCTATGGGGATATCCGTGGACACAAACTAGCGACTACCTTCCAGGTCCAGCCAAACCCCACCAAGTTAAAGATTATGAGCCAGCGCACACTAGGTTAAAAGTGTTGAAACATAGTTTCCTTGATTTCAAACAACGGGCTCTTGCAAACTTTTGCTGTGAGCAAAATGAATAATACAATCTGATATCAGAACCAGCAAAAATCACACAAATCACTCTAAAAAAGTCTATAAAATTCAATAGTAAACCGACAAAACTGCTATAATGGCAACATCGTGATGGCGCGGCGGTTCAACGCAGGTATCATGGGAGATGCCTGTCTACTTTGTCACTTTCTCTACGGAAACACAGAGATATGTCTCAAATCAGATAGGAATCTCCCATGATACCTGCGTCTCTCCGCGACCACGAAGCCCGATTCTGATTGTGAGGGTGAATTTTGTGATTGCTTATTGTTAGTGGTCATCGTCATTTTTACTAGTTTTAATACGAGAATCAGTTCTTCAATCCCCTACAGCAAAAGTTTGCGAGTGCCCCATTATTAAGAGATAATATTTTCTTACAAAAACCATGTATTGCTAAAGAACGATTGGACACATTTTTATTTTATCATTCTATTGGTCGTTTATAATCTTGATTTTTATCCGTAAATTATGTCACGAAAATTTAATGATTGGATCCACTGTGCTGCGATTCAAAGTGATCTTCACATACACATATGAAGCGAGATATACTTCTTGTATAATGCCCCCCCTCCCCCTCCCTCCCTTTTATTTTCTTCAAACTTTGCATGATTGCAGTATTTTTATAAAAGCTCTTGTGCACGATAAATTTTCAGTCGGAGAATTTGAAGCTGAGAAAATATGAAAAAAACCTAGAGAAGGAAGCCGTGGAGAGATCGGCGCAAATGTGGAAAATGAGCGACGAGGAATTCTTCCAATACGCTAAGCAAGTGGTCGAAGACAGCGAAAAAAGGCAACGCCCACTTCTACCAATTTTGAAGACAATTCAGGTACCTATCGACCTCATTCATGATAAGTAACAGCACCGAAATGTATATTTATACAGGCAGATACATAGAAAGATGAATGCTGCGATGAAAACAGGGATGCGTTGCAAGTGAACCGACTTGTGTCACAAAGTAAGGTGTCTTAGTCAATTTACGAGGTCGATACTAGATATTTGTATACGGGGACTAAAATTGATGTATGATAGGTTGAAACTTTTCGGTTCACGATCGCTGATTGGTCTCTTTGTGAAACGTCAAACGCAGTAGCGGCTCGTGCTTTTTGGCAACAAAGTCTTTGCTCCATTTAAATCGATGATTAAAAATCGATTGCTGATGAAACGCTGCTTCACTTTCGAATCGATTGTTTTATATCAAATCAAATGGAGGGATAACATTGGTGCCAAATTTCACGAGCCGCCACCGGTCTGACGTTGCAAACCCAAACGCTATGAGGTAGGAAGAAAAGTGTGTCTCACACGCGACACGACCTTCCAAATAGGTTAATGCAACGGTTCCAAAACTAAGGTCCGCGGTCCCGAACGGCGGCGCGGCGCGGCGGTCCGGAAAAGGTTCGTTAGGAAAATCCCCAAAACGTAGATACAATGAAATTCGGCAACGAGTTCGGCAGAAACTAATTGCACAGTCAGCTATTCATTTCCCCGACTTCTTCTCCACATTCAGCTATTCATTTCCGCGACTTCTTCTCAATAGAAAAAAATGAAGTAAGATCATTCTCAAAACAAAACATTCAAAGTAAAAGACGCAAGGAGTCCAAATTCGTCTTTCAATTGTGATTACCGATGCGACGCGCGACGATCCGGTGACTGATAATGCGTTTTTTGGTGTTTGTTTTTTTTTGTTTTTTGTTTTTTGTTTTTTTTTGGTACAAGTACAGTGGATGCCGATGAAGTGAGCGGGGGACCGTGAACAAGAAAAAGGGATATTGAGAACCGTAGGGAGCTCAAGGCTAGTGTATCCACCTTTTGATCGACCATTACCAGTGTCGGGGGGGGGCGTTGTACCCAAAAAAAGAGCAATTTTTTGTGTTTTCAAGGAAATTTTATCAAATTGATACCTTCAGGACCCCTCTACCCGAACCCTTGACAATTTTTAGCTCAGCAGCCCCTCCGCCCCCCTCGCAAAATTTCGGGCTACACAATCGACCATTACATACAAGCTATTATACCTGGTAAACGCATAGAATAATACACAAAGAGGCACGAGGGAAACATAGAATTTAGGTCTATCCGGATCCATTCTATGCATCGCCTTCTGCACAAATTTCGTGACATCACTTAAAATCGATCGATCTTCCACCGCAGCTTTCATATTCCACGAGTTTCTTTAAAATGTGACCGCCATTCAGCAGGAACGGAACCTGTATTGTGTTTATAAATTTTGAGGAAAGAACGTGAGGTTTTCGACAATTTTTTTTAATAACTAGGATTACTAACCTTTCTGCAAAATTTTAACGAAAACTAGCATAACTAGTCAGTGACCGGCCCTTGGTAAAAGCAGACATCACAGCATATGATGTGCTGATCAGTTTTGGTAAAATACAAATACAATCAGTAACAGGTAAAAAATAAGTAGGTACATATTTCTGGTCTCTCCGGATCCATACTATGCATCACCTTGTGCACACATTTAGTGACATCACTCAAAATCGATCGATCTTCCTGCGCAGCTTTCATATTCCACGACGCGACGTGCTTTAAAATATGATCGCCATTCAGCAGGAACGGAACCTTTACTGTCACGAGTAGACAATGTCTCAAAGGATAGGGACCGGAGAGCAATTTACTGTCTTAAAAAATGTTGACAATTTTAAACTCAGGTTTTCAGCGAGAAAATTGTCATCTCTATTCGCCACCAACCGCACAACTTGGAACCACCTTGGAACTCACTGTTTTGATTTGAGGTTAGAAAATTGCATTGAATTGAAGTGTGCAAGAAACAAAAACATTGAAAACCCTAATAAATAAGAATGGCAACAGTGCGGACCTGTCGACTACGACCTTCGAGTGACTATAGTTCTTCTGTAGCTCCCTAGATTGTGCTGATGCATTTGACCATTCATTTTACTTTTTGTCGAATAATTCATAATTTTAAATGCAAGGACTTGCCTTGGAGTGATATTTATCGGAGAGGGCAAATCTTTAAGAATATTCAAGAATGAACTCGATCGTCAATATCGAGCGGAAATAGGAAATATCAGCCGGTGGAAAATGGAAATCGCGATTTCGGCTGATCGATCGTTTTGAGCCACCCCCCTCAACCAGCGTCACAGCGGTATCGCTTCTCGGCCTTAATGGCTAAGATCAAAGTGTAGTATCTGTTCTTATCAGCTTAATATCTGATACGACCCGCACTGCGGGTCCAGTATATTAAACTTATTTTTGGAAACAGGCGGAATGTTAGGGGCTTGCTCCACTTCTGCCACGGGTTGGCCCGGTATTGCAGTACCGCCGGGATCGGCCCAACAAACTAATTCAATTCCCCATCATAGCATATCAGCTTATCATTTATCGACGGAAATGTGACGTCACCTGACTGTCAATCACTAAAATTGTAAGGCATAAAGTAACAACCTTCCTTACTTTATGTGTCAACCTGACTCATGTGAATCATAAACAATTATTAATAATTTCTTATGATTATGAGGTCAAATTCGGGACGGGAGCCCGTCGGGGAACGACTGTCATCTTATTACCACAGCGAACAAAACATTTTTGACCAATCAGACTGAATCGGTGACCTTCCGCTTCCGATCTCAATGTTGGGAGCTCCTCTTGTATGTACCGAAGCCGTCTTTGTTTTTTGTCCGCAGTCGTCCACACAGAGTCTTATGGAGTTTCGCGGACGGTGCGAACCACTGTGAGCGATATATCGTGCTTATCGTTTACGTACGTGGAGGCTTGCGGCACTTTGTGGACGAATTTTACCGAAATTTTTGTCCCGTCAAATTCTGCTCGAGATCAATTTTATTTCCTCGACGATTTATGCCCAAAACCCCCCGAAAAGCCACGGGAAAATCATTTTTCGTCCACGAACGTCCATAGTCTCCCACATGCATCCACATAAAACACTGCGTGAACCGCGGACGAATAAAAAAAGACACCTCGTGAGTCCCTGTATTAATTAATGTACACGTAGTCTAGCCATAAGTTCTGTTATGCGCTATTTTGCCGATAATGCGCTACCGGCCAAACGACTGAAAATAAGTATACAACACTATACAGGGTGTAACAAAACTATATACATTAATTTTCAGGGCGTGTTTTAGAGCTAAAAATAAGCCTTTTTCCCCCTATAAACATGGGTCCGAAAATGCCCCCCTTTTGAGCTACAGCCCGCCAAAGTTTTAATAAATTTATGGTTTTTTTTTTAGAATAGCGACCACTATTGTGAACCAAATGTCTTGAAAATTGGCGTCTCGGGGTAATTTAACGTGTAGAATCCATGAATGACCTCGAAAAATTCAGAAATTAAGTCCGACTGTACTTTTCAGGCAATATTCTACCTTTAATAGCACAAATTTTATGTCACTGACTAAAGAGTTGAAAATTAATTACTGAAATCAGTTGGAAAAAAACTCATAGAAAGATCTTTAATCTCCTGCAACTTTTCGATACGATGCGTTTTAAGCGAGATAATTGCTGCGCAATGTGGGAAAGTCAGCGCTTTTGCTATGGCGGACGGCCATACAGTGACTGGATAAACCACAGTGTGGCCATTTCGGTCGTCTTTCTGATTGGTCGGATTCCTTAAATCGCAAATTTGAGCATTTAGAAGTAGTTTCACGGTTTCATAGGGTTCTCGTACGCAAGTTAGACACGACTGAAGGCCTTTTGTCAAATTTGAAACATATTGGTTCGCAAAATTGAGAGAAATCAACGATTCCCCGTAACTGACCCCCCGCGGTTGCGCACCCAACTTAACACGGGCGCCATAGGGAGGAAGTGTGTTCCTAAGTTACTCGCAAAAAATATCGCAACCCCCCGCCCTAAAAATGGTTTATACATGGCATTAATGACTTTTTTCAGACAGGGGGTAAAGAAATCTTCATTCCGAAACCCAAGAACAATCATACTCCCCATGCTGCCAATGCTAAAGTGGGTGCACTCTTGAGGGGTGGAGGGCAAATGGCCGCACTGTGGTTTATCTAGTCACTGTAGACGGCCAGAAGAACCAGCGCAGCGGAGTGGCGGGTTGCGTACTTACTATACCGCTCAGTGATAATTGCGGGAGGCACAGGTGCTTGCGTCACATGAAAGTAGCATGCTTTTGTAGCATTTTTTGTCTAGTTTCAGAATATACACAGTGTTGTTTACTTATTTTTAGTCGTTTGGCTGCTATCGGCAAAATAGCGCATAACGGAACTTATGGCTAGAAGCTGTGAACTGTACACTATACATGGACTCTGTATATGTAAGTACCTATCTGTTTTGCGAGGTGGGGGCAAAGTTCGAGGTTTCGCTTGTAAAGAAGTTCTGGCGAAACCGGCAGTGCGAAAAGTTATTTGGGTTAGGTACAGGTTTGAGGCAGTTAACTGCCTAAAAGTGTAAAAAAAAAAAAAAAAAAAAAAAAAAAAAAAAAAAAAAAAAAAAAAAAAAAAAAAAAATTTGAACTCCTTCCGCCACCCCCTGAAAAAACTCGGAGAGTTTTCTCACTCATCAGAATCAATGAATTCCCATCCTCCAAAATTGATCGTCTTGCGCTTCTGAAGATCTCTATTCAATGTGTACTTTCGACTCCCATCAGATGACCATAAAACTTCAATTTTGATTTTTGTCACATGTTTCGCTTCTCATCTGGACTCTTCAAATTTAAATACCTACACAGTAACTTCAAGGAAAATCTTCGTTACTTTCATTCCGAGTTCAATGATGTCTCGAAGCCGCCGGTTCAACGGCTGAAGTACGGTGAATTTCGGTACGGCATTCGCCAACGGCCACACCACGTTGAGAGCACCGGTTCTCGTCCGATCACCGAAATTAAGCAACGTCGGGCGTAGTTAGTACTTAGATGGGAGACCGCTTGGGAACACTGCGTGCTGTTGGCATCCTCTTTTTATTGGAAAAGGGGGTGAATAAAATTATCAAGCAAGTAGACATCGATATAAAAAATAAAAAAAAAACAAATTGAAATTTTATCCATCGACAAAACTATCTTGCCGGTATGTTTTCCCTAGTTTCTACTTGTTCCACCGACAGATGATGGTTGCATACTATACTTATTCCGAATGGCGACATAATTCAGGACCTGGGTGCGGGAAGGACACTGGTGCGGAAGTGCCTTTTTAGCGTAAAATGCTCTGTTTCATTCCTTGCCCCTCTACCAGGGGCGGACTGGGGTCAGAAAAGTTACCGTGTAAATGTCGGTGGGACCGGCCCTCGACTTTTATACATGGGTCCATGTACTTTGGGCGACGGTCAGTTTCTCGCGAGGAAAAGAAGGGTCAGTGCAACCCTTTTTCAGGTGCGCCGGACAAGTGCCGAGCACATCGCCCTGCGGAGATCAGTTCAAGTCAGGGGCTCCCAATTACGTGAAAACTGATGGAGCCAAATCTACGGAACATGGTGTTCCGCGTACTTACCTTTCTTAATTATGATTTAATTTTATTCTAGAACCACTAAACAGCTACCATAGGGCATAAATAACAAACAAATAAATGCGGAAACTCGAATCATTGTAATCTATTAATAACCGAACCTTTCAAAACAGTAACCTAACCTCACTGGTTCCTTGTCCGTTTGGCTGTTCCTCCTACTTAACCAATATTCCAGTGAGGTTAGGTTAGGTCAGGTTCGGTTATTGATAGATCACGATGATTGCTCAAAACATGCTATGGCAGTAAAGAAAATGGACTAATCAAACTGTTATTTTTTGCGTTTCCGCAGTTAATTTCTTGTTATTTATGCCCCAAGGAAGCCTTTCAGTGGTGCTTGAATTAAAGTAAATCATAATTGAGGAAAGTGCGTAAAGTAAATTATTATCATTTGGGTTGATGCATGTCCTTGTAATCCTTTCATCAGCTAGACACGCATCATGATGCGGTTAAATTTTGGGGACCACTTAATCAGGGATTGAGTGCGCTACCTGAATGAGGAGCTAGTCGCACAGTACTCCTCGGCCGAGTGGGACCTTTTTCGCCACTTCAGAGATTGACCGTCGCCCAAATTACAAAGAGCCTTATACATCCCTAATGGGGGTCAGGGGGACACCCCCCACCGAAGGGAGGTTCGCCCCTCCCCCCTTCCCGAGAAAATGTTCAACTTTTAGAGTCCTTAGGATACAATTTAATGCTATTTTAATGTTAAAGCTATCAGTCAGTTTGGAGGAAAATAATGCTTTTTTTTAGAGACCGAAAACGTAAAATGACTTAAGTCAAGTTGGGTACTTTAGCTCATGTATGTCATGCCCACGTTACCCACAAAATTGAGACGTTTAACTCTACAGAATTTCAAATTGAAATAATTTCTAATTTTAAATAGATAAAATGACGGTAAGAATATGAAACAAAAATTGTTGCAAAAATGAAGTATGAGAAAAGCTTTGAATTTGCCGTTCAATTATTACCAAGTAGCACTTTCGAGTTTTGGTATAGTTAAGGGTTTGAAATTTCAACTCACGGTAGACTCAGCTCACAGTCCAGTGGCGCACCGAAAAATTTGCATTAGGGGGGGTTTTGGTGCGACTCAAACTCCGGGGGGCCTGGGGGGGTATGGAATACCTCTCGGTACAAGCGGGGGGTCCGGGGGCGCTCCCCCGGAAAAAAATTCAATTTTCCTTACCTTCGAATTGAATTTTACGGTACTTTCATGTACAGTAAAATTAAAATGCTCAAATATATTTTCGATTTTGCCTGCACGAAATCTTTGCTCTCGACTCATAATTATTGGAGGGAGTGGAGTCAAGTGGAATGTGGTTGAAGGAGCCATGGAATATTTACCGAGGGGGCCGGGGGCCCTCCCCCGGAATTTTTTTTTAATTTTCCTGACCTTCAGATTGAATTTTACAGTACTTTCACTACAGTAAAATCGAAATGTTCAGCATGAGTTTCTCAAAATGGCGTAATATCACTTTTCACTAAGTTTGAATCGTCCATTGTTTCCGAATGAGAGGCCCCCGGACTCTCCGTGGAGGTCCCTCAATAAGAAATCAGAGGTGTCTCGGGCCACAAAAAACCTGGCGCGAGCCCACAGTCCAGGGCATACAGGGCTATATAATAGGATATACCTATGGTAAGTAATTTTTTCCTAGCCTTATGGGATGGTTACCATAAGGCCACATTTTTAAGCGTAAGCGACCGTAAGTGATCGAAATTTCTCGGGGGAAAAAAAAAAAAAACAAACCAACACTGATAATGTTGATGTCTGAATTAGAAATTAAAAGTTGCAGTCAGTGGCCTTAGTTGATCAGGGCAACGTAGCAGTGAGTATAGACCACAGAGTAATTCTAGTTACAAATAAACATCTTCAGCGCTTTTTTGAGAAAAATCAAACTTGCTCACTGTTCATTCAGCCCTCGTCCCCCGGCTCCGGCAGCCGTACAACATGTGTCTTCTACTTGCTTGATAGTTTTATTCACCCCCTTTTCCAATAAAAAGAGGATGCCAACAGCACGCAGTGTTCCCAAGCGGTCTCCCATCTAAGTACTAACTACGCCCGACGTTGCTTAACTTCGGTGATCGGACGAGAACCGGTGCTCTCAACGTGGTATGGCCGTTGGCGAATGCCGTACCGAAATTCACCGTACTTCAGCCGTTGAACCGGCGGCTTCGAGACATCATTGAACTCGGAATGAAAGTAACGAAGATTTTCCTTGAAGTTACTGTGTAGGTATTTAAATTTGAAGAGTCCAGATGAAAAGCGAAACATGTGACAAAAATCAAAATTGAAGTTTTATGGTCATCTGATGGGAGTCGAAAGTACACATTGAATAGAGATCTTCAGAAGCGCAAGACGATCAATTTTGGAGGATGGGAATTCATTGTACGCGTCAAGGACGCCGCCTCTTTTAAAAATCAGAAATTCAGCCGACTTGCCGTCGGCTGAATTCGTGATAGTATCAAAAAAATATAATTTGAATTTCAATAGGGTAAAGAAGAATAATTTTCTTGACATTTTACTTTAAATGAAGCAAAGTCGAAAATCCCATGTTAAATTTCCCTAAGAGCGATTTCACAGGGCCCATGCTTTCGTCAGCCAATCAGAGGTCGTACAATCGATAGTGACATTCGATAGTAATTCGACTATGCCACACGCTCTCCTATTGTTTAGTTGGGACTCTTGTTTAATCTTTAGTATCAGTATATTCCAGCGCGGTTATATCACAGAATAATACCATCCGAACGGAAACTCCATAAGAACCAATGGAAGCAAGTTTGGAATTTACCGGCACCAATAGGCAACGCTGTGGTCCTATTTCCCAACATGGCGGCGTGTGTGATTTGTGTTGAAACTCATTTATTTCTGTAAATTCTGGAAAAAAATCTCAAGTTTCCGGCCTCACTTTTATTCTAATGGCATTTCAGAATGAAAATTTCGCGGATCATGTCCTTGTTCTTTTACGTTAGGTGCAGTCCTAACCAATCAGAAGCGAGGATTCGCTACTTGGGGTCGAGAACAAGAAACCGTGTCCATACCGTACATTTATTGGTCCCCGACTTCTTTGGTCACTAGGAGTCAGAAGAAATAGGTCTCAACCCTTGGACAAAATGGCTGTTGGATAGTGTAATTTAGGGCTGTGCGAGCCTGATTTTTTTGGGTTCGAGCCGAGCTTGAGCTTTTTCTGGCTTTATCGCCTTTATCGAGTCGAGCTCGAGCTTTTTGCGAGCCTCGAGAAAAGACCGAGCTTAAGCCGAGCTCGAGCCTCCTTCGAGCTTTTTCAAAATTTGATGATACGTACATTGATTTTTTTTTTTTTTATTTTCAATGTACAGTAGAATCTCGATTGTCCGGATTTCGCCGGACCGACAATGTTGCCCGGATAATCGAATATCCAGTTCATCGAAATTCGCCGAAAAACGCAATTTAGACGCTCTGAAATGCAGTAAGCGAAGATTTCTTTAAAACGCCCCCTCAAAGGCAAAAATATGCAACCCGTGTACGGTTATTCCTGCCGCGTAAATACGGAGCTACCCATTTTATAGGACATCGCGTTTTCTGGCTATTTCCTTCCTTTTACAAGCAATATTAAGGAGAAATTCGGTTAGATTTGTTGCCGGAACGCGAATTCTGTCCGGATAATTGAAATTTTCGGACAACCGAAATCCGGATAATCGAAATTTTCGGACAACCGAAATCCGGATAATCGGCAAAAAAACACATCGAAAGTATGGGGATTTCGCCGGGACCGGCCGGAAAATCCGATTAATCCGGCTGAATTTCTGATTTTTAAAAGTGGCGGCGTCCTTGACGCGTACACATTTTCCCGGCATTTCCCGACTTCTTTGGTCACTAGGAGTCAGAAAAATAGGTCTCAACCCTTGGACAAAATGGCTGTTGCATAGTGTAATTGATTGATTACATAATTAATTAATTTGACTTGTCACTTGTTTTCCAAAAGTGGCCGGGAATCGGACAGCAGTGAAAAGTGTCCGGTGGAACTTGGAAGCTCAAATTCAAAGCGAATACGTAGGATTAAAACTGGGCGAAAATCTGAGCAAGTGTCATAGTCTCACTGGTCAAGATCCCGATTGCGAAAAAAAAAAAACAACATGAAATCGGAGGCCGACACGGATGATGCGATGAAAAGGGAGGGGGACTGTGAGCAGCGTATTGCGTATACCTGCCGGAAACAAAACATTGGGAGAAGGCTCGCTCTTATCGGAGGTATGCGTGCGCCCTACAGTAAAATCTCGCGACAATCTTAAAATTGTCGATAGTACACATCAGGATGAAAAACACTCGGTATGATTCGATTCAAACGATGTTAGAAAAAAAGCAGAAAAAACACAAGAAACCAAACGTTGGCAAGAGGCTGAGGGAAAGGGGGAAATGACGTTTGAAGAGTTTTCTCACTCATCAGAATCAATGAATTCCCATCCTCCAAAATTGATCGTCTTGCGCTTCTGAAGATCTCTATTCAATGTGTACTTTCGACTCCCATCAGATGACCATAAAACTTCAATTTTGATTTTTGTCACATGTTTCGCTTCTCATCTGGACTCTTCAAATTTAAATACCTACACAGTAACTTCAAGGAAAATCTTCGTTACTTTCATTCCGAGTTCAATGATGTCTCGAAGCCGCCGGTTCAACGGCTGAAGTACGGTGAATTTCGGTACGGCATTCGCCAACGGCCACACCACGTTGAGAGCACCGGTTCTCGTCCGATCACCGAAGTTAAGCAACGTCGGGCGTAGTTAGTACTTAGATGGGAGACCGCTTGGGAACACTGCGTGCTGTTGGCATCCTCTTTTTATTGGAAAAGGGGGTGAATAAAATTATCAAGCAAGTAGACATCGATATAAAAAATAAAAAAAAAAACAAATTGAAATTTTATCCATCGACAAAACTATCTTGCCGGTATGTTTTCCCTAGTTTCTACTTGTTCCACCGACAGATGATGGTTGCATACTATACTTATTCCGAATGGCGACATAATTCAGGACCTGGGTGCGGGAAGGACACTGGTGCGGAAGTGCCTTTTTAGCGTAAAATGCTCTGTTTCATTCCTTGCCCCTCTACCAGGGGCGGACTGGGGTCAGAAAAGTTACCGTGTAAATGTCGGTGGGACCGGCCCTCGACTTTTATACATGGGTCCATGTACTTTGGGCGACGGTCAGTTTCTCGCGAGGAAAAGAAGGGTCAGTGCAACCCTTTTTCAGGTGCGCCGGACAAGTGCCGAGCACATCGCCCTGCGGAGATCAGTTCAAGTCAGGGGCTCCCAATTACGTGAAAACTGATGGAGCCAAATCTACGGAACATGGTGTTCCGCGTACTTACCTTTCTTAATTATGATTTAATTTTATTCTAGAACCACTAAACAGCTACCATAGGGCATAAATAACAAACAAATAAATGCGGAAACTCGAATCATTGTAATCTATTAATAACCGAACCTTTCAAAACAGTAACCTAACCTCACTGGTTCCTTGTCCGTTTGGCTGTTCCTCCTACTTAACCAATATTCCAGTGAGGTTAGGTTAGGTCAGGTTCGGTTATTGATAGATCACGATGATTGCTCAAAACATGCTATGGCAGTAAAGAAAATGGACTAATCAAACTGTTATTTTTTGCGTTTCCGCAGTTAATTTCTTGTTATTTATGCCCCAAGGAAGCCTTTCAGTGGTGCTTGAATTAAAGTAAATCATAATTGAGGAAAGTGCGTAAAGTAAATTATTATCATTTGGGTTGATGCATGTCCTTGTAATCCTTTCATCAGCTAGACACGCATCATGATGCGGTTAAATTTTGGGGACCACTTAATCAGGGATTGAGTGCGCTACCTGAATGAGGAGCTAGTCGCACAGTACTCCTCGGCCGAGTGGGACCTTTTTCGCCACTTCAGAGATTGACCGTCGCCCAAATTACAAAGAGCCTTATACATCCCTAATGGGGGTCAGGGGGGACACCCCCCACCGAAGGGAGGTTCGCCCCTCCCCCCTTCCCGAGAAAATGTTCAACTTTTAGAGTCCTTAGGATACAATTTAATGCTATTTTAATGTTAAAGCTATCAGTCAGTTTGGAGGAAAATAATGCTTTTTTTTAGAGACCGAAAACGTAAAATGACTTAAGTCAAGTTGGGTACTTTAGCTCATGTATGTCATGCCCACGTTACCCACAAAATTGAGACGTTTAACTCTACAGAATTTCAAATTGAAATAATTTCTAATTTTAAATAGATAAAATGACGGTAAGAATATGAAACAAAAATTGTTGCAAAAATGAAGTATGAGAAAAGCTTTGAATTTGCCGTTCAATTATTACCAAGTAGCACTTTCGAGTTTTGGTATAGTTAAGGGTTTGAAATTTCAACTCACGGTAGACTCAGCTCACAGTCCAGTGGCGCACCGAAAAATTTGCATTAGGGGGGGTTTTGGTGCGACTCAAACTCCGGGGGGCCTGGGGGGTATGGAATACCTCTCGGTACAAGCGGGGGGTCCGGGGGCGCTCCCCCGGAAAAAATTCAATTTTCCTTACCTTCGAATTGAATTTTACGGTACTTTCATGTACAGTAAAATTAAAATGCTCAAATATATTTTCGATTTTGCCTGCACGAAATCTTTGCTCTCGACTCATAATTATTGGAGGGAGTGGAGTCAAGTGGAATGTGGTTGAAGGAGCCATGGAATATTTACCGAGGGGGCCGGGGGCCCTCCCCCGGAATTTTTTTTTAATTTTCCTGACCTTCAGATTGAATTTTACAGTACTTTCACTACAGTAAAATCGAAATGTTCAGCATGAGTTTCTCAAAATGGCGTAATATCACTTTTCACTAAGTTTGAATCGTCCATTGTTTCCGAATGAGAGGCCCCCGGACTCTCCGTGGAGGTCCCTCAATAAGAAATCAGAGGTGTCTCGGGCCACAAAAAACCTGGCGCGAGCCCACAGTCCAGGGCATACAGGGCTATATAATAGGATATACCTATGGTAAGTAATTTTTTCCTAGCCTTATGGGATGGTTACCATAAGGCCACATTTTTAAGCGTAAGCGACCGTAAGTGATCGAAATTTCTCGGGGGGAAAAAAAAAACAAACCAACACTGATAATGTTGATGTCTGAATTAGAAATTAAAAGTTGCAGTCAGTGGCCTTAGTTGATCAGGGCAACGTAGCAGTGAGTATAGACCACAGAGTAATTCTAGTTACAAATAAACATCTTCAGCGCTTTTTTGAGAAAAATCAAACTTGCTCACTGTTCATTCAGCCCTCGTCCCCCGGCTCCGGCAGCCGTACAACATGTGTCTTCTACTTGCTTGATAGTTTTATTCACCCCCTTTTCCAATAAAAAGAGGATGCCAACAGCACGCAGTGTTCCCAAGCGGTCTCCCATCTAAGTACTAACTACGCCCGACGTTGCTTAACTTCGGTGATCGGACGAGAACCGGTGCTCTCAACGTGGTATGGCCGTTGGCGAATGCCGTACCGAAATTCACCGTACTTCAGCCGTTGAACCGGCGGCTTCGAGACATCATTGAACTCGGAATGAAAGTAACGAAGATTTTCCTTGAAGTTACTGTGTAGGTATTTAAATTTGAAGAGTCCAGATGAAAAGCGAAACATGTGACAAAAATCAAAATTGAAGTTTTATGGTCATCTGATGGGAGTCGAAAGTACACATTGAATAGAGATCTTCAGAAGCGCAAGACGATCAATTTTGGAGGATGGGAATTCATTGTACGCGTCAAGGACGCCGCCTCTTTTAAAAATCAGAAATTCAGCCGACTTGCCGTCGGCTGAATTCGTGATAGTATCAAAAAAATATAATTTGAATTTCAATAGGGTAAAGAAGAATAATTTTCTTGACATTTTACTTTAAATGAAGCAAAGTCGAAAATCCCATGTTAAATTTCCCTAACAAGGGGAGGTCACGATGTGTCCGGCTCCGATTTTCATGAGATTTGCATGAAAATGTAGCTTAGGTACGTCTTATTGAGGATCAAGAATCGTTATCGGCAAATGGGCACATGGAAAGTAAAAAAAAAATTTCAAAGTTTCGTCAAAATCTGCGAAATTCAGAGTGTGCGGCTAATGTATTGGAATTTCCGAGCTCATTCGTGCAGCTGTTCTGTGGCCGACTGGTACGGCGCTCGACTCGGATTACACGAGTCGTGCGTTCGATCCTGGGATCGTTCGCCTACTTTTTGCACTTCAATATCTAATTTTAATTGGTGAATAACATGTTGTTGTTGTTTTTTTTTTGTTTTTTTGTTATCTTTGTTTTTTTTTCGTAAGTCGGGAAAAAAATTAGACAAAAAAGAAATTTTGGAAATGATTGAATAACGTATTTCGGATGAAAAGCTAAAGTAATTTTTTAATGATAAGATTATAAATGCGATTTGATCATGCGTCGTGCAATGACAATACGTTTCAGAAGAGAGCGGAGCTAGTTGTGAGTCAGTTGCACTATTGTCAGATTACCTACCTACACTTTTAATGGTTGAAAATTGTGTACAATGCCGAGAAAATTATAATCTTGTCATTAAAAAATTACTCTAGCTTTTCATCCGAAATACGTTATTCAATCATTTCCAAAATTTCTTTTTTGTCTAATTTTTTTCCCGACATATGAAAAAAAAACGCTAACAAAAAAACGAAAAAAAAAACAACAACAACATGATATTCACCAATTCAAATTAGATATTGAAGTGCAAAAATGAAGCGGTCGACCCCAGGATCGAACGCACGACCCGTGTCTTCCGAGTCGAGCGCCGTACCAGTCGGCCACAGAACTGCTGTACGAGTGAGTCCGGAAATTCCAATACATTAGCCGCACACTTTGAATTTCGCAGATTTTGACGAAACTTTGAAAAAAAAATTTGACTTTCCATGTGCCCATTTGCCGATAACGATCCTTGATCCTCAATAAGACGTACCTAAGCTACATTTTCATGCAAATTTCATGAAAATCGGAGCCGGACACATCGTGACCTCCCCTTGTAAGAGCGATTTCACAGGGCCCATGCTTTCGTCAGCCAATCAGAGGTCGTACAATCGATAGTGACATTCGATAGTAATTCGACTATGCCACACGCTCTCCTATTGTTTAGTTGGGACTCTTGTTTAATCTTTAGTATCAGTATATTCCAGCGCGGTTATATCACAGAATAATACCATCCGAACGGAAACTCCATAAGAACCAATGGAAGCAAGTTTGGAATTTACCGGCACCAATAGGCAACGCTGTGGTCCTATTTCCCAACATGGCGGCGTGTGTGATTTGTGTTGAAACTCATTTATTTCTGTAAATTCTGGAAAAAAATCTCAAGTTTCCGGCCTCACTTTTATTCTAATGGCATTTCAGAATGAAAATTTCGCGGATCATGTCCTAAATTTTTTTTTCGAGCGCGAATCCAAATGAAAACATCCTATATCCCAACATGGCGGACGCGAAATGAATTTGCTTCAAAATCCGACAGAGTTTCCGTTCTGATTGTATTATTCTGTAGTTATATTTGGGAGAGCGATGACAGACCTGAGTCCATACTGATCTAGAGATGAGAGAGTAAGGACTAAGAAGACTTGGAAAAAGTGGAGTGCCAATTTTTAGCCGTTTTGGCTGGCTCTGAAAAAAACCGGTGCACTGTCCGTCTTTACATATGCAAATGCTCACAATGCTTTGGCCGTTCCTCTCCCCCCCCCCCTCCCTCACACTTTTTATAGAACGCGGGGCTGATACTTTTTTAAATATAAAATTACTGTAAATTTGAAAGAATAAAAAATATTTAGCCCTCCCACTTTTTGACCCCACGCCCCGCCCATGGTGAAATTCATGACGAATAAAGGAGAGAACTGGTTCTTAATTCGATTTTTGTTATTAATCAAGATTCAAGGTCACTTTTGATGGTAAAATGGATTCTTTTGGTCCGAGGGTGCATGAGAGGAACCAAATCGACGTTATTGAACGATACTGTCAATAAATTAGGGAGCATAGAGGGAGAAAACTGAATATTGGGGGAAATCATTTTAATGCATAAAAAGTGGCAAAAAGGAACAGAAAAAACTTTTGAAGCCACTTTAACGCTCTTTTCAATGAATTAGTCTGTTTTTTTTTTTTTTGTTTTTTTCGATATTTTCTACTTTTGACGGCATGAGCTAAAATTAATCCAAAAAATCGTCAAATTTTCGATTAAAAAAAAAAAAAAAAAAAATTATAAAACGTAAAAATTAAGGCCACCATAAAACCGACGGCAAGTCGGCTGAATTTCTGATTTTTTAAGATGGCGGCGTCCTTGACGCATACACATTTTTCCAGCATTTCTAGGGACCAATAAATGTACGGTCCGGACGGTCCTTGTTCTTTTACGTTAGGTGCAGTCCTAACCAATCAGAAGCGAGGATTCGCTACTTGGGGTCGAGAACAAGAAACCGTGTCCATACCGTACATTTATTGGTCCCCGACTTCTTTGGTCACTAGGAGTCAGAAGAAATAGGTCTCAACCCTTGGACAAAATGGCTGTTGGATAGTGTAATTTAGGGCTGTGCGAGCCTGATTTTTTTGGGTTCGAGCCGAGCTTGAGCTTTTTCTGGCTTTATCGCCTTTATCGAGTCGAGCTCGAGCTTTTTGCGAGCCTCGAGAAAAGACCGAGCTTAAGCCGAGCTCGAGCCTCCTTCGAGCTTTTTCAAAATTTGATGATACGTACATTGATTTTTTTTTTTTATTTTCAATGTACAGTAGAATCTCGATTGTCCGGATTTCGCCGGACCGACAATGTTGCCCGGATAATCGAATATCCAGTTCATCGAAATTCGCCGAAAAACGCAATTTAGACGCTCTGAAATGCAGTAAGCGAAGATTTCTTTAAAACGCCCCCTCAAAGGCAAAAATATGCAACCCGTGTACGGTTATTCCTGCCGCGTAAATACGGAGCTACCCATTTTATAGGACATCGCGTTTTCTGGCTATTTCCTTCCTTTTACAAGCAATATTAAGGAGAAATTCGGTTAGATTTGTTGCCGGAACGCGAATTCTGTCCGGATAATTGAAATTTTCGGACAACCGAAATCCGGATAATCGAAATTTTCGGACAACCGAAATCCGGATAATCGGCAAAAAAACACATCGAAAGTATGGGGATTTCGCCGGGACCGGCCGGAAAATCCGATTAATCCGGCTGAATTTCTGATTTTTAAAAGTGGCGGCGTCCTTGACGCGTACACATTTTCCCGGCATTTCCCGACTTCTTTGGTCACTAGGAGTCAGAAAAATAGGTCTCAACCCTTGGACAAAATGGCTGTTGCATAGTGTAATTGATTGATTACATAATTAATTAATTTGACTTGTCACTTGTTTTCCAAAAGTGGCCGGGAATCGGACAGCAGTGAAAAGTGTCCGGTGGAACTTGGAAGCTCAAATTCAAAGCGAATACGTAGGATTAAAACTGGGCGAAAATCTGAGCAAGTGTCATAGTCTCACTGGTCAAGATCCCGATTGCGAAAAAAAAAAACAACATGAAATCGGAGGCCGACACGGATGATGCGATGAAAAGGGAGGGGGACTGTGAGCAGCGTATTGCGTATACCTGCCGGAAACAAAACATTGGGAGAAGGCTCGCTCTTATCGGAGGTATGCGTGCGCCCTACAGTAAAATCTCGCGACAATCTTAAAATTGTCGATAGTACACATCAGGATGAAAAACACTCGGTATGATTCGATTCAAACGATGTTAGAAAAAAAGCAGAAAAAACACAAGAAACCAAACGTTGGCAAGAGGCTGAGGGAAAGGGGGAAATGACGTTTGAAGAGTTTTCTCACTCATCAGAATCAATGAATTCCCATCCTCCAAAATTGATCGTCTTGCGCTTCTGAAGATCTCTATTCAATGTGTACTTTCGACTCCCATCAGATGACCATAAAACTTCAATTTTGATTTTTGTCACATGTTTCGCTTCTCATCTGGACTCTTCAAATTTAAATACCTACACAGTAACTTCAAGGAAAATCTTCGTTACTTTCATTCCGAGTTCAATGATGTCTCGAAGCCGCCGGTTCAACGGCTGAAGTACGGTGAATTTCGGTACGGCATTCGCCAACGGCCATACCACGTTGAGAGCACCGGTTCTCGTCCGATCACCGAAGTTAAGCAACGTCGGGCGTAGTTAGTACTTAGATGGGAGACCGCTTGGGAACACTGCGTGCTGTTGGCATCCTCTTTTTATTGGAAAAGGGGGTGAATAAAATTATCAAGCAAGTAGACATCGATATAAAAAATAAAAAAAAAACAAATTGAAATTTTATCCATCGACAAAACTATCTTGCCGGTATGTTTTCCCTAGTTTCTACTTGTTCCACCGACAGATGATGGTTGCATACTATACTTATTCCGAATGGCGACATAATTCAGGACCTGGGTGCGGGAAGGACACTGGTGCGGAAGTGCCTTTTTAGCGTAAAATGCTCTGTTTCATTCCTTGCCCCTCTACCAGGGGCGGACTGGGGTCAGAAAAGTTACCGTGTAAATGTCGGTGGGACCGGCCCTCGACTTTTATACATCCCTAATGGGAGTCAGGGGGGACACCCCCCACCGAAGGGAGGTTCGCCCCTCCCCCCTTCCCGAGAAAATGTTCAACTTTTAGAGTCCTTAGGATACAATTTAATGCTATTTTAATGTTAAAGCTATCAGTCAGTTTGGAGGAAAATAATGCTTTTTTTTAGAGACCGAAAACGTAAAATGACTTAAGTCAAGTTGGGTACTTTAGCTCATGTATGTCATGCCCACGTTACCCACAAAATTGAGACGTTTAACTCTACAGAATTTCAAATTGAAATAATTTCTAATTTTAAATAGATAAAATGACGGTAAGAATATGAAACAAAAATTGTTGCAAAAATGAAGTATGAGAAAAGCTTTGAATTTGCCGTTCAATTATTACCAAGTAGCACTTTCGAGTTTTGGTATAGTTAAGGGTTTGAAATTTCAACTCACGGTAGACTCAGCTCACAGTCCAGTGGCGCACCGAAAAATTTGCATTAGGGGGGGTTTTGGTGCGACTCAAACTCCGGGGGGCCTGGGGGGGGGTATGGAATACCTCTCGGTACAAGCGGGGGGTCCGGGGGCGCTCCCCCGGAAAAAAATTCAATTTTCCTTACCTTCGAATTGAATTTTACGGTACTTTCATGTACAGTAAAATTAAAATGCTCAAATATATTTTCGATTTTGCCTGCACGAAATCTTTGCTCTCGACTCATAATTATTGGAGGGAGTGGAGTCAAGTGGAATGTGGTTGAAGGAGCCATGGAATATTTACCGAGGGGGCCGGGGGCCCTCCCCCGGAATTTTTTTTTAATTTTCCTGACCTTCAGATTGAATTTTACAGTACTTTCACTACAGTAAAATCGAAATGTTCAGCATGAGTTTCTCAAAATGGCGTAATATCACTTTTCACTAAGTTTGAATCGTCCATTGTTTCCGAATGAGAGGCCCCCGGACTCTCCGTGGAGGTCCCTCAATAAGAAATCAGAGGTGTCTCGGGCCACAAAAAACCTGGCGCGAGCCCACAGTCCAGGGCATACAGGGCTATATAATAGGATATACCTATGGTAAGTAATTTTTTCCTAGCCTTATGGGATGGTTACCATAAGGCCACATTTTTAAGCGTAAGCGACCGTAAGTGATCGAAATTTCTCGGGGAAAAAAAAAAAAACAAACCAACACTGATAATGTTGATGTCTGAATTAGAAATTAAAAGTTGCAGTCAGTGGCCTTAGTTGATCAGGGCAACGTAGCAGTGAGTATAGACCACAGAGTAATTCTAGTTACAAATAAACATCTTCAGCGCTTTTTTGAGAAAAATCAAAATTGCTCACTGTTCATTCAGCCCTCGTCCCCCGGCTCCGGCAGCCGTACAACATGTGTCTTCTACTTGCTTGATAGTTTTATTCACCCCCTTTTCCAATAAAAAGAGAATGCCAACAGCACGCAGTGTTCCCAAGCGGTCTCCCATCTAAGTACTAACTACGCCCGACGTTGCTTAACTTCGGTGATCGGACGAGAACCGGTGCTCTCAACGTGGTATGGCCGTTGGCGAATGCCGTACCGAAATTCACCGTACTTCAGCCGTTGAACCGGCGGCTTCGAGACATCATTGAACTCGGAATGAAAGTAACGAAGATTTTCCTTGAAGTTACTGTGTAGGTATTTAAATTTGAAGAGTCCAGATGAGAAGCGAAACATGTGACAAAAATCAAAATTGAAGTTTTATGGTCATCTGATGGGAGTCGAAAGTACACATTGAATAGAGATCTTCAGAAGCGCAAGACGATCAATTTTGGAGGATGGGAATTCATTGATTCTGATGAGTGAGAAAACTCTTCAAACGTCATTTCCCCCTTTCCCTCAGCCTCTTGCCAACGTTTGGTTTCTTGTGTTTTTTCTGCTTTTTTTCTAACATCGTTTGAATCGAATCATACCGAGTGTTTTTCATCCTGATGTGTACTATCGACAATTTTAAGATTGTCGCGAGATTTTACTGTAGGGCGCACGCATACCTCCGATAAGAGCGAGCCTTCTCCCAATGTTTTGTTTCCGGCAGGTATACGCAATACGCTGCTCACAGTCCCCCTCCCTTTTCATCGCATCATCCGTGTCGGCCTCCGATTTCATGTTGTTTTTTTTTTTTCGCAATCGGGATCTTGACCAGTGAGACTATGACACTTGCTCAGATTTTCGCCCAGTTTTAATCCTACGTATTCGCTTTGAATTTGAGCTTCCAAGTTCCACCGGACACTTTTCACTGCTGTCCGATTCCCGGCCACTTTTGGAAAACAAGTGACAAGTCAAATTAATTAATTATGTAATCAATCAATTACACTATGCAACAGCCATTTTGTCCAAGGGTTGAGACCTATTTTTCTGACTCCTAGTGACCAAAGAAGTCGGGAAATGCCGGGAAAATGTGTACGCGTCAAGGACGCCGCCACTTTTAAAAATCAGAAATTCAGCCGGATTAATCGGATTTTCCGGCCGGTCCCGGCGAAATCCCCATACTTTCGATGTGTTTTTTTGCCGATTATCCGGATTTCGGTTGTCCGAAAATTTCGATTATCCGGATTTCGGTTGTCCGAAAATTTCAATTATCCGGACAGAATTCGCGTTCCGGCAACAAATCTAACCGAATTTCTCCTTAATATTGCTTGTAAAAGGAAGGAAATAGCCAGAAAACGCGATGTCCTATAAAATGGGTAGCTCCGTATTTACGCGGCAGGAATAACCGTACACGGGTTGCATATTTTTGCCTTTGAGGGGGCGTTTTAAAGAAATCTTCGCTTACTGCATTTCAGAGCGTCTAAATTGCGTTTTTCGGCGAATTTCGATGAACTGGATATTCGATTATCCGGGCAACATTGTCGGTCCGGCGAAATCCGGACAATCGAGATTCTACTGTACATTGAAAATAAAAAAAAAAAAAAACAATGTACGTATCATCAAATTTTGAAAAAGCTCGAAGGAGGCTCGAGCTCGGCTTAAGCTCGGTCTTTTCTCGAGGCTCGCAAAAAGCTCGAGCTCGACTCGATAAAGGCGATAAAGCCAGAAAAAGCTCAAGCTCGGCTCGAACCCAAAAAAATCAGGCTCGCACAGCCCTAAATTACACTATCCAACAGCCATTTTGTCCAAGGGTTGAGACCTATTTCTTCTGACTCCTAGTGACCAAAGAAGTCGGGGACCAATAAATGTACGGTATGGACACGGTTTCTTGTTCTCGACCCCAAGTAGCGAATCCTCGCTTCTGATTGGTTAGGACTGCACCTAACGTAAAAGAACAAGGACATGATCCGCGAAATTTTCATTCTGAAATGCCATTAGAATAAAAGTGAGGCCGGAAACTTGAGATTTTTTTCCAGAATTTACAGAAATAAATGAGTTTCAACACAAATCACACACGCCGCCATGTTGGGAAATAGGACCACAGCGTTGCCTATTGGTGCCGGTAAATTCCAAACTTGCTTCCATTGGTTCTTATGGAGTTTCCGTTCGGATGGTATTATTCTGTGATATAACCGCGCTGGAATATACTGATACTAAAGATTAAACAAGAGTCCCAACTAAACAATAGGAGAGCGTGTGGCATAGTCGAATTACTATCGAATGTCACTATCGATTGTACGACCTCTGATTGGCTGACGAAAGCATGGGCCCTGTGAAATCGCTCTTAGGGAAATTTAACATGGGATTTTCGACTTTGCTTCATTTAAAGTAAAATGTCAAGAAAATTATTCTTCTTTACCCTATTGAAATTCAAATTATATTTTTTTGATACTATCACGAATTCAGCCGACGGCAAGTCGGCTGAATTTCTGATTTTTAAAAGAGGCGGCGTCCTTGACGCGTACAATGAATTCCCATCCTCCAAAATTGATCGTCTTGCGCTTCTGAAGATCTCTATTCAATGTGTACTTTCGACTCCCATCAGATGACCATAAAACTTCAATTTTGATTTTTGTCACATGTTTCGCTTTTCATCTGGACTCTTCAAATTTAAATACCTACACAGTAACTTCAAGGAAAATCTTCGTTACTTTCATTCCGAGTTCAATGATGTCTCGAAGCCGCCGGTTCAACGGCTGAAGTACGGTGAATTTCGGTACGGCATTCGCCAACGGCCATACCACGTTGAGAGCACCGGTTCTCGTCCGATCACCGAAGTTAAGCAACGTCGGGCGTAGTTAGTACTTAGATGGGAGACCGCTTGGGAACACTGCGTGCTGTTGGCATCCTCTTTTTATTGGAAAAGGGGGTGAATAAAACTATCAAGCAAGTAGAAGACACATGTTGTACGGCTGCCGGAGCCGGGGGACGAGGGCTGAATGAACAGTGAGCAAGTTTGATTTTTCTCAAAAAAGCGCTGAAGATGTTTATTTGTAACTAGAATTACTCTGTGGTCTATACTCACTGCTACGTTGCCCTGATCAACTAAGGCCACTGACTGCAACTTTTAATTTCTAACTCAGACATCAACATTATCAGTGTTGGTTTGTTTTTTTTTTTTCCCCCGAGAAATTTCGATCACTTACGGTCGCTTACGCTTAAAAATGTGGCCTTATGGTAACCATCCCATAAGGCTAGGAAAAAATTACTTACCATAGGTATATCCTATTATATAGCCCTGTATGCCCTGGACTGTGGGCTCGCGCCAGGTTTTTTGTGGCCCGAGACACCTCTGATTTCTTATTGAGGGACCTCCACGGAGAGTCCGGGGGCCTCTCATTCGGAAACAATGGACGATTCAAACTTAGTGAAAAGTGATATTACGCCATTTTGAGAAACTCATGCTGAACATTTCGATTTTACTGTAGTGAAAGTACTGTAAAATTCAATCTGAAGGTCAGGAAAATTAAAAAAAAATTCCGGGGGAGGGCCCCCGGCCCCCTCGGTAAATATTCCATGGCTCCTTCAACCACATTCCACTTGACTCCACTCCCTCCAATAATTATGAGTCGAGAGCAAAGATTTCGTGCAGGCAAAATCGAAAATATATTTGAGCATTTTAATTTTACTGTACATGAAAGTACCGTAAAATTCAATTCGAAGGTAAGGAAAATTGAATTTTTTTCCGGGGGAGCGCCCCCGGACCCCCCGCTTGTACCGAGAGGTATTCCATACCCCCCCCAGGCCCCCCGGAGTTTGAGTCGCACCAAAACCCCCCCTAATGCAAATTTTTCGGTGCGCCACTGGACTGTGAGCTGAGTCTACCGTGAGTTGAAATTTCAAACCCTTAACTATACCAAAACTCGAAAGTGCTACTTGGTAATAATTGAACGGCAAATTCAAAGCTTTTCTCATACTTCATTTTTGCAACAATTTTTGTTTCATATTCTTACCGTCATTTTATCTATTTAAAATTAGAAATTATTTCAATTTGAAATTCTGTAGAGTTAAACGTCTCAATTTTGTGGGTAACGTGGGCATGACATACATGAGCTAAAGTACCCAACTTGACTTAAGTCATTTTACGTTTTCGGTCTCTAAAAAAAAGCATTATTTTCCTCCAAACTGACTGATAGCTTTAACATTAAAATAGCATTAAATTGTATCCTAAGGACTCTAAAAGTTGAACATTTTCTCGGGAAGGGGGGAGGGGCGAACCTCCCTTCGGTGGGGGGTGTCCCCCCTGACCCCCATTAGGGATGTATAAAAGTCGAGGGCCGGTCCCACCGACATTTACACGGTAACTTTTCTGACCCCAGTCCGCCCCTGGTAGAGGGGCAAGGAATGAAACAGAGCATTTTACGCTAAAAAGGCACTTCCGCACCAGTGTCCTTCCCGCACCCAGGTCCTGAATTATGTCGCCATTCGGAATAAGTATAGTATGCAACCATCATCTGTCGGTGGAACAAGTAGAAACTAGGGAAAACATACCGGCAAGATAGTTTTGTCGATGGATAAAATTTCAATTTGTTTTTTTTTATTTTTTATATCGATGTCTACTTGCTTGATAATTTTATTCACCCCCTTTTCCAATAAAAAGAGGATGCCAACAGCACGCAGTGTTCCCAAGCGGTCTCCCATCTAAGTACTAACTACGCCCGACGTTGCTTAACTTCGGTGATCGGACGAGAACCGGTGCTCTCAACGTGGTATGGCCGTTGGCGAATGCCGTACCGAAATTCACCGTACTTCAGCCGTTGAACCGGCGGCTTCGAGACATCATTGAACTCGGAATGAAAGTAACGAAGATTTTCCTTGAAGTTACTGTGTAGGTATTTAAATTTGAAGAGTCCAGATGAGAAGCGAAACATGTGACAAAAATCAAAATTGAAGTTTTATGGTCATCTGATGGGAGTCGAAAGTACACATTGAATAGAGATCTTCAGAAGCGCAAGACGATCAATTTTGGAGGATGGGAATTCATTGATTCTGATGAGTGAGAAAACTCTCCGAGTTTTTTCAGGGGGTGGCGGAAGGAGTTCATTTTTTTTTTTTTTTTTTTTTTTTTTTTTTTTTTTTTTTTTTTTTTTTTTTTTTTTTACACTTTTAGGCAGTTAACTGCCTCAAACCTGTACCTAACCCAAATAACTTTTCGCACTGCCGGTTTCGCCAGAACTTCTTTACAAGCGAAACCTCGAACTTTGCCCCCACCTCGCAAAACAGATAGGTACTTACATATACAGAGTCCATGTATAGTGTACAGTTCACAGCTTCTAGCCATAAGTTCCGTTATGCGCTATTTTGCCGATAGCAGCCAAACGACTAAAAATAAGTAAACAACACTGTGTATATTCTGAAACTAGACAAAAAATGCTACAAAAGCATGCTACTTTCATGTGACGCAAGCACCTGTGCCTCCCGCAATTATCACTGAGCGGTATAGTAAGTACGCAACCCGCCACTCCGCTGCGCTGGTTCTTCTGGCCGTCCGCCATAGCAAAAGCGCTGACTTTCCCACATTGCGCAGCAATTATCTCGCTTAAAACGCATCGTATCGAAAAGTTGCAGGAGATTAAAGATCTTTCTATGAGTTTTTTTCCAACTGATTTCAGTAATTAATTTTCAACTCTTTAGTCAGTGACATAAAATTTGTGCTATTAAAGGTACAATATTGCCTGAAAAGTACAGTCGGACTTAATTTCTGAATTTTTCGAGGTCATTCATGGATTCTACACGTTAAATTACCCCGAGACGCCAATTTTCAAGACATTTGGTTCACAATAGTGGTCGCTATTCTAAAAAAAAACCATAAATTTATTAAAACTTTGGCGGGCTGTAGCTCAAAAGGGGGGCATTTTCGGACCCATGTTTATAGGGGGAAAAAGGCTTATTTTTAGCTCTAAAACACGCCCTGAAAATTAATGTATATAGTTTTGTTACACCCTGTATAGTGTTGTATACTTATTTTCAGTCGTTTGGCCGGTAGCGCATTATCGGCAAAATAGCGCATAACAGAACTTATGGCTAGACTACGTGTACATTAATTAATACAGGGACTCACGAGGTGTCTTTTTTTATTCGTCCGCGGTTCACGCAGTGTTTTATGTGGATGCATGTGGGAGACTATGGACGTTCGTGGACGAAAAATGATTTTCCCGTGGCTTTTCGGGGGGTTTTGGGCATAAATCGTCGAGGAAATAAAATTGATCTCGAGCAGAATTTGACGGGACAAAAATTTCGGTAAAATTCGTCCACAAAGTGCCGCAAGCCTCCACGTACGTAAACGATAAGCACGATATATCGCTCACAGTGGTTCGCACCGTCCGCGAAACTCCATAAGACTCTGTGTGGACGACTGCGGACAAAAAACAAAGACGGCTTCGGTACATACAAGAGGAGCTCCCAACATTGAGATCGGAAGCGGAAGGTCACCGATTCAGTCTGATTGGTCAAAAATGTTTTGTTCGCTGTGGTAATAAGATGACAGTCGTTCCCCGACGGGCTCCCGTCCCGAATTTGACCTCATAATCATAAGAAATTATTAATAATTGTTTATGATTCACATGAGTCAGGTTGACACATAAAGTAAGGAAGGTTGTTACTTTATGCCTTACAATTTTAGTGATTGACAGTCAGGTGACGTCACATTTCCGTCGATAAATGATAAGCTGATATGCTATGATGGGGAATTGAATTAGTTTGTTGGGCCGATCCCGGCGGTACTGCAATACCGGGCCAACCCGTGGCAGAAGTGGAGCAAGCCCCTAACATTCCGCCTGTTTCCAAAAATAAGTTTAATATACTGGACCCGCAGTGCGGGTCGTATCAGATATTAAGCTGATAAGAACAGATACTACACTTTGATCTTAGCCATTAAGGCCGAGAAGCGATACCGCTGTGACGCTGGTTGAGGGGGGTGGCTCAAAACGATCGATCAGCCGAAATCGCGATTTCCATTTTCCACCGGCTGATATTTCCTATTTCCGCTCGATATTGACGATCGAGTTCATTCTTGAATATTCTTAAAGATTTGCCCTCTCCGATAAATATCACTCCAAGGCAAGTCCTTGCATTTAAAATTATGAATTATTCGACAAAAAGTAAAATGAATGGTCAAATGCATCAGCACAATCTAGGGAGCTACAGAAGAACTATAGTCACTCGAAGGTCGTAGTCGACAGGTCCGCACTGTTGCCATTCTTATTTATTAGGGTTTTCAATGTTTTTGTTTCTTGCACACTTCAATTCAATGCAATTTTCTAACCTCAAATCAAAACAGTGAGTTCCAAGGTGGTTCCAAGTTGTGCGGTTGGTGGCGAATAGAGATGACAATTTTCTCGCTGAAAACCTGAGTTTAAAATTGTCAACATTTTTTAAGACAGTAAATTGCTCTCCGGTCCCTATCCTTTGAGACATTGTCTACTCGTGACAGTAAAGGTTCCGTTCCTGCTGAATGGCGATCATATTTTAAAGCACGTCGCGTCGTGGAATATGAAAGCTGCGCAGGAAGATCGATCGATTTTGAGTGATGTCACTAAATGTGTGCACAAGGTGATGCATAGTATGGATCCGGAGAGACCAGAAATATGTACCTACTTATTTTTTACCTGTTACTGATTGTATTTGTATTTTACCAAAACTGATCAGCACATCATATGCTGTGATGTCTGCTTTTACCAAGGGCCGGTCACTGACTAGTTATGCTAGTTTTCGTTAAAATTTTGCAGAAAGGTTAGTAATCCTAGTTATTAAAAAAAATTGTCGAAAACCTCACGTTCTTTCCTGCAAAATTTTAAAAAACTAAGGTGACGAATATGTGACCTAGATTTGTTCATGAAAACATCACAGCGTCAGATGTACAGATTAATTTTGAAAAATGCAAAGACGTTCGATTAGAGGTAAATTTTGGGGCTGTTGGGAATCATTTGAAAATTGCATCATGCAGAGTTGGGCAAACAGGAATGTAATCGATTACACGAATACGGTCTAATTGATAACCTTCAAACCTTTGGATGTTAATTAAAAGTAGTCTTTACAGATTTAAGAGAAGGTTTAGGGTCATTTCAGTTAGATCTAATTTTTCTACAACTAACATGATGGATGACTGGTAAAAAATTATTCCTGAGTACCTACCGTAAAATTGCCCTCCCAAAAAACAATGATAATGATTTCTTAGTAATCAGGTAATTGATTACGACCCCCATGTGCCCAAACCTAGGACCCTATGCACGTTTAGTGACATCACACAAAAGCAATCAATTTTTCTACAACATTCATATTCAATGAGTGTTTAACCATAACCTTGAATGATTGCTTTGGCATGGAAGAAGGCTTTCGGATCAATGATATGTTTTTGTTTTCAGTAAACATTAATGATACCTTCTTATCTAACTTTTCCACAGGATTTTAAATCGAAATTGCAATTGACACCTCTAAAACCGCAGCACAGATTTTGGAAGTCAAACGTACCGATTGACAGTTTCAGCTGCAGAAAACTCAAGTCGGGCAATTCCAATCAGATTCAAACAACATCAAGCGCATCTCAAAATGATACCACTATCAAAACTGACGGAACTAATCTTTCCAGACTTCAAATCTCCGACTAAAAACTCATCAGATGTTCTAACGACAAAAATGCAGATGAACAAAGATAATTGGTTACCTACTGTGAGACAGTATTAGGGTTGACAAAAAACTTGAGCGAATCCCAATTGCAAGGGGAGAGCTACTGAAGATACACATGGGAGAAATAAAATAAAAACTGTGATTTAAAAAGGATGGAACATAGTGCCACCGTCAAGAGCACAAGTATTTTTATTCAATAATTTTTATTCACACTTTATTTTATATTTTATGTGAGAATATGACTATCGTCACACCACTCACAACTACATGACGATAGCGCGTCAATTGTGTATTTAGAGTGGCGAGTGAGAATGTAGTAGTAGAGCTTTCCACTTCTTTCCCCTTCTTCAACTTTATAGAGCTCATTTCACGAAAGAAGGCCGATGACAGATCATGTGGCTCGCGGCGCAAAGACGTGTTTGCGTTCTTGCACATGCGCAAAAACGCAAACTCGTCTCTGCGCAGTAAACAAACCTATCTGTCATCGGCCAACTTTCGTGAAATGAGCTCTAGTAAATACATATTCAAGAGCAATGATGTAATTATTAAGAAACCCTTCTTTCTCAACATTTTCATGGCAATCGATTGAACCGCACTCTTACATCCGTCTTGAAAAGATGAGAAAAAAAAAAAAGAAAAAGAAACATAGATACATTGTCGAAATTGAGCAAGACCAGTAGCGGCTGGTGCAATTGGGCAACCATGCTTGGTTGCCATTTAAACATATGCAAAAGTATCGATATCTCAGGGGTGCAAGTGCACCTTCTGAAGATCGATTGTTTTACATAAGTTTGAATGTAGAGAATACCTTGTTGCCACATTACACGAGCCGCCACTGAGCACGACTGTTCAGGACAGAAGTTTTGGGGTGAGTATAAAGTGCCAAGGAAAGTTGACAGTTCAATAATACGAGATCAAAAAAGCAGAAAGTGCCATTCAACCCTTCAAAAAGTTGTGTTGATATAAACTTTAAAGACTTCAATGCAAGGCACACTAAAACTCAAAAGCCGCGGCAAAACTCAGAGGCCCTGATAAAACTTGAACCACGTAATAGCACTACTTGTTGAGTATGATTAGATTCTGCTTTGCAGTTGTATATGCTCGCGTAATGGCCATGTGTTTAAAAGGTGCCAAATCAGAATTACGCTTAAAAATTTGAGCAAGGATAGGTACACGAGCCTTAAAAAAACCTGTACAGGTTTTAAACAAAATCTGTAGAAAATTTAAAAAGTTATGCATGGCTGTGTGCACATAGGCCGTGGGGATCTTAATAAAGCCATCTGCCTGGTACTTGAAGTTTTCACTATTAACGGTTCCATCATTGGTGAGTTCTTCAGTTGTCACTTTGTATGAATAATTTTAGACCTAGGCAAATAAGTGAGACTTAGGAATGATTGACGATTTGCCAGACTGACATAATTACTTACAGCCAAGCGAGCCTCAGCTGGGGGAAAGCTATTGGAAATGCAGTCCCCCCCCTCCACCCCAGTCTCCTTTTTTATAGATCAATGATTTTTAATAATTTTAGAATTTTTGAAGAGATGAAGTGAGAAGAGACAGAGGTGCTCCAAGGAAAATGTCTTTCTCTCTTATCTGTACTGGAACTTGCCTCTTTGTCACTGTCTTCTTCTACATTTACATGCATGAGCTAGAGTCCGTTTCAAATCAATAGAAGCTTGAGTTCTGATACTTCTCCTCTGTGTGTTACCCTCACTCCTGACCCTTTGATGACTCGATACCTTGACCGTAACCTCAAGCTTGAAAATTCCGCTTTGGGCCAACAGTCTCTTGTCAAAGGCGGAATCTCCAAGCTCGAGGGGTCAGTCAAGGCGGGTATCGAATCATCAAAGGGTCAGGAGTGAAGGTGGAAAACTGAAGGGCAGTACAGTAGAACTAGAACTCATAAGCTTCCAGTGATTTGAAAAGGAAAGAGGGGAGACCCATCATAAAACTTTCCCCTCTATTTCTGCCCCCTAGCACATGCAATAGCGCCATTTTGGGGGGATCAGCAATAAGTTCACCAACAAACAATGACAATAGTCACACAATCAGAGCAAAACCATTTCGGATTGGTGAAGAAGTTCATTTAGATTTCTATTATTTAGTCACAAAACCTGCTGACCACACACCGGTAATCACTGAAAGTAATCACTTTCCAGCTAGACTAAAACAACCTCTAGAATCAGGAAACAACTCATAAATCTAGGGATGTACTTACTTTCAGAGCAGAGTTGCTGTTCCTATACAAAGCCAGTCACAGAAACGACAAAAAAGTAGACGAGGCTTCAACATACGAGAGATATGGAAAAGTAATCAAGAAAATCTAGATTCCTTGTTTCTCACTGATTTACATCAGTCAGTAGACATGACATGAAGCCAAATCCAACAAAAAAGCAACCCTTATAAGGCCAAATCCGACAAAAGCATCCCTTAGGCCAAGAAAACCAAACAATGGGATTGCTTCAGATGATTCCTATATCAGGGCAGTATAACGGCAGTAGTAGAGGTAGGTATGTACTTCTGCTTCTTGAATAAACAACCAGACTTTGGCTCAGTTATTGGTTGCCAGTTCCTCTTAGAAGTGACACACAGGGAAACAGAAAGATTAGTTGTACGAGAACTATGATAATCATTGTGTCACAGTGTTGTTTCATCGGCATTGTCATTTAACAGCAACACATCTTAACAGATGGATCTCTACAATCCAAAGAAGTGTCCCTTCTAAAAGGACAATGACAGGAGTTAATTCATTCATGAGTAGGAAAGTAAGGATGCTCTAAACGGCAGGAAAAAGGCAAAAGTTCAAGTTTATGAAAGATGTACTTACTTACGTACGTCGTCTCCTCTCCTGAAAGATAGAGCACCTGACAGTCTCAATGCCGAGGACGATTCTAGGAGGAATCCTTCCTCAAATGACTATAATGACAGTATTTATAGGTATCACTAAAGATTTGTAGTTGTAAATTTTTGGCTCTTGCTTATCAGCACATCTTTCGTACTTCACAAGTCACTTTCACTGAGCGTTTGACGTGCAATTTACAGGAAAAAACGCGTGCTACCCTCCGAATCACGAGTCGGAGGATCTACCTCGAGAGATGTATCAAACGCACTTTCGGATGACACCTTCACACGAAACAAAGAAAACAGGAATTGCGCAAAAGCTCTTTATCCGCGTTTGAAATAATAACTTCGGATGCTAAAGTTCGCGAGTTCGAAAAGGAATTTCGACGCTACTTAACTCACAATTCAATTTTGTCTACAAGAGCAGCCAATGCGATGCAATGAGATGATAAGAAAGACGACAAAATCACATGAGTTGAGAAGGCTAGGGCTAGGAAGACGCTGAACGTTCCAAGAGCACGCTCGACCAGCGGCAACAGCTTGACTCGAGAATTGACTCTCCCACAAAGACCGGACAAAGACGAAGATCAAAAGAAAGGTCTAAAGGGCCAATCAAAACCAAGGCCAAGCCCCAAGGTCGTTTTTCTAGCTATCCGTCTAAAGGGTCATAATTATTATGGAGGTGTCGAATAAGTAAACTAGAGGAATCAATCGCATTCCTGATCTCAGTGCGAAGTCAAAACGGAAAAAATTTCACGTAAATAAATCGACTACAAAAAAACTCACCAGAGTAAGTAGCAAGGGGGAATAGAGGAGGAGGAAAGGGAAGAGAAAACAAAAGAGGGGGTCGCCTACGGGCAAAAATCCCAAGTTCGCCCGCCCCCCCCCCCCCCCTTCGTGAGGGCTGGATCCGCCAATGGCGCCAGTAACCTTATTTTCTGACTGGACTTGCTTTGATAGACAGCAATGGTTCAATGGCTGGCTAGATTGGTGAATCTGACTGACATGAGCGATTGCTCAATGCGCCCTCAGGAGTCAGGGCAACCCAGACGCCAGTCAAATCGAAGGCAGATGCGCCGCACCAAGGAAGAGGCAGGAAATAACTAAAGTGTGGGACTTGAAGCGTCATGAGGGGGGGGCCCTCTGTTTTAGCACAAAAGGAAACTTCAGCTCAAGCAAAATCCCCCCCCCCCCCCCCCGAAAGATTGAGCGAGTACAGGTAAAGAAAGTTCTTAACTTCAGAAAAGGATGGGTACATAATGGCCATTTTCCCAAAAGTTGCCTGTGTTACAAGTGAAAAAGGACATTAGGATCATCAAGGACCTCGGGGGTTTTAGAGTTTCCAGGGATTAAATGCTTGAGAAGCAAAAGAAATTAAGTTTTTTAATTTTTTACCTCCTCCCCCTTGGAAAGCCCTGATATGTTTAAAATGTAACGGATGCTACAGTATACCTGGACCCTTGAATGAAACAGCAAAACACAGAAATTACATGAAAATTAAGATAAGAATCAAAGCTATTCATCAGATTTTCAGATTTTGTACCTAGAATCAGGGAGACTGATAGTCTTATATTCACATTTCCTGACGTTTTCACAAAAAAATTCTGATATACTAACCCCTTCCTAAGTAAAAATATTGAACTCAGAGACAAATAGAGACCCAGCACAAAGCTTGCAACAGGTGTCCACTTTTCTGGCTAAATTTTGGTCGGAACTCATTGGTACAACAGCCAACAATTGCCTACTGTTGACTGATGAGCGTGTGTTTTGCATTCGAAAAGCAAACCTATTTCCGTTTCCGGGACGGCGAACCAATCACAGCCTTTTGTTGAGCTTCACCATTCAACAGTAGGCAATGTTTATCGTTGCAGCCAGAGACTCCCGATCAAAACTGTGACCGCTAAACTTGCTTCACTTTTCTAACACGGGAAGCATACGGTGCGCTGGGTCTCTATTTGTCTCTGATTGAACTTTACGACCTTGTATTTCATAAAAACTTGAAAGATTTCAAAGAATAAGGAAATGATACCTACGATCATCATGGAATTTCCAAATTTTCTAGATGCCCAAGATTACTATACTTTCCAGGTCTTTACTGACGGTTGCCGATCAGCAGAATTGTTCAACACTAAATGCATGCTCTTTTTCTACAAGGCGACTATAAAAAAAAAGACTCACCCTAAAAGTTAGACACATTTTCATAAGTTCATAATTTGTTCATCTGACAACAAAAAGATTTTTTTTTTTGCCTTCAAGGGTCAAACTATCACTAGTTTTAAGGAAAAAAAATCAGTAATAGTTTAGTCTCCATTGTTTCCACACAAAAATTAAATTTTTCAAATTTAAAAAATTCAATTTAAAAAATTCTTAATTATACCTTTTTTATTAGTCACTCTGTAGATTGAAACCACCTTCAAAGAGAATAAATGCAATGTACTTACAGTCGGCAAATTAAATAATGTCAGTCAACGCCTTAAATTTTGTTCCATGTAGGCAACCTGCAATACTCATCACAATGAAATTAAGCATTCCAGGGGGCCTACCTGCGCCAACATCTAAGGAGTTGACTGACATTATTCCATCGACTGTGCCTGAAAAAAAAAAAAAAAAAAAAAAAACTGGAAACTATCAGTATAAAGGTTTCGGGAAGATAAAACCTTGAGCTAAAAATTGACGCTGAATATTTTATGGAACATAGACGAAACTCCTAATGTTGAGCCCATAAATTGCAGCCCTACTGTGAGATGATTATGGTTCATTGCAGATACAGCCATCTGAAGGAAAAATACATTAAATTTTATCCATAAAATAAGACTGTATAATATTTACATAAAAACAAATACAATTCAAAATTCAATTAACAAAACTGTATTTTCGGACAAATGTATGGTCTCACATTTGACCATTGTTTGACAGAGAATAATAAAAATAAATACAAATTTCGAGTGTTTACAATGGAAAGCATATAAAAAGAAGAATCGACATTTTCATACAACATTTACTGCTTAAACCATCTGAATCCGCTCCAGAAAAAGTTGCAAAACTGTACAAAATTAACTCTCTCCTTACATATTAACAAAACGTAATTTAACTGCGTAAATATAATCACTGAGTACTTGAAAATTATGTCTGATGTTGGCATGAATTATTTAAAACAGTAATGTGCGAATGAGATAGAGGTCCAATGATTACTACTAAAAATACAATGAAAAAACCATGAGAAAATTAGGAACATTGTTTTTCTACAGCACCAGTTTCAATTTGAAGGCCAACTTAACAACAAAGAATTAAAGCTTCAAAAGGTGACTTCCTTCCATTAAAACGAGAACTTTAATGTTAATTTTAGTCAAAATGCAGCGTTTTTCTCAAAGTACATTTTTCTTAAGCTACAGATCAACCCACTGAAGAAAAAGTGCTGAATTTAACTCTTTTTTAGTTAAAAGTATGAACAATACTTAAAAACTGTTAGTTTGACTGTTTAAATTAGTTAAATTCACTCGTCACGGGTGTAATTTCATTATTTTAAACAGCCAAACCAACAGTTTGTAAGTGGTGTCCATACTTTTAACTAAAAGAAGAGTTAAATCCAGCACTTTTTTTTTTCAATGCAGCTAAAAAAGTCACCCCTTGCTCTTATTTCCTTTCAGTTGCGTTCCTTTGTAAAGCAGATAGGATTGATCTCCTGCATATGGTCTGTTGCTTGCACTAGCGAATAGTATCTTTGTAAAATTATGTTCAGTGCCACTATTTGCTTAAAATTAAAGATGCTTTACCACATTAAATTCAAGAGAGGTTAGAGAGCACTCGCCTTGAAAGCACTAACCTTAGCATTTTTATTTATAAAGGTGCTAAAGAAAACTGTAACAAATAAATGTTACTATACGTTATAACTTAGTCCCCATTTTTCTACTTGAAAGGAATTTACTGATTGATGACAACTGGCAAAAAACAAATTTAAAGTTTGAGTGAGGATATATTCCCTCTCTCACAAGAGGGAGTACTTGAAAGAGGAAAAATTGCATGAAATAGCACCTTTAGAGGACAAAACTCAAACAATCAGAATTTTTTTTCAGACACAGAAAGCAATTAGTCAAAGATTAGACTGTGTTTCTTCAAGTATCGCATTCCTCTCCTTCTTCAAGGTAAAAACTAAATAACAGCCTTTAAATAAAAATAATTACAAGTTCGGAAGGGAAAAATTGACAACAAAAAACCACATTAGCAATAACGGTTTAAGACCGGGGCAGCAGCCCTCTTAGCAAGGAATCACATGAAAGAGAAAAGATTATATGTACTAACAAATGCGAAAGCTTAGACAGTCAAGAAAGCACATGAGGTGCAGAAAGTTGCTTTGATTACACGAGGATTCGCCACTCATCTCGAATTCTTGGCTGCCAAGACTTTTGCGTTTGATAGCACCTGGAGCAACCAAATGGGAATTTGGAAACTGACACCAAAACAATACATCACATTAGGACTCTCACCAGAGCAAAATGGAGACTTGACGGCCAAATTTTCACAGGTTTCTCAAAACTTCCTTAATTCCAGAAAGCCATCTGGAAAGCACAGGATCCATCGCTTCATCATCATCATAGCTGCTGTTCTCACAGCATAAAAAAGCAATGTAGTTTCAAGGTTGGTACAAGCCAACCAAGAAAGTTCTTCAAAATCTTTGAAACTTCCCACCCCGTTTCAGCACTTTTCCAGCATCGTCAATCCATCTTTTCCATTTCATCTTATCAATTGGACACATTTATACTAAACAGACCTACTAGTATTTTAACGTTGCCTTTTAATCTCGACTCTTTACTTCCCTTAAAAATAATCTGATGCATAAAATTGCTTGATATTTTCAGGAACAAGACTTTACGTAGAGAAGGAAAGTTCCAAGAAATTCTATGCACTAGGTCTAATTTTAAAACAATATTAAGGTCAAGTGAAAATGGCAACATCTGAAGTCGAGTAGGTCCCTTTAGTACAAATGAATCCAATTTATTCACATATTAATGTTTATAATTGGCTCAAGTTTAGGAAAATTCAAAATAGTTTGTTTTTCTTTCCTTTGAAACTCCCTCAAACTTGTCCTCTCCATCTTCTATCTCCTTGAACATTTTAAATTGCCTTTTGTGAGTCAGAAGTTTTGTTGAACAAGTTCAAATTTGGCTCAGAATGCTCATGGTTGCATCAGAAGGTAATAGACTGTTTGGGTGTGACATCACAGAAGTCGACAATTTGTCAGCAGTGGCCATCAGGGTTCTCGACAATCTCTCTCACCCTCACAAAACCCATAAGGGCTGCTGCCTGTTTATAATATCTACTTTTAAACAGAAGACAAATTTAGCGACATCATCTTTTTCAACCACTAAAAATTGACCCGCAAAATTTATTTCTGGCAACCAATTTCACAAAGAAGGTAAGTACTTCTAAATAATGGGATCTTCCTACATTGTTTATATCAAGGTGCCTTCAAGGTTCAAAAAAAGTTCCGTGACTTATCATGTTTTCAAATTTGAATTTATTTTTTTTGCTTGTTGGAAAACTAAGTGGTTAACTACATTTGTCACAAGTAAAATTAACAAAAACGAGAGACAAAAATCTTACCTCAAACATTCAGACTTCTTTCAGACAAGAGAAATTTTTCTAAAATTCTGTGATTTTTAGTACATTTTTTTTTGGGTTAAACAACTTCCTGACAATTTCTAGGCCCCAATCTCATGGATTCCTTGTCTATTTTACAGGGTTTTCAATTTACTTGAAAAATATGTGCATTGAACATAGATAAGAGCAACTATTAGTTTTAATTAAGTGATAAACTGTGATAACTTGTTACTTATTTAAATAATAGACTACGAGAACATGAAAATTTGATGAGAAAGATGGGACATTGTTTTATGCACAAACTTCAGTTGCCTTTAGTTGCCTGATAATACTGATTTATCGACACAAATCAGAAAATAAAGGAAACATATTTACAAGATATTGATCAAATTTCCAAGTGCTCTGCAACAAAAAAACTGATGTTGATGCAAGCATTCATTTCAGTGAAAGAATGCGGAGAGGAATATAATGGAGAAATTTTGAATTTTTTGATATAGATACAATAGAGGCTTATTGTAAAAATCAAAATAAAGCTTCCGGTTTCAGATAGATAGATAGATATTTTTGTGAGACTTCATGACTAAACTGAGACTTCGGAGACTGATGTAAAACATTTTCCAATTTAAGTACTAAAATACTTAAAATAAAGGAAACCGACCTTGAAATTTCAAAGTTCACAGACTGATTTCCCGCATCAAATCTAAAATTAAAGTGCCACCATCAATCTACTGATGACACTCGGAATGGGCACAAATAAAGTCAGACCAATTCCACATTTCAATTCATATTCTTAAATTAAAACTTTCTTAAAACGTTAACAAATGAAGCAAGATACTAAACATTTTACAAAGCTCAGTTTTGCCCCAGTCATCTACAATAAAAATCATAGAAGCCCATTGGCGGATCCAGCAATCTGACAACAGTGTATTCTTCCCATTTGATTGCATGAGAAATGTTTGATTAGTCTTCAAGAATCGATTGTTTATCATACATTCAAATGGGAAGGATGCGCAGTTGCCAGATTGATGGATCTGCCTATGTATAAGTCCACAGTTGAATTCTAAGCTTTTCTTCATTTTACAGCATTATTGAATAGGTCGTTCTTTCTCTTCGACTTTTATATGTTTTCTGTTCATTGTAAAATACTATAAAGTTTGATTTCATCTTTATAGTAGGTAGAGCTTCTAAAAGTAAAAAATTTCAAAAAATCATACAGGTCACCTGAAGACTCTTCAGTCGGATGCCATGTCAACATCATCTTGATTTCGTCCTACAGTTTCATCGTCCGAGAATTCATCCCATCGGTCTTCACCAGATGAATCGGTTGTTTGTCCCATTAGAATATCATCACTACCTTCTTCCCCTGAGTCTGTAAAGAAATTTAAAAGTATTAGTGACTATACATTAAAAGGCTTTATAAAATGATCAAATTTAATCAATGGAAGGATAATGAGTGAATAATTTTTTCTTTAAATTTTAAACTTGTCTGTGCAGAAATCAGTAGATTACTATGGTAGCGTTCTAGTATTCTTTTGACTGCGCTTCAACTGCAAATAGCTCGGTAATTTATCATCCGATTGAGTTTGTTCCACGAGGATTTTTGCTCAGCATCAACTAAGCTTTCATTCGAGCCTGAAAAATCGAAAGTCCATCAGAAGCTATTTGTGATGAGGCCAGTACGGGTCCTTTTTGTTAAATGATGGTAACACTCAAAATGACTTTAGGAAATAAAAATTAATTGACAATCTGGATTTGTTTCCAAACATTTGAGCAGGGGCAGAGACAATGTAGAATAGAGACCAAGCATTATCTATCTTGCTCATATTTGCGCGCGGTGGCATCTTTTTTTTTTTTGCGGACTCAACAGAACGCCGCAAACATGGTCCATACATTGACTGACAAGAAAAGTTGCTGAGATTTTTGCCTAATACAACCGAAATACCGAAACTGCATCAGTTGACCTATGGACCATGTTGGATGGTGCTCCCCCATGCTCGCTGCGTTAATTCCTGTTGAGCGACGAAAAAAAGTCAGCCACCGCGCGCACGGCTAGTGCGTGGTCTCTATCATATATTGTCTCTGAGCAGGAGTGTAACTGAGTGTATGTTTACAGGGGCATGCAGTCGCAAAAGATTGGGTGGAACAAGAAGCGTTACCTTGATCTTCATAAACAAGAAAATCAGTCTGTTCATATGAAGTTACAGGCACCGCCGGTTTAGCGTTAAACTGGTCTAGTAGTAGATCAAGTCGACCTCTTAACCTCAAGAGAGGAGCCAATGAATTGAGCCTAGTTTCAATCAAACCCAAAAGTGGCAACAGTTTGCTTGACAGATCCGGACTAGCTAACAATTGAGCAGAATGGATGCTCAAGACACACTTTAACCACCTCACAGCTACTTCGCTCCTGCAAACAATAGAAACCAAATGATTAGAAATCGGGAAAGGAATAGTGGGTCAAAAACTTTTTTTTGGAAGTTTGCTACATGTGATCTATAGATGGTTTGACACACCAAGATTTCACAGCATCTTTTACGCCCTTTTGGTAACGATAATCTGGTGAAAAATAAAGAATATTACAGACAGGACTCCGCTTACATTTTAACAGATTATTTTTTTTTTTTTTATTTATTCGTTATTAGTACATCAGCTTTACAGCTCAGTACAGGTCAAATATAGATATTACATTTATATAACAGAACAGTAGGCAAGTAGAAAATATAATAACCAATTACTATACAGAGAAGTACAAAGACTTGTTCATCACTTCAATGGTTTCAGGTACTCATTTAGATTGTTGGAAGGATTCATTATGAAAGAGAAAATAGTGATTGGACCTACCCCCAACTTTTACTTTGAGCAAGAGATGTTAGCTGTTCAACCAGAGGTAGAATAACTTGCACGGGTAATCTCATAACGGTATTGTTGATTATGTCTTCTCCCTTCGAACACAGGACGCTAAACAACAAATTTTTATCTTTGCTTCGCAAACCCTAAAAAAAGCATTAACACAAAATTAATAAATAATAAATAAATATACTAGAGAAAGGCGAGTACTTGAAAAAATACTCGAGTGTCAAGTAAGGAGCTCTGAAAACGCATTACTCGACTCGAGAAAAAAGTCGAGTAGTTTTTCGAGTAGTAGAAACTACGCGCGGTTTGCGTGAGCAAACTCGTGTCTTCGCGCTGAACTTCGAAATTGATTTGTAGTCTCGGAACGAAGATGGCATTGCCGTTTTGATTCCTAAAATGGGTTACGCTGATGTAAAATAACGTCGGCGCATCCGGTTTTAGGAGTAAAGCAAAAACCTTTCCTGACGCGGGTATTGAGGTTAGGTTACGCACATCATGAAAACAAGATGTTGGCGGTTGAATTCCAATGCAGTTGGCAAAACTGTTGCGCTAGATGTTTACATTAATTGCACGCACCGACGAATTCTCTAGGGGGTGTCTTTACTCTTTCGCGAAATCACGAATATTATTGTTCGTTTCAGAGTGATAGTTTTGTGCATACCTTTTTCTGCCATTGACAGTCGCTCAGCAAATGGCCAGAAAGTCCCTTATTTGGGGTTACTTTACTAAAGAAAATGTGCCAGGTTAGATTAGTAGAAAAAATTGAGAGGAAAAAAATTTAGATGGGTATTAATAGAGAAATAAAGAAGCAAATCATCGGAATAAAAAAAAAATAAATAAAAATGGAAAAACGTAAAGGGGAGTGAAAAGGGTTGAATTTAAGAAACTCGACTCGAAACTCAAAATTAGGGGTCAATACTCGACTCGACTCGAACCTGAAATTTACTACTCACCCATCTCTAAAATATACATAATTTTTCATCGTTTCTTCGCCATGCTTTGCTTATGATTAAATTTCTAGAGGCAATTAGAAGTTCTATGAAAAATCATAACAAAACTCACTTGGAAGAAGTCCAAAGATTATTCAGAATAATTTAATAAGAAGTAAGACCAAAGGAGAGAAAAATTTATCAGTCTTCCTTCTTTTTCTTTTGTTAGTTTTACAGCTTAACCCTTTGCCTGCTGGGTTAGGAATTCAGGTGCAGCCACCCCCCAGCTGAGTTAGGAATCGAAAATTATGCAAATTCGATCATTTTCAGATGGCCAAAAATCATTAGAAAAAAAAACAAAAAAAATCATCCAAAATCATATTTGTTGATATACCCATTGCCTGCTACGAACGAGTATACTCGCTGCAAAAAATCCGTACCCCTGAGGCAAGCGCGATACCGACAAACTTAGGTTAACTTGGTTTCGTCAGCTGAGCAGAAGCAAAACATGCAGAGAAGAAACATATTTTAAAATCAAGGGGCAACGCATTCTATCGGAAACACTTGTAACTTGTAGTTCGTATCTTCCCCAACAGAATGCGTACCTATAGTCTGATGTTTAGTTCAATCGCAGCAGCGCTACGGTCGGAAATTCAATGGAAGTCACGAATGCGAGTATACTCGGGCGTAGCTCTGAGGAACGGTTTTTTTTCCGCGAGTATACTCGTTCGTAGCAGGCAAAGGGTTAAGTCCATAATTGAAATCATACAGTCAACTACAGATGTATTTACTGTCTGAACACAACTGCAAATATTTGACATCCAGGCCACAACAAAGTGACACGATCTGAGGCCAATTCATCAGTTTTACAAAGAAAATTTTATTACACAGCACTTTTCATGAGTTTTTACACATTTTTTTGTGTTAATTGGACAGATTTATACTAATGCTTGATTACCTTAAAAATAATCTGATGAATAAAATGGCTTGAAATTTTCAGGAACAAGACTTAACGTAGAGAATAAAAGTTCCTGGAAGTTTCAAGAAATTCTTTGCTCTAGGTCTAATTTTTTCAATAATATTGAAGTCAATTGAAAATGACAGCGTCTAAAGTTGAGTAGGTCCCTTTAGTATAAATGAGTCCAATCGTGCAGTTAGCAATGATAGCTTAAAAATCCAAGAAAGCCTTCAAAAAGAAAAAATCCATAATTTCACTTAGCAAATTTGAAACCAGGAGCTCATAACCATTACTCCTGGAATATTAAATGAGAGTTCCCAAAATTTTGCCGCAGTAATAATAAGCTCTTATAATAAAGTAATATTAAATACTTGAAAGTTCACCTGTATGAGTAACTGTGCTAAACTGTCAGGGGGAACTGAGCTTCCAGCAGGAGTGTCAATTTTATTCAGTTGAAGATTTTCTAGTCTTTCTTCCATTGGTAAATCTCTAAGTTTAGAACTAGATTTCTTGATACCTGAAGAATTGATACCATTCACTACACCTGGATGAGAATAACTAGTATCTTCAGTGTTTCCTGAAATCACCTAAGAAAACAAGGGCACTTATTAATGAAAACGTTCTTCCAAACTAAAAGCTTCACTTTAATAATAAAAGAATGGAAGTCATCAATAAGTTATAACTATAGAAGGACAATGCCATGTCTTATTTCAAAGTAAAACAAGCTTGTACAATTTTTTTGCCTCTTGTTGTATAACCTTAAATCAAAAATTGTAATCAATTCAATTGAAACTGGTTTTGACAGGAGTCCCTTAACACGTTCACTGCCATGCTATTTTCTGTACTACTTCCCCCAGCGCCACAGCATATTTTTAACTATAATTTCGACTGATTTCACGAAAAATAAAAAAAATCGAGATCATCTCATGTACACGCATGGCTTGCATTGGAGACCGCCGGGCCCATGAGGCCGGCGCAGCGCAGCGCTGAACGAAAAAATTACGCGCAGTGCTGCGCCGGCCCTCGAGCCAGGCCCCGCCGGTATTGAAGGAAAACAAACCTAAATCACACTATATTTCATAGGAACACCCTTTTTACCCGTTAGTGACCCAATTTTTTTGAAAAATTAGGGTAGTTCGAAATTCCCCATTTTTTATTGCAGATTTGGAAAGAACGCAAAATTTTAAGACTTTCAGCACAATCCGCAAGTCAATATCGATTTTCATCTTCGATGTATCGAACCTCAAAGTTCGATATCTGCCAATAATTTTCAAAAAACCATAATTCCTCCAAAAAAGGGTCCGAATTAAAAAAAACGAAATGCCTATAGTGCTCTACAAAACGAGAGCTTTTTAGATTAGAATACATTTTTTAACTGAAATTTAAACTATTGCCATTTTTGGGCCCCTATTTTTTTTTTTCAAAATTATCTCAAATTTTAATCAAACAATGTTCTTGAAAAACGATCCAAAGCCACAACTGTGGCTCAAAAACTATCCGATGATTGTGAGGAAGTGCTAAAATATGTTCAGAAGCCCTCCAAAGTCTCACATTTTTCTTTAAAACCACAAATTTTGGCCCAAATAATAGTCGATATCGGAATTGAATTATATCAATTTTTTAGGATTTATTACGACTTTTGAGGGGTTTTGAGTGAGTTTCAGCACTTCTTCACCCTCAGCGGACAGTTTCTGAGCCACAATTGTGGATTTCAACAACTTAATGCGAAATGGGCGAGGCAGCTCTCCAATCGGTACCGGTCCGCTCGATCAGAAAAATGGCACAGCAGCCAAATGTGTCAAAGATATTTTAAGGACGTCTTTTTAGAGCTATTATGTATCCAAAATTGGCATTCCAAGCGTGGAGCTTTTTTCATAGGCCTTTCCAAAAATTGAAATTTCATCATTCTGGAGAGCTACGTTTAGGCCCTGTTATGGCCCCTCCAAAAAAGGTTTGTGCCAAAAATTCAAGCTAACAGTATGAAAAGTGACTTAAAATAAACAGATCATCTTATATTTTACCCTGCACCGCAAAAAATGGCCAACTTTCAAACTTTAAAGGAAGGTCGAACTATATGCATGTATTCTGATGGAAATATGGCAACATAGGAATTTTTAAGGCTTGTAAAGGATGCTCCAGTCCCTAGGGAATGTAAAAACCCCAAAAACGTTCAAGGGGGCAGACTTCGGTTCCAGTTTTTTTTGCTGCTGTCCCGGCGTGGCAGTGAACAAGTTAACGGAAATTTTGTCAGGGTGTATCAACACGGCGCTTTATGCATTTGAAAGGAGTCGACTCTCCAAACGAATTCAAAGGTTCGGTTCCAAGTGGTTCAGCGGTGGACAGGCCGATTTTACGGCATTCCAGCCCATTCCCACACATTTCTCTTTCATCTCATCAACTCCTACGTGTTGTGCCTTCAATGTCTCCGACTCCTGGAACTCAATTTAAAATAAGTGAAGTCACTTGTTTAATGTGAGCAAGTGAGACAAAACTCCACTGGACACACAAGGATTCTAAAAGAATGAATTGTAACCACTTACTTTAGAATTTTCTTGGTGTTTACTAGCCGCTTTTTTCCTTAGGTCGTTTCGAACTAAAATGATGAGGGCTTCCTTTGATTCTAATGACTACAAAACAAACAAACCAGATTAGAACCACAAATTTTCCACTTTACAATGAAAAAATGAACAAACTTTTAATTGTTATCCTTTCTAACACTGTTCCATTCAAGAGACTTTTTAATTATTTTTTATTTTCTGATATTCTCATTACATAGTGTTTGGTTACTTGAAGTCGGCTGAATCTACTTCTTTTCTCTGAGTCCTAGATTGAACAGCAGTTTCAACAGTTTTTGGTGACAGCCAATGAGTTATTACAAGAAGGTCAGCAAGGTTTCTCAGCTCATTCCTTATGGAAAATATAAAAGGTGCAAATCATTGAACACATAAACAGGGTGTTTCACGTAACCTGCTCACTATATCTATCTTGAACGGTTGACCATAAAAAAATCGGGAAAAATCGGTGTTGTACTAATTCGGACCTTAAATTTCGTTTAAAAATACTGTCACAACCCAAAATTTGGTTTTTGGGGGGTTTTCAGGGGGGCATCCCTCTAATCTCGAAATTTTCAAATGACAACCCCTATGTTCTGATACCTTATTTAAAAGGGCATAAAATTTTAAGCAGTTTGGCTTAAACCGGAAGTCGATATCTTTTTTCGTGTTCGAGATATCGAAGATGGAGGTTCGATATTGGACCAATCTTCGAAAATTCTTGATTCCTTCAAAAAGAGTCGTAAAACCAAAAACTGCGCACGTAAAATGCTCTGCTTGAAGAGTACTTTCAAGAAAAAAATACAAATTTACGATCAAACAAACCGGAAGTCGACTATTGGGCACCTTATTATTTTTGGCGAAAAAACGTCCATTTGTCAAAATTTCCAAATGGCAACCCCAATCTTTTATTACATCATTCGAAAAGGTGTAAAAAGTTGTGTATGTTGACGCAGTTGAAAGTTCGATATCATTTTTCTTGTTAGATATATCGAAAATCGGAGTCCAATTTGGACCATTTTTCGACCCTGTGAAAGATGGATCCTATCAAAAGATACATCATTTGAAAGCATTTGGAAAAACAAGCATTTTAGCGCAAACCGGAAATGAGTACCTGTTTATTCGGTCGAGATATCGCGAGTCAAAATTTAAGGTAAGCCCAAACCGAAAACTAAACTTTCAACTGCGCCAACATGCACAACTTTTTACGCCTTTTCGAATGACGTAATGAGAGATTGGGGTTGCCATTTGAAAATTTTGACACATGGACGTTTTGCTGCCAAAAACGATAAGGTGCGTAAAAGTCGACTTCCGGTTTGTTTGATCGTAGATTCATATTTTTTTCTTGAAAGCTCTCTTCAAGCAGAGCATTATACAAGTGCAGGTTTTTGTTTTACGACTCTTTATGAAGGAGTTGAGAATTTTCGAAAACTGGTCCAATATCAAACTTTGACCTTTGATATCTCGAACATAAATAAATTTATAGACTTCCAGTTTAAGCCAAAATGCTTAAAATGTTACGCCCTTTTAAATGAGGTATCACAAAATAGGGGTTGTCATTTGAAAATTTCTAGATAAGGGGGTGCCCCCTGAAAACACTCCAAAAACCAAATTTTGGTTTGAGACAGTACTTCTAGATGAAATTTCAGGTCCGAATTAATATAAAACCGATTTTTCCGATTTTTTTATCGTCAACCGTTCAAGAAAACCATAGTGAGCAGGTTACGTGAACACCCTTGTGGATTACACTTTACATTTTATGGCTTGTTTTATGGACATATCATTCCTTTCCTGTGATACCAAATTTTTGTCTCGGTTTGTTTTGTCCTGGAATTTACATCCTCAATTTTTTTAGTCTACAAATTTGAAATTCTCTTTTTTTTATATCATACATCATGTAAAAAACCGTCAAATATTGTCCAAGCAATGCATTTCTTCTTCACTGCTTTTGTAAAGCAATAGTAATAGCGGTACTACGACTTTCACAAGAAAGTACCCTCAGCAAAATTCTTGCTGTTAAATTTGTCCTTTTTTTTTAATGAAGCTTTTGATTTTTCATGACATACTTTGAAAGGGTCATTCTGAGTAGTCCTTAAACACTCGAAAACCGAAAAATTGATTAAGGATGGCTGAGATTTAAAATAGTAGAAATCTTGACCAAGATACTTTCTTTTGAAAATCATAGTACCTTAACTCTAGCTACCGTAACTACTTGTTTGTTATTTTGGCATTTCCAAGCGAACGATTGGACTGAATAAAAAAAGTAAAATTCATAAATATACTGCGCTGGGCAGTTTTACATAAAACTATGGAGGATTTAAACAAATACTTACAATTGTTTCAAATTTTAGAAAGATGTCACTACCATACGCTATAAGAACTGAACTACTTGACTTGAGAAGGGACGAACAAATTGGAATAGGACTAAGTGATAAAGTCTTGGATCCTTCATTTGGAGCTAACTGAATAACATGGTCAGCTTTCAATGATTTACTACACTTCCTGCAAAATAGAAATTACTCATCTTAGAGAGATCTAAACCTAAATGGTTTTGTACCATGGAAAGTTAGGGATCAGCTAATTATTTTTCCTGGTTTCTAATTTATGTCAAAAGCAGGATAATGTTTCACCTGATTAAGTGATTGAAGATCTTATACTCCAAGGGCTCTTCCACAGAATTCAGACAAGCCATTCTTAGGTTAAACATTTCATACAAGTTCTCATGCTGTCCATAACACTTCCACCGAATATAACTAGCTAACAAAGCTTGAAGTGGGGGTGGGTACAATGTTTCATGCATTCAAAAACATCAATGAATAACAAGAAAAAAAATCTTAATATAAAACTGAGGCTTGCATCTGTTACCCCTTGAGATGGTACTTGAGGGTCATTCCAAGATAACTTACCACATCTATTTTATTTTGAAATTATATTTAAAGCTAAAACTTGAAATGTTGAAATTCTATGGTAGAGCAGCAGATGAATGATAATGAGTGACATCTTATCCTCTCAGAATCACCACGGAAAAAAGACAAAATTCCAATTTTTAGAAGAAAAATATCACAAGAAATGAAACAAGTGGGAAAATTCACCTGACTCAAGCCAATCAATTTTTCTGAGATAATACTTAATAGTCATTATTTATGACAATAATTATTCATGATGGATGACAATAATTGTCAATAATTATTGTCATCGATTTTTCCTAAAATAATCAGTCATCCTCCAAAAATAGAGAGGTTTCAGGGTTTCACAAAATAAGAGGAGTGCAAAAGAAAATAGCAGACTCTGGATTCAAATGAAAAAAAAATCTGAGGCAGAGTGTAATACTTTAGCACAAAGGCATTACAAACCCGCCGCATTATTTTAATAAGTAATAATTTTCATAAAAAGCAAAAATCAAAAGATTCAGATCTTTTTTGCTGACTTGACAACTTACCCATTGAGTTTCAGCGTAAACGTGTGCAAAGTGCCAGAGGATGAAAGTGCAGACATGGTTGCATTTGCACCATCTTTTCCCATTAAGATGTTCATTTCAGTTGCGGTGTCATCAAGAACGAAAGATGCAATGGAGGTCTTCTCGTCTTTTGAATCATTCAATGACCTTGAATAAAATGCACATATTAAATGAAATTAGGTAGATACATAGATGAATAGAGGGTCTACCACCGCTGCTGTAAGCATAGTTTTTGAGCAAGAGTTTTCCTACAAAGAGTAGACCCGTGGATTCAGAAAACAAGGTGTATCGAGGACAGGAAAAAATAGATCCGTCATTAAAGAAATAAAAAGAAAAAACTGATCATAAATTTTGGAGATCAAAAAGTAATTGCCATCAGGTGCAGATTCTTCTTTCGCTTGAAAAATTTCATGCAAGCCCCTACTTTTGCTGCACTTTCCGCACACTCTCAAAGTACTTTTTTAGAAGAGTCAGCAATTTACTCTCTTTGCTTTGAATAATGGGGCACAACAAAAACACGCCATCAAAATTCTAATTATTCAACTTTCATTGCATCAATGATAGTATTGATAGTCCAAGCAAAACAGAAAACTTGAAAAAAAAACAAGTAAAAATAATAATGAGGCCCAGCTTCCGTCACCAAACATTCATAAACATGAAAAGTTGCTCAACTGTTTCCACACAAACGCTGTTTCCTGTAAGTTGTAAAAGTGCATTGTTATGAATATAAGAGGTAAGTATTAGCATGGTAGTGGTAGGTAATAGCACAGAATAATACAATCAGAACGGAAACTCCCATAAGGCCAAAGGAAGCATGTTTGGAATTTAACGGCACCAACGCTGTGGTCCTATATCCCAACATGGCAAGCGTGATTGATTTAAATTGAAACTCATTTATTTCTGTAAATTCTGGAAAAAAATCTTATCTTCCGGCCTCACTTTTATTCTAATGACATTTCAGAATGAAAATTTTGCGGATCATGTCCTATATTTTTTTTTCACGCGCGAATCTAGATGTAAACATCCTACATCCCATCATGGCGGATGCGGAATGAATTTGCTTCAAAATTCGACAGAGTTTCCATTCTGATTGTATTATTCTATGGTAAAAGCTTGTTAGAAAGTTGATTTAACACGTTCACTGCCACGCCGGTCTTATGGGACCGGCAGCAATATTTCCCGCCGCGCCACGCCGGTCCTGTAAGACCGGCGGGCATTCGTCAACCAGTTTGAATCGCCCGCTACACGCTGCTAGCGCTACCTATCAAGTTTTCATGGAACTAGAGCTCCTCTGTGCAACCTACAGAGGGCGTTACGCCACTGCTACTGCATACGCGATTTTCGGCATCCGTTTTCTAGCTCATGCATTCCAGCGTTTTTTTTGCGGATTACATGGCGCCACGGGAACAATTGCTCAAAACACCGTGGCAGTGAACGTGTTAAGTACCACTAACTGCTCTCTTTTGCTTTCCATTGTGCTATCATGTTCAGAGGTGAAGAACGTGCACCTTACATACTTCTAACATCTGTTTATTGTTCTACAGTTTTAACTTTAAAATGCTTCAATAAATGTTAAATCAGTCGACAAACAGTAGATGGCCAAACAGTAACGCAGTTAGTGGATGCAAGTTTGCCAATGAAGACGAGGCCCAATAGAGAAACTTTTGTCTCATTAGTTCAAAGCTTACCACACCACCTATTCAAGTGCTGCACTTGCACGATCTCACATTTTCTTTATCCCCGCAGGCTGATTCTCCCAGTTTATCTCGCACCGGACAACATGTGAGAGATGGGATAAACGACACTATCTTGTGTCATGCAATTCTCCATTGTAAGGCAAGTATGATAAGAGAAGACTGAGAGTCATCTCGCCTCGTCTCGTGAAATGAACAGAATCAGCCTGCTGGATGGCAAATAAAACATTCTTCAGAAAGCATCAACTTTTCCTGCTTTGAAAGTGGATAGTTTTTTGCGATTGAAGTATATTTCCTTGAATACTCCACAGACCAAAATAACTTTAAAAACTACAGAGAGCTCTCTTCACTGAGCATGCAACTGAGTATGCAACATATATCCAATAATAAATTTCCATAGAGCTAGAAATACAAGAAAACTAATAATTGAGGTAACGAACCATGCACTTAAAAATTTATCATCTTTCGCAGCGCTAAGCAAGTAATTTCCGCTCAGAGTTGAAACATGGTTCATTGAAATAACAGCTGATGAATGACCGGTGAATTTTTTTATTACTGATTTGGTTTCTAAATCCCACCACTGAATGCTTCGTGATGCACTAAATAAATAGCTACCATCTCCAGACAAAGCTAGGCTTGTGATACGACCTGTTCCACCAAACCATTTCCTGAAAGTAAGAATCATCAAAAAAATTAAAAATGAAAGAAGAGGAAAGATAGATGGTACAGATAGAGGTAATGTTTGTTTTTTGGTTTGTTCAAACCGAAAAACTCAGCAACAATTGGTGTTTTCAGGAAATCAAAAGTTATTTTCGAGACAAGATTGTTGGTGTTTTCAAATTGACAGATCCTTGGACTTATTTTTTTTTATAATGGAACATATTTTTTAGTGCGGCTAGTCAGTGTAATTCAAGTGTTCTATCGAAGCAGAACGGAACACTTTAACCACTTCGACAAGTTGCTCTACTGATCGTGATTACTTGTGTTCCCCTGATATATAAGTAACTTCAAGCCCGACAACTCCGCTGAAATCTTGAACTCCTTGACTTGTTCACAGCACAAGTCCCATTTTGAAAAACAGATTAAAAGAGCCTCTCCACAAAAAATAAACAAACATAGTGAAGTTCAAAAAGGTAATCAAAAATGGAAACGGAATTTGGATAAAGCCCATTCTTTTCAGATCGGATTGCTAGACAAACCAAACTTGACCAAGAGTAAGTAACCTGTTCCATCGTGATCCATGCATAAAAAAGTTAGCCGGTTAAGTTCTTTGTTGTATCAAGTAAGTTCTTAGCGCAGGACCGTTTTGAGTATCGGGTTCTGACGAGTGGCGGAGTGTGCTTGCATCAAAACGCATCGGTGAACGGTTGGTTAGCGCAGAGTTTCGACTCGTTGCTAATCAACGGCTCACTGATGCGCTTAGGTGCTGTTCAGAAGACCCCTACTTGTCAGAACCTGATACTCAGAATGGTCCTACTCCATACCATTTTCTTCAAACAGCTAGTTTTATATGACTTTTGGTTGGGATCACAATTGCATAATGTTCTTCTAATTGCAAAATAATGAAGGTGCTCACATTTTTAATCCCTTTATCAATACCACACATGCAATTTTTCAGCAAATGACTTGCTGAGCGTAAGAAGCAATGGTTTTAGAGCGGTTTCAAGAGTTAGCCAACAATACACTTATCAGTTGCAATCAACAGTGACAAAAATCGCAAAGCGTTCTAAATTATCTCTCTCCTTCTCAAGTGTCCCTCATTGAGCTATCTCTTCTGTGTCAAATGTTATGCATAGAGCTTTGTTTCAAATGTTTTACTCTGAATTGCAATAAAATGACTCTAGAAATTCATTTCTGCTCGAATATTTCACAAAAAATGTCTCAATAGACGATTTTAGCAATAGGAGTGGGGCAGCAGTCCATAAAGAGTTATGTGAGAGAGGGAGGGAGAGAAATGGTTTGGAACACTCAAAGAGCTTTGGCACCAGATGACTTTATTACTAAAACCATTTATTTCATGAGGTGACCAGATTTGGTTACTGTTGGTGACTGTAAGGTATGCTTGATTATTTGTGTGTCATTACCAATGATTTATAATAAAAAAAAGATCCAATTGTTCGATTAGTTTCCAATCAGTGAAACACCTCTAGCTGACAACCAAGATGGCTGATATTAGCTTACAATAAGTAGGCTGAGCACTGGGTCTGTACTGCATGAATACAGGGTCTACCCAAGTGCAATGGTACCATTAGAGACAGTATGTACTAGAGACCACATACTACCTATCTTGCCCACGTTAAAATCAGGCAACATCTTTTTTAAGAGGGTTTCAACAAAACAACAGCCAACTGGAACCTATGTCGGCTGATGAGCAAAGCGTTAAAGTCAGAAGCCAATGTGAGCAAAGCGTCAGAGTTTTTGTTGGAGATCATTGATCAACGTAGAGTCCAGTTGGATGTTGCTCCCTAAAGTATCTGATGAGTCCCCAAGCCACCATGGGATTTAATAGTGCGTCGTCTTTAGCTGTCATCTTGTATTATTTGTTAAATTCAGAAAGTACCTATACTTTGACATTTTCAGATGCACTAGTGGTTTCTTTTACAGGATGGGAAATTGCTTTAACCTTCTACACTAGAGGTAGTTTCAGAAGTGTAGGCGGACCTAGACCGATAATCTTTGGAATTTGTCAACATTATTTCTGATATTACTCGATGAAAATTAATGAAAATGAAATTGAGTGTTTACTTTTCAACGAGGAACACTGTAAACGCAAAAGAACAAAGTCAGAAGCAAGTTTGGTTTTATTTTAAAGGAATTAAATGTGAAAATTCACCAAAGATTATGATTTAGGTCCGCCTACACTTCTGAAACGAGCTCTAACTGTGGTAATGAAAGTTTACAACAGATCCCTTAGAGATAAGGTTCTCTTTGCCACGACAGTCACATTAGAAGACAGTTCCCAAACACTTACTTTTTCATTTTATTTTTCTTTAAACTCCATTCCAGGATGTGTGAATCTTCTGATGATGTGTAAACATAATTCACAGTTGTGGACCAGGCAATACTTATGATAGCACTGTCGTGGCTTTTGGTGAGCTCGTTGATTACTTCACCAGTGGCAACACTGTAAAATTGTAGCTGTCCATTTCTGGTACCAAGGAGTAGAATATCAACTTCCAAAAGATCATCATCCATCGACTTCCTTTTTTCTCTCTTCGTTGAAGCAGACTGAAAGAGAAAGAAATATCGTTAGTGTGTGGCAGGAAGGACATTTTTTCAGCATAATTAAAGCATAAAACCAAGTGGCTTGTTCCAGATCAAATATCACAGAGATAAGCGGATGCAACCCTTCTAACCACTCTCTATTGCCATAAACTTGAGGGTTGGGGCACTACTTTGGGATTGAAGTTTCTGGTAAGTGATCAAAGAGGAAAATTAATCCAAGAAATTCTACCAATATCTATTCTGTTGAAGCATAGACGGTGCAAACAACATTATAGTAAAAAATCTCTGTTGAAGATAAGTGTCCACTCAAATAAGTAAATTATGGTTGTTTTGCAGAGCTGAGATGTGTCAACTACATAGGTGCAGAGTCAGCAAAGTTATGATAAACATTGTTAGGGAAAGCCCTGGGTCAAACTTTTCTGCGACACAGGTGATCCGTCGATGGTTACGAAAGTTACAAAACCTAACACATCTAACTGATCGATGGAGCAGGTTTCAAGACATCGTTTTGATAGACGCAGGACTGTCCATGCCAAACATGATTTCGGCCTTCATTTTTCAAACCTCAGCGTCGATCCTAGAGGGGGGGCTAGGACTACACTAATGAATGTAAGATCAAAATAATAAACAGTTGTAACTAGAGTAATGCGATTGCAAAGAACTGAAACTTTCTAACTATCAAGTTCTTTCCGCAGTGAATAACCTCAAACTTAAGGGGAACATAGCATAGCGGCTGGTGACAGTAAATATCGAGACAGAACGAAAGCTTAGCTGATGATAATGCTAGCAAAGAATGATAAGGAACTACGCAGCAATTATAGAAACATCAAATAAGCAGGCTATCCAATTAAAGAGAGAAGAATAAGCACTTTTATACTCACAGGATTTGAGAGTTTGATCCATCTCAGACTTGTAATGGGTGAAGTGAGATGTAAATTTGGCGTATATTCCTGCTTCAAAGCACTTGACAAGGTATCCCATACTCGTAATTTACCGTCAAGACCAAAATTACTGAAATACTTTCCGCAATTGGAGAACGTGGAAAGATTAATATCACACATTTTAACGAGACACGTGCGTTCCTTCACTTATAGCATTGAACCCGGGTACTTCTTTCCGTAATGAAACTCCGATGTGCAAACGCGAAGGCACAAAAAAGCACCTCGAGGCAAGAGACGTCTGTTGAATGCGATTTATGGTGCATCTCGAACCCGAACAACCGGTGTTGCTACTCTACATGGCGGGATTTTCAATTTTGACCTAATTAATTCCACCCGCAATACCATCGGCTCTCGGCGATGCACTTTTTTCTACATGGACAACTTTAGAAAAAGTTTGTAAAAATTAAATAATAATTACGGCACTTTTCACAGGGAAACAAAATGAGAGCGCCACTCAGGTAAGTACACGTGACGGCGACGATGAATTTTCGAGCTCTACCTACTTTGTCGAATACTTACTGTCGTCGGCGTCGGCCATTTTTTGGTGATCGTCGCTTGTGGTGCATGCATTCAGGGCGTCCGCCCTTTCAACCCATCTTAGGATTTCCTTAAAATGCCCCTTGTGGGCTTATGAGTATATTTTGAGACTGTTTGGTGTGATGTGATTTTCACGCGATTTTGCACCTGAATCAATCCTCGCCATAACCCCATTGCAATAGTATGCAACTAATAACGAGCTATGGCGATAGAGAGGATTTGTGGGGCGTGTTATTGAAACTTCACGAAGGTATAGACATGATGGAAATCTCTCACGGACTTTTTTCAGCTAGAGTCCCTTGATGGAAATATTGTATCGGGAGTGCCGACAATAAGCACTCCCGAAGAAGCGTATAAGCAAAGAAAATAAAATGGTCATCAATTTTCGAAATTTATCCTTAAAGGGCGGTAAAATTGTATCCTCATCCCATTCCCCCTCTTCGAAAACGTCATCATAGTCGCGGGCTTGCTGCTCTGTATTTAAATATAGAACTGAAGGATTCAAGGAAACGAGACTGATACTGGCAAATCCAGCGACGGACCCGATGTTTACTCGGACTATACATATCTCCACCCGCAAAAAATACCCCTTAGAAATAAGGAATTGGGAGAACAATATGAAAATCATTTTGTCACTTTTTCATTAATGAAACTGTTCAACCAATAATCCACAGAACAGATTAATCCTTGCTAAAACCTCGACCCGACTTCATACAAACACGCAGGCCCGCAGGGTGTTCATGTAAATCAGGGGGACTGAGACTTTTTCAGCAACAGTTGTAGGCAGATATTGTAAAACGGCTGGGCATGTGTGTCCAAAGACCAATGAGAGACCAATTTGGTGTTTTGTTTCAGCTAGTCTCCTAGGGGACTCCCCCCCCCCGGGGGCGGAGGGTTACCCGGTACCCCCCCCCTCAAGTCCAATAATTCAAAGAGGGACCCCCTTTTATATTTGATGGTTGAAAAGAACTAAGGAAATTTCTGAGACATTCATCTGAAACCGGATGTCGATAAATAGTTTTTCATTTTAGATACATCGAAGGTCGAAGTTCAATATGGACCCATTTTCAGAAATTTGTAACTTCTCTTCAAATGGCCCACATTTGAAAAACTTTGGATCTAAAAGTTCTGCAGAGCAAGTCCTTTTCAGAAAAAATTCATCATCTCCAAAAAAAACTTACAAGAAGAGCGCTTCTGAGCCCCTAATTTTTTTTCAAAATTTCAAAATTTTCAGCGGCTGAAAACAAAAACGACTTCGAAATGGGTCTGTTGCGTACAACGAGCTATGGCGATACAGAGGCTGATACATATCATATCAAAGTGTGGCAGCATGGGCGATCTGACTGGTTTGTTTGCCTCACTTTTTTAAGCTTAAATAAGCTTTTAAGCGTTTAAATCAGCTTTTCTCTCAATCGCCACTTAAAATTGAATTTTCTTCAATTTGAGGAAAGTGATTTTTTTTCAGGTAGATTCGTTCTCAGCGTGAAATTCTGTTAAGATTGCCATCCAAAAACATGCACAGAGTTCGATTTCAACCCTACTTACGGAGGAGAGTGTGAAACTGATAAATCACCCTTTCCTCCGTAAGTAGAGTTGAAATCAAACTCTTCGCATGTTTTTGGATGGTAATCTTAACAGAATTTCAAGCTGAGAACGAATCTGCCCGAAAAAAAAAAAAAAAAAAAATCACTTTCCTCAAGTTTAAGAAAATTCAATTTTAAGTGGCACTTGAGTGAAACTGGTGGGAAACAAAGGAAGATCCCTTGCCCCGTTGAAAAAAGAAGGTAAGGACTCAGCACAATCGGAGCCAGAGACAGCCAACTCGTATCTTAATCCGAGCACTTTAGCGTTGCCATTTGGCGATTTTCGTCATTTAAGAAAAGCGCCTAATCAAATGGAATGGACTGCTATAGCGGCGACTCCTGGAGACCAGAGGATCCGATTTGCTATCTTGCCAATGTTAATTTTTTGACTCCTCAGAGCTCCATGAAGTGTCGCTTGCTCACCCTATAGCTTTGCCGCATGGGGCACGGGCTAAACATGTATGTATAAAACTAGAAATTACCAAGCCTAAATATAAAACAAAGTAGTGAAAAGCGGTCTTTAGGGAGCACAGGTGCGCGATGGTTTCTGCGCATCACGTTATCCCAAAAAAGCAGACATTTGTTGGCCCATCAAGGTGTCAAAAAGTCGAGAAAGGGCAATCATGCACTTTAACAGGGTCCAAGCCCAATTTCCAGCCAGAGGTACCTATAGTAACATGGTTCCGCGACTAAATGCGGGCAAGTGTTTTTTGCTTTTCTAAATTTTTTAACACGAATAGAAACGAATTAAGAAAAAAAATTCCTCGCCTCAATAAACCTTATTTCCCAAAAAAAAGAAAAAAAAAGAAAAAAAAGAAGAAGAAAAAAAAAAGTTGGCCTGAAGAGGGGCGTGATTTGGATCATTCTTTCATCAAGGCCCGCTGATTCATTTGAAGAATGAAGAAAATAATACTTAAATTAAAACTTCTTTCGTACTTAAATCATTCAAAAGCAACAAACTAACAAAACTATCTTCTCGTAAATTCATAATTTCAACGCTCTTTCGGTTTGGACGGATCTTTTACTTCCGCATGGATACGAATTTATTTAGGAAAATACTGCAACCATTTCTATTATTTTCTTCACTTTAATTCGCGTTTAATTTTGAAGTGATGTCTCACTCGTGATAAATATCATTATTAATACTATTCTGCCCAGTGGCGGCTCGTACTGGGGGTGCAGAGGTGCATTGCACCCCCAAAGAAAAAGCAGAAGAAGCAGAAGAAGCAATGACTTGATCAAATAAATAGTAAATAACGATTTCTTGCGGGGAGCGATGTGAGGGATAGAAAATCAGTCCGTCCGTCTGCCGCCGCGCATCAAAATCTAGTTCCTTTTAGCTCCACGAGACCGCCACCGTCTCGGAGGTGCAAATCTTCCTTTGCACCACCAGATTAGGGCGAGGGGTGAAGAGGGGGGTGAGCGGGTAGGAGACGGTTTATGGCCGAATAGCCGTGGCGATCGCAAACGAAAAGATTTGCGATCGGTCCCCGAGACATCCCGATTGTTTCCGACCTCTGACGAACCAGCGAGACGGACAGCGCCAGCGCAGCGCAGCGGTGAGCGGACTTGCGCGCTCGCGGCTCATAGGCTAATCTCTTCACATTTTCTTTTGTTTCCACGCTGCCTCTTCAGTTCGGCGTCAGTTAATACACCGTCATTTTCACCATTTCATTTTATCAGTTGCTGATTCATTTACACCCCCTACTTACAACGAGATGCTTATCAAAATTATTTTTTTCCTAGCGATTTCAGTTTTCTGAAATAATCCTTGCGGCGCACAGTGTACGATTTGACCAATCTAGCCCGACAAAATTATTTTTCGAGCTTTGAAGGTCAAATATGTTAGGAAACGTCAATTTCCGATTGAATTGGTCATCAGGAAAGTATAGTTTGACATATTTGGCCCTGGGGGGGGGGGGGGGGGGGGGGTCCACGCATATTTTTTTTTGTTTTCGATAAGTATTTTTTCCCGCTCTCAGTTTATAGCTCTCCTTTCTCCTTGTAACAACTTTGTGGAATGTGCTAAAATAGACTTCTGACCCCCTCCCCCCTCCCCCCTCCCCCTTCCTCCCACTCTTTCACCATTCAACCCCTTCAATAAGTCGGCTGCAATCACATAATCATTAAAAAAAATTAAAGGCAATTTTAGGATAAGTGAGAAGATGAGAGCATGGAAAAACAAAGTTGGATTCGATGAAGAGATCCTGTTCAAAAGTAGATGTGGTAGATTCTGTAATCTTTGTACTACTTTTGATATTTAAAGTGCACCTACACCATAAATCGAATTAAAAAATCAGCAAAGCCATATTAAGTATACCATTTCAAAGTAATTGAAACAGCAATTCTTGTAGGAGAAGTAATTTTTGAAAGCTATAATTACAAATATATTATGACGATATTCCAAAGATTACAGATCATTTCACAGCATCCACTCCAGACGGGAACTCACTGTTGTAGTGAAGAAAGAAAGAAAATAATTAATTTCAGCATTTAATGAGAGAAACAAAAGTTTCATCGTAAGAATGTTTTTCTTTGAGGGGAAGTTTCCTGAGCAAAAATATGTGAGGATCCGAGGACACTAGAAGATATTTGATCAGATCATAATTTGCGTTGATTCGACTGCATTTAAAAGTGTGCTTGTTTCTGATTCGCCTAATATCTTTGTTTTTTGCTTCAGAGGCCTCCTCTGACATTTGCCCGATTGGTAACACGCAATTTCGAATAATTTCTGCACCGTGTGTCAGAATTTTATGCAGGGTGGTGGGCATATAGTACCAGGTATAGTAATGTAGGTACAGTTCTTTTGTTTTCGTTGCGTATGATTCAAACCTTTCAACGTCTAACGTCGTTTTGAGTCGAAACGTCATAAACTCATTTACCATCATAAGTCCAACTAAGTTCCTATTATTCACGTATTTCTAATAATTATGTATGTGGGGGGGGGTGTCGCTTTCCACATGGGCATAAACCTAAAATCTACTCAAAGTAACCTATTTTTGTTAAAAATTCTCTGGAGCAACGACCAGTATTGATCTGAAAGTGTATAGGCAAATGTAAGTGATATTCTTCATTTCCTGTTCTTTATTTTCTTGATTTTTCAACACTTGATCCCCGACCTCACCTCACAAAAAAAATGATATCTCAAAAATCGGTTAAAATCGGTTTCTGTGCTTTGGAGGACTTGAAAAGGAGTGTATTAGGAACACTTTAACGCAATGCTCACGTCCTTTCAATGCCTTTCACAAAAGTTGCACTCCATCAAAGTTGGAGTTTTTGTAATTTTTTTTTTAAATTAGACCATATTTGTGAATAATTTGCCAAGTCATCATAATTTGGAGTAGAGGGTTCAAATATGAAAGTTTTTAGTCATTTAGTACCTGAGGAAGCAGGATCCATCGCTGGTTTTCCACAATTTTCTTCTTAACTTACAAAAATATTGATTTTATTATGATGTAATTACCATGGGAGAACTGATTTGTGAACGTGTGTCGCTCGAAACTGCTGATAAACCCCGCTCTGCCGGCAAGGTGTACAATCATCAGGAAAAACCAGTCATTGTACGTTATCAGATAGTACCTGGGCTACCACTAGAGGTAGTTTTCGTCTGATTTCATCGACCTTTTTTTTTGCATTTTGTCGGGCTAGATTGGTCGAATCGAACACTGTGCGGCGCTTTCGTTTTTTTTTTTTTTTTATTTTTATTTATTTATTTGTTTTTATTTATTTATTTATTTATTTATTTATTTATTTATTTATTTGTTTTTATTTATTTATTTTTTTAGGAAGACACATTGATTACTTTGCATTGTGGATCATCGTTAAAGTGTGTCTCAGAGAGCCGATTTTCTATCTAAACTTATCCATGGGAGGAGCTTCCCCTAGCCCACTGCTGATTGGACTCCCCAATCGTACATCAGCATTTGCACCCCCAGGTTCGAAAGTCACGCACCGCCACTGATTCTGCCCGATGTAAGAAGTCGATACAAAAAAGAGCGTGCGCCGCGCGCCGGTCCTTGTTCCCGAAGCGTTTGAATTTTCCCGCGAGTAACAGGCTCGTCGCGCTGTCAGTGGTGAGTGGTGAGTGTTCACTGCTGTCTGCTGACAATCTGACATTTCTGGCTGACACAGTTCATGTCATCGTGATAAGAGGGCTATCAAAGGAAGTAAATAAAAACACCACTGTCTGTGTCTCTATCGTTTTTCCGACAATAATTTTCTCTTCTACATTATTTTATAAGTGAAGTTCTTTCATTTGATGTACTGAATCGTGGAGTGTGATTTCTGTCAGTTCTGTTTCCTTCACGTCTGTCCAACTCACTCGCGCTATTCTGAAGAATGTTTATGATACCGGATACATTCTTCATTCTCACCGCTATTCTTCAGTAATAATTTATTTCAATTATTTCCTGCTGTGATCCTTCTGAAACACAGTTAAAATATAGAGATGGCCTGGTTTGAATCCAGGCTCTCCTCTTTGAAGGGTCAACTGAGCAATTTCACAAAGGAAGTAAAAGATGTTCTGACCGTATCAGATTCAGGTACTTATCCCTAACCATGCATTTAATATTATTTTCCAACCTCCATAATCATTAGTTACGACAATGACTATTGAGGTGTTTACTCCTGCCAGGGAGTATAGTTGGAATAAATTTTCTACTACTGTCTGTCTCGACCAAAGAGTAAACAAGAGTCGCAATTGAATGGAAGGCCTGCGTGGTCAACGTAGATAAGGGATCGGTTCGCGGGCTTGCCTCTGATTGGCTGCAACGGGTGGAGCAAAAATGACTCGGGGTATAGGGAAAATAACACGGGATTTTCGTTCCGGGGCGTTTATCTCGAAACCTAAGCAAAATAGTATCTAAACAATTTATACGAGTCGATTCACCAGATTTTTCCAAACAATTTGATAGGTTATAAGTGCCACTTTATTGCAAATTCGAAAAGACTGTTTCAGTTTAAAAGTACGCACAATAGTGTGATTACATGCTTGGCGTGTGTTCGAGCAGTGTTTGAGTAACTCACTATTGTGCGTACTTTTAAACTGAAACAGTCTTTTCGAATTTGCAATAAAGTGGCACTTATAACCTATCAAATTGTTCGGAAAAATCTGGTGAATCGACTCGTATAAATTGTTTAGATACTATTTTGCTTAGGTTTCGAGATAAACGCCCCGGAACGAAAATCCCGTGTTATTTTCCCTATACCCCGAGTCATTTTTGCTCCACCCGTTGCAGCCAATCAGAGGCCAGCCCAGGCCAGCCCGCGTTCGGATCCCTTATCTACGTTGACCACGCAGGCCTTCCATTCAATTGCGACTCTTGTTTACTCTTTGGTCTCGACTCCTTGTAAATATAACCTCACTTTTGCCGATTGGTTGCATTAATTCAGAGGCAGATAGAGGCAATACCTGCTTGCTCTGAATTCATGGAATACTTGAATTGGGCTAGACCAAAGTCTGGTTTCCAATGATCGTCAAGGTCTTGCATTTGCTAGCGTCACAATGCTTGCATTTCGACTGGCGAAGAAAGGAGAACGAAAACCTTTCCCAGTGATTGTAAGGATCAACCAATCAGCATTATCGACTTTAAACGGTGCTCAACAAACGATGTGCATGTATATTGGTCAATACCGGTGCAAAGGCGACTCTTTCGTCTGACTTCGACTCAGTGCTGTACATCAGTGGAAGAAGTTGAACATTCCTCAACTCTGCTACGTTCCGTTCTGACAGGAAGCCTGACAAGTGGCCTTCCAAAATGGATCAAAACGCATAAGTGACTGGTTGTTCAGCAAGGAGTTTTGACTTGTTGCTATCCAACTGCTCGTTGATGCGGTTTGATGCATTTCGGAAGCATGCATCGCTGTTTGCCAGAATCCGTCAATGCGATTCTCAAAATACTTGAGCCCTGTCTAAAATAATCTCTGATCAATTGATGGAGCACCAGATGGAAAAAGGAACGCATTTCATTCGCTGACTGTTAAAGTGTTGAGAGTGTTTTGAAACAAAATGTCACGTTCCTCTCCAAGCACCCTTTGTGTTTTATGGTATGGAAATCACCCGAGATTCAGCCCAATAAGCATAATCAAGACAGTAAATTTTCAATGAAATGAGTATCCTACATGCTTCATTGTCCTTTGAACATTGAATCTTCCTGTTTTAGATAATGAAGGTGAAGAAGATGGGACACCAGGCTCGGATTTAAGACGGATGAATAATCTGTGCAATACTCAAAAAGAAATGGTGAGTTGTTATTTCTGAAGTATTAAGAAAACTTATTTAATTGAGGTTATTTCCAGGAAAAGGACCCATAAAACAAAAGGTGTGCACCTCAGACAAAAGTCTCTATTCACTCTAGATGCTGATTTTTCTGGAAGAGCTTATCGGCTGTTTTATGGGCCCTTTTTTCCGAGAATGGCTTCAATTTAAATTGTTTCATGAAGTTGTTACAACTTGGTCTCAATAGCCAGTATTCTGGCAGTAAAAAGACGGGTCTATTACTTAGGAGGGGTTATCTGTTCAGAATATGAGGTTTATTTAGGGTGACTCCCACCCAGACTTTTGAGTGTCAAAATGGGGCACTTGCTAACTTTGGCTGTAAGTGATTGAATACTTAATTCTTGAGTAAAACCCAGCAAAAATTACAATGAGCACATTAAAAAATTAAAAAGTTCACTCACATCATAGACCAGAGACAAATAGAGAACCGGCACAAAGCTTGCTACAGGTGTCCTTTTTTCCAGCTCAATTTTGGTCGGAGCAAATTTTCCTATCCGCCGCTGGCTCAACGTGGAACTTAACCTTTGAATTCGTTCTTGCGATCGATTCCTTTCAAAAGCGTAAAGCATTGTGTTTGTACTCCCTGTAAAGAATACCCAACGAGAGGCTTTAGCCTGAAGGTGGTTGCTTACACTGAAAAAATAAGTTACATTTGGTAGGTAGGTACCATACATGTTTACAAATACTCAGCCTCGAGAGGTCGTACTTCAGTGTTTAATACTGAAACATCTATCTCAAAATTTTTACATTGGTGTCAAGCTCCCTGTAAGATGTCTACTTCTCACTGAATGATAGTGTCATGCAGTGTTTGTTGTTTATCTGTGTGTTAATTCGGCTTGGTTTTAAACGTAACCAGCTCAGATGTTTGGAGGATTGACTAAATGCAAGATTTTTTACCAAGGTTCAAATAGTATCTGCGGCAGTGAATCGAAGTTTAACACGTTTATGGACAAGGGTCATGCATTGACTTTTGAATTCTCTGAAACTGTGCTTTACCTGTCAAAATCTGTAACTCACTGGTTTGTGAGGCTTGTCCAATGTCCATGAGCTATGGTTTGAGATTGATGGTAAAAACGAAAGTTTTGAGAGGTGTCTTGCACCTGATTGAGACTCGATAAAGAGGGCTCATAAAAATTCTAATGGCTCTTGAGTGTACTTCAATGTGTATGACACTGTATCTAAGCAGGAAGAAAATTAAAGAATAATCCAATATTATGAAAAAGTCCAAAAACTTCTTGGAGCGCAAGATCAAAAAGCAGAAAAAGTAAGAGAGAAAAAAAATAAAAATGGGTAGCGGAGAGAGTTTAGCTTGGTTAGGGAAGAAATTCTTGAGCCAGGTATCCACTCCAGTGATAGACATATAACTGATTGTTAACCTTGGATTAGCCAAATGGACGGAATTGCATGATTTTTTTGTACTAGCAGTGGGGTGGATAGAAAACTGTGTTTTTTTAGAATTAGTGGTAGAATGGTACAACTAGAAAGCCGTAAGTGCCTTTTTTGCACTTTTGTAAGTTAAAAGGTGTGTCAAGAGCTGAGTTTTTGCTCTGAAGTGCTGAAATTGTATGACTTTTCATCAACTTTAGGGATGCTTGTAGGTATGATTCATAGACAAGTCTGCAACGTATTCTTGCAAGTCATGGATATTTACAGTTAAAATGCAGTTTCTGAGTTGTCACATACTGATGTCTGACCTTTGTCAATATATGTGTCAAATTTAAATAAATTGTTGACCAGGGCCTGCCCTGTTGGAGGCGGTCAATTTGATTGTCACATGCTGATGTTTGACCCTTGTTAATAAATGTGTTAAATTTCATTTAACTGTTGACCAGGGCCTGCCCTGGTAGAAGCGGTCAATTTGATCTTATTTTGAGGATTGGTTTCCTCATTTCCTGGTGACATCATCGGTGTCTTTACAAAGATGCATGTCTAAATTTAACGTTTCATACTCTCCGGTCACAGTTTCTTTCCTCAGAACCAACCAGCCAATTTTCATGAAATTTTTCTTGAGATTTTACAGTTTGCACGCAAAATTGAGAGAAAAAATTAAGAAAATTCACACTTTTGCGTTTCTTTTAGAAATGAAATGGCAACGCAAGATTTTGAGACTTTGTATTGAATTAAGCTTCTTTGTGAAAATGTCAACGATATGCAGTCATTTACACAGTGTGAATGTCATGACCAGTTTGGGAAAGATTTGAAAATCTATAAGGGTACAAATTTCACCCTCTCTTATATAATGCTTGAAACGAAAAATGTAACTTATTTATATTTTTTTAAGATATATCTGACAAAATAAATTGAATTGATGCACAGATTTTTTTCTGTATGTAGCTTTCAAGTACACAAACCTGCAACATTAGTTCAATTTTTTTTTTCAAACCCTCAGAGCAAAAAAAATTAAAACCACTTTTTCCTAAGGTTCAAGTAAGAACGAATTGACCTGTCCATAACCAGAAAAAAAGCATAGTTTAGAATCTTTTGCCGCCAAGTTTATTAAGAGCTCTATTTTACTAAATGCAAAGGACTGATATTTTGACTCAATTTGCTTTTGAATTTTGTTAAGTAAAAACACTAACTGAGAGGGACCAATCCTCAAAGTGATATCAATATGATGATGTAATGATTATCTCTACCTAGTTGTCTCTGTCTCTTGAAATCAAGCTCTAACGTTTGTTTCAGAAGTGTTGGCAGACCTTGATCGATAATCTTTGGAATTTTTCGCGTGTTATTTCTCATTTTGCATGATGGAAATGAATGAAAATAAATTTGTGCTGTGGACTTTCAATAAAGAACGCTCTAAGACCAGAAAGTGAAAGTCTGAGACAAGTTTTATTTTCATTTGAAGGAATGAACATTGGAAACTCGTCAAAGATTATCAAGGAGCTCTGCATACACTTCTAAAATGAACTCTATGTGTTTTCTTGCTTCCTAGTCTCCTGTCCTTAATATCGGTTATTTTGTTGTTCACTCATTTTTTCTTTATTCTTTATTTATCGTTGTTAAAAAAATTGAGTTTTTGATCAATGATTCCTTCAACCTGTTTATCTATTTTGGCTTTATCTGTCTTGAGCAAACACCTATCGCTCTTCTTCATACCTCTTTTACCAATGTTGTCAGGTTATCAGGCTTCTTCCATATTTTTGTGTGGAGAAATCAGTGGTTAAGTTAGGTTTGGCAACACTACCTATATCTTGTATCTGCTTCAGATAAGATTTATAACTCTCCACTCATAACTTTTACTTCAAATTAATTTTCAAGTATCTTTTTCTGTGCAATGCGCAATCTCTCAAAATGGGCGTGAAATTTCATGGCTCAAACTTTTTGTCAGCAGCAATAATTTACCTCTCTTTTTGGCTCTCATTCTCTGTGTAACCTATTTACCTTCTGTTTCTTGATTTTCTATTAGTCTCAAAGCTATTTAAAATGTGATTTTATTTTTTGTGTAACCCACACAATATATTTGGCCAGTGTTTCCTTGATTTGAAACGTAAGTTTTTTTTTCCCGTTCTTGTCTTTATGTTTCCTCTGTCTGCTCTTTCATGCTCTTTGTTCCTATCAAGTGGAATTCCCCTCCAAATTTTTTAATACTATGGTTTTAGATTTTCTAGTAAACTTAAAATATTTTTTTAGATTCATTCAGTGACCACCATATTTTATATTGAATCTCTCAGTCGCTGAAAGCATGTTAGCAGGGCCGTAACTACATCTTTAGGGGCGTGAAGGCAAGGTAAATTACAGGGCCTCCAGTGATGTAACTAAAGCTTTGTTTTGGGGGGGGGGGTATATGTTAGTTATAATTCACTCTTTTTTTTCCTGGCGTTCCATTTTAATTATGTTTTTTAAAATATATAAGATTTTCACTGATTTCTCGCATTTATTAATTAAATTTGTAAGCAATTTGACCAGTGGTATTTCCCAGGGGGGGGGTCCGGGGAGACTGGTCCCCCCCAAATGAGAAATGTTTCGTTATTAAGATCATTTTTGACTTCCTCAGACCTTTCCTCCCTTTGTCAATTCTCCAGTTTCAAAACTTTTCCGCCCCATTAATATAGTTTTTTGGTTTTACCTCTGGATTCAAATGATTATTAGTAAAAATTAATAAATTATTTTTCTTTTTTTTACTGCAGCTACGTTTTTCTACAAAAATACAAGGACTTTTAGTTTTCACAGCTAGGTACCTAATCTATTGAAATAAAAAAGAAAAAAGTGAAGACTGTTGGTAAAGTTTTGTTTGCATGCAGAAACTTATTTTATTTCAGATGATGTCTTTGTAGTCAATATTCCTTGAGTCTTCTTTCAATTTCCTTGGTTTCAGATAAAACTCCTTGAGTCTGAACTACACGATTTAAGAAAATCAAAAGCTTCACAGACCCAAGCTACCGTTCCGGTAAGTCTTTGTACCATTTTCTAATTTGATGGTTTTTATTTCCATTGCTTACTTCAATGATTTTTAAATAACATTTTCTGCAATACCCATCAACTATCCTTTCACGATCACAACCCCGACAGTGGCGGCTCGCCAGGTGAGGCAAGTGAGGCGACAGGGAGCCATCGCCTCACATTTTTTTAAGTTGGAGAAAGAAAAAAAATTAAAAAAATAACATATAAAGGTTGAAATGGTTATTATTCAATTATCCTTTGTTTAAATAGTCCAAAAAGTATGAATGGAACATAAAATTTTCAAAAAAGTTTATGTGAAGAGCGTTTCAAAAAAAATCCTGTGCATCTCTCATTTTCGTCGCCTCACCTCCACGAGCCGCCAGTGAACCCCGACCGGAGCTCTTACGGCCTTTTTATAGGGCCGATTACCATTATATAGGGGTGTCCAAATCGGCGTATTTCGAATCGTTTGCGACTTTTACTTTCTCGTTTTTTTTTGGCAGAGCTTCAGAATCGCCGCTCTGGTGATTCTGCCGATCGCCGTAATGCGGGTGGCGTGGCGGCGAGCGGGTAATCTATCTGCCGGTTTGTAGGAGTTTTATGCGGTGTTTCGCTTTCGCATACGCGGAAACAGATGCAAGGTTGGCCACTGCGTTGTCATATTTACAAAAATACCTCAAATAGTTCAGCGGCCAATTTTCGTGAAACAGAGTATAAGAGGGGGGGGGGGGGCTCTGGTAGTTGCTCACGAGATGAAGGAAAAAAATATAAAAATATAATATAATTAAATGCTCCAAAAGTTAAAAAAGTGTTATACAGGGTGTAACAGATGTATCCCCCCCCCCCCGGTCTAACTTTTGAACGAGTTGAGGTAAAAAGTTGCGGTTTGGACCATTCTTCATAACTTTAAATGAACTTTATTTTTTTGGGGGTCAAAACCCACCACGTCCCTTAGGGGGCCCCGCAGGGGCTACCTCAAAAATTTAAAATGGTAACCCCTATTTTGTGATACATTGTATAAAAGGGCATACAATTCTAAGACTTTTGGCGCAAACTCGAGGTCGATATCGTTTTTCGTTTTCGATATATCAAAGTTCAAAGTTCGATTTCGACCCATTTTCAAAAAATCAGAACTCCCATTTAAAAAGTCGGAATTGGAAAACCTAGGAGTCTAAAATACTCTAAAAAGTAAGTAATTTTCAGACAAAAACACGGTTTTGCCATATATTTAGTCCAAATTTGGTTTTAGAGCCCCCCAACAGTTTTCTAAAAAATTGCCCCTCAGGAGGACTATCTCAAGAATTCCGGGGCACGACCCCTATCGAGTGATACATCGCTCAAAAGGGCACATTAAACTGAGTATTTTGGCGCAAACAGCATGCTCTCTCTGACGCACTATGTTTTTCTCACAACCTACCTTTCATCTGTTTAATCTAAAACGAGTTGATAATGGGTATTGGTATTGAGCAACATTGTGAGAAAACTGGCAGAAGGACAAGTCAACTAAAAAAAAATTGAAAAAGGCTTTTCGTTGCCTTATCCTCTGTTTTTATTGTGTCACCTTGACTTCCTATTCTGTATGGTGCTGTCAGGTGGTTTTAGTAAATGCAAAAAATATTATTTTGTTTGGAAAACGTTTCAAAATATTTAGAGAAGCTTCAGAAAAACTAAAAAATCTTCTGCAAAACTTTTACAATTTTTTCTGTCAAAGAGAAAAAAAATGTGATCGAAAATATTTTAAAGACCTTTCGATTATCTTCTACAAATATCTTTTAAAAATCTGGAAGAAATTGTTGAGAATCTCTTATTTTGCTTCTTGATGTTTTGCAATTTCCGTACAGTAAAATTTTTTCTTATTTTCTTAGTGAACTCTTCTTTCCTGTGTCACCATAAGTGCCAGTACTAAAATTAAGGCAGGTTCATTTGCTATCGCACTTATCATCTGTTCAAAGCGGCTGTGCTATGATATTTTCCTATGCTAATTCCTTTGTTAGTGAGGAGAAACTTGCACAAAAATTAGATAACATTGTCTTGCTCAAGGATGAATATTTTCCATTCTCAGTAATCTTCAATTGTTCTACCTGTAATTGGTTTTGGAGTGATAAGTAACTAACCGAGTCTTACTGCGATTTCCATCATTCGACCTTTGGTTCTAGTTTTTTCAGTGGTCTTTTGACAGATCAGAAATATTTGCAGTAAAGAAATATTGAGTTTTAGAATTTCATGTTTCTTGGTCTAAAGAACATTTTCAAAATTAATCCAGCTGAATTTATAGCAGTAATCAGGTGTACTGATTTCAATGAAATCAACGTCTCAAGATGAAAATAATTTTTGCCTTTCAGCTAACAATGGCTCCACAGAAATCAGCATGCCTGATTACTGCTGAAATCTACCATGATTGCTTTTGAAATGTATCAATCATGTAATCGAAAAAAGCGTTTTGCCCAACCCTGAAATTTTGATGGCAAAAATCATAATCTTTTGAACGATCAGAATTTGAATGGTTTCTTTTGTTTTGTTGCGTATGAAGACCAGTTTTTCTTCCCCCTACGAAGACATCATGAGTTTCAAAATTTGTCTGATTCAAGGATGTCATCAAATTGCTCAGAACTAGGTGTCAGCAGCATTGCTACTTGTCAGAATTTTCCGCCTTTGTTGACGGTCTTTTAAGGCCCTGTAATCAGAAATGTAAATAATATTTGTTAAAAAAGTGACAACAATGCGTGAGTTTCACCCTTTCTTTGTCTTCGCTCAGGGCTACAAACTTTCTTCATTTTGAAGTATGTGTCCTTTTCTGTAGTCTCTGTCTCCTCCTCCTTACTCCCATCTTAAAAAAACAAAAATTTTATCCTTATTCCTGAAAATTCTCAAAAGCAATTAGAAGCCTCTAAAGTCCCACTATTTAGACTGAAAGAATGATGTCGCCAGATTTAAAATTTGACCGCTTTCGCAAGATTGAATTTTGTGGTTAGAATGGGATTTTTGAGACTTCTGAGAGGCCCTGAGCATTTTGGAGCAGCATTGAACACTAGTTTTGACTCAGGTAGACGGTACTTCAAGTTTTTGTAAAATTTGGTGGACCACAGTATTTTTTTCTGAAAAGAGCTTGTTTTAAAAGTACCTACTTTAGGCCTTCTGTTTTTTAAATTGCTACTTCTCAAACAGGAGTTATGAAATTTTGAAAATTGGTCGATATTGAACTTTGACCTTCGATATCTCAGAAACTAATCACAATATTGACCTCAGGTTTGCGCCAGAATGCTCAGTTTTGTATGTCTTTTCTGATCACTTGACAGGAGAGTTGTCTTCGAGTTGGGAGCCTGGGTTGCCAATCCCCTCCTTGGGGTAGCACCCTCGAAATTGTTGCCCCTTCAAAAGGTATTCTCTAAGTTTCATTTTTTTATATGCAGTCATATTAAAGTTATTCAGGTACTGCCAGACTTTTGATACACCGTGTTTACTTTCGGCGAGGGACCGGGATCCGATCGGAGGACTTTGACACCTTCGAGAGGGTCCCCTGAAAACTCTGACCAAAATTTCAAGATTTGCTAAATCTCGCCCCCCCCTCCAAAGACGCTACTGTGGATCAGGTCATAACGTTCACCAGATCATTCGCGAAAATACGCCTCCAGACAGAGAAGCAAAATGTTCCAAAATGCCGGAAGTTTCACGCGATCGGAAATGTTTTCCTCACGTGATTTTCGAAAAATTTCGCTCAAAAATTTGAAAATCAAAAACCTTTATTTTTATTTTTATTTTTATTTTTTTTTGTTATTTTAATATTGTATACGTACTCCAAATAATCGATCTTTTCGAAATCTCCAGGCCATTATCCTAGGAAAATTTTTTTGCCAGGAAAACCTCAAAAAACTTCCTTGCTTTCGCAGAATTTCGTCCCTTTCGTCCTTTCGATCCGCATTTGCTAGTTGGGACTTTATTTCTACCCCTGCCTTGAGACTTCTTGTTAAAATTCAATTTGCGGTACACTGCACTAGCGCACAGCGGAAGATGAGCGTTGATTAAGGAAAATCTAGACCCCACGTAGTTCTTCGATGGTGCTTATCAAAAATCCAAGTGTTATTCACGAGTAAAAAAAGAAAAACAAAACAAAACGAAACACCTAATAAATTCAATTGTTTTTAGGGAACTCCTCGGCGTTTTATTTGTAGTTCCAAGTTTCGTTATGGTTCGATTTATGACCGGAATTGGGAAAACGCTTCATAGTCTTCAACAAATTGCTCTTATGAAGCCTCGTCTTTCGCCGAGAAGAGTCTCGGAAAGGTTCCATGTGAAAAAACAGTTGTAAAATAAATAAGTCGAAACTACCGAATTTCGGACACTGCCGATCGATTGAACATACCTATTTTCCATTTACACATTTTGGTAGGTTTGATAAATTTATTTCAATTTTTGTTTGCGAAAATAATTTTCTATAGAGTTTCCCGAGCCTCCTCTGGTCTTAAGGCTTCATCGAAGCAATTTTTTGAAAATGTACCTGCTCTAGCATTTTTCCATATTTGACTACGAACCTGGCGAAAACTAAAACGCTGAGGAATCAAAAAGTTGTCTAACGTAACCGTTGTCGTAGCCGGGAATTCGTCTTTCTTTTCCTTTGCTCATTCAAACACATGTGTTAGGAAAGGATGGAAATAGAGGCTATCGATTGACTGCACTTCTATTTGTCCTTTTCTAACACACGTGATCAAATGGGCAAAGAGAGAGAAAGACAAACTTCTGGTTACGGCTATGACCGTAACTGATGAAGAACAGTTAGGTATCTTATTCGCTTTTATTTCATGAGATTCCATGCGAATTTTTTATCGTTAAATGTCCCATATTCGTGACTTCTCCCGAGTTTTATCTAAATATATACGACGGAATTCTTTTTCGAACAATACGCAAAATTATGCAAACACGTGTGATAAGTTATTTTCACCTGAATCCTTCTAGTTTGTTATCTTTTAAGTATTTTCCCAAGCCGCATATGGTTTTCATTTTGTCTATCTAGACATTGTTTTATTTTTAAGGTTACTTGTACCTCAAAGTCTTCTTTCTTTGCCCACACTTCGGCCTCTGGGTCTGAAACGATAAGATAGATAAGACGTTCGACAGCCCTTACTATCTGCAAGTCTTGCATTTGTGTCGCCTGAATAATAATTACCTATCACTAAATTTATCCGTCCTCGTTCCAGTTTGGCAAACATTTTAAGGTAACCTAAAATTTCGCGTGATGATGGGAGGGGGGGGGGGTTTGATGTTGATGGTGATGGTTGAGACCTCCCCTTAATTTTTGAAATTTCAAAAATATCTTCGCCTGGAGGAAATCAGAGGAAGAGGAATCTGATGTTTAGCTGCTCTACTTATTTGGATAGTTTTTAATGAAAAAGCGTAAGAAAATTGTCTCTTAAAATCGGATCTCCAGTTCCAGGGGCGGTAGGGGCGTTATTTAACCACTGGTTGGGGGGGTATGATGGTAATGGTTGAAGCCTCCCCTTAATTTTTTGAAACTTCAAAAAAATATACGTCTGGAGGAAATTGCGGAGGAAGAGAAAGCTGATATTTAGCTTCTCTGCTTTTTTGTCTAAATTATTTGTATAGTTTTTAATGAAAAAGCGTAAGAAAATTGTCACTGAAAATCGGATTGTCAGTTCCAGGGGCGTTATTTCACCACTAGGGGATAGAGAGGAGCCCTATCTGCGTCTCTCACTCATAGAATGCGTTAATTTCACGCTATCGTAGCCCTTTAATCCCGTTTAATTGATTCAGAAATGTGGCTAAATTTATCGTTTTTATCTTGTAAAGTTTCATGCCATATCGCTTGAAATGAAATTACTTAAAACGACGAAATCGACGCGACTGACTGACTCGTTTAATTAATTAAAGTAAACTGTAAGAATAACTGAGAAATCTTTAAAGCGCATTTTAAATCAATTTTTTGAAAAATAGACCCAGAAACGAAAGAAACATTATAAAAATATTCTTATAATCTTGCCAGTCTTGCCGAAAATCTTTCCCACATCTTTCAGAAAATTTTGAAAAAAAAAAATATGTTATAAACTCAAGTTTATTTCTAATCGATCTGCGTAATTGGATTTACAATCGAAGCATTAGCGCGTGCACGAGACGCGAGACGCGTGACGCGTTTTTCCTCACGGCGCGCATCGGCGCTTCCGCCAGATTCTTAAATGTTGAGCACAACCTCTCGACCTATATCTTCACTGCTGGTTTGAAACATTCGGAGTTAAAATGCGTTAAACTCCGTTATGAAAGGAGTTCTCCTTGAGGAGTACTTTGAAAAAAAAAAAATGGAACAGTCAGTTCAGAAAATTATTGTGTTTTTAAAAAAAAATACAAAAAACAAAAAAACAAAAAAACAAAAAAACAAAAAAACAAACAAACAAAAAAATTGCAAAGGTCCATTCAAAACAAATGGCGCGGAAAGTTGTCTAAACGCGGTCTGCTTTTTCGCGACAATGCAGGAGCATAAGATCTTTCCAAAGAAGGAGCTTTTACAGTCGTTTAAGTGGGATATTTTCCCTCATCCGCTGAACTCTCTTAACTTAGCTACCTCAGATTATAGTTTACTTGTCGAAAAACCGACTTTGGTGGTGAATACTTCGGAACGATGGTATAGAAGAGAAGGAAGCCGCAAGCGCCCCCCCCCCCCTATAATAATCAGCCAATAAACTTTCATACGCATGGCATTGAAAAGCTCTCAACTTGCTATACTGGAAGTGTTTGGATTGTGATGGAGACTGCGTAGAGAAGTATAAGGTAAACCCTGAAGTTTCTAAAATTTTCCCTCGTGTCTTTTTTTGTTTTCAAAAAAGTCCATTTTCTTGAATGGGCAACGATATGGTCAGCGCGCCGCCAGCCGTCCGCACAACATTTAAAAATCTGGCAGGAGCGCCGACGCGCGCGCGCGCCGCGAGGAAAAGCATGGTTCGCACACGCGCTACAATGCTCCGATTGGAAACCCGATCACGCAGATCGATTAGAAATATCCTCAAGTTTATCATATATTTTTTTTCAAATATTTCTGATCAAAACTGTGGATTTGTTGTGGGGAGAAACTTACTTATTGAGGAAAGACCTTCGTACTTTGTACAATCAAACGCCAGTGGCGGCTCGTGCAATGTGGCAACAACGTAATCCCTCCATTTAAACCTATATTAAACAATCGATCTTCAGGAGGTGCAATGCATCCCCAAGTTATCGATACTTTTGCATAGATTTAAATGGCAAAAAATCATAGTCGCCAAATTGCACGAGCCGCCACTGTCAAACGCCGAAGTTTTGGCCGAATTCGAGACAAAGTGGCGAATCCCCGTGTAATCAATGCAACCTTCTAACCAGTGGCGTCGCGTGCCATCTGGCAACAATGCAACTGCTCCATTTAAACTCATTAAATGAATCGAATTTTCCTTGTTCACTGTGCACCCCCTGAATTCGATATTTTACATGAGTTTAAATGGATAGAATACATTGTTGCCAAATTGCACGCGACGCCACTGCTTCTAACTACGTGTGCATTCTTGATTCTCTGGACTTCTGCGTTTGCTGGTTCGTAAACACAGCTAATTGCAGCTAATTTTTCAAGTTAATGATATCCACGATTATTAGGCCCGAAACGTCTCCTCAATGTTTGGACCGACAGAGGTTGGTTTTCTTTTAGCGCTATGTCCGATTATACATATAGCCTGCCTTTCCAACCGTAAAATTCAATTTGACAGTTTGTCTGTTCACAAGCAAAAGTTGAAATCCAGGTTCCTGAACCTTTATCAATTTGACTGTAAATATAGTCGCGCGTGGTTTAGCGCAAAAGAGCTGAAGCCCACTTGGCAAAACTGAGATAGCTTATGTCTTGGATTTTTTCTTTACATTTTTCGCTGAATTTCAAAATATTACGAGAAAATATACAAAAATAAAGGATATAAATTCAGTTTCAGGCTTGCAGTTAAATACATCTTCAGTTATAATGGAGTTTAATGAGAAAACAGTGCAGCTTTAACCGCCACACCTTTTAAGTTTTCAACGTGAGCTTTAGACCCTTGATGAAAATCCATGCCAATTTGTGCTATTTTGACGCCTTTTTGATTCTAACTCCGTTTTTGTGTGAAAAACTCCATGGTCGTCGTACCTGTAAATTTGTTAACGTGAGCTTTAGCCCCTTGATGCTAATCCACGCCGATTTGTGCTATTTTGACGCCTTTTTGATTCTAACCCCGTTTTTGTGTGAACAACTCCATGGTCGTACCTGTAAAGTTGTTAACGTGAGCTTTAGTCCCTTGATGCTAATCCACGCTGATTTGTGCTATTTTGACGCATTTTTGATTCTAACTCCGTTTTTGTGTAAACAACTCCATGGTCGCACCTGTAAAGTTGTCAACGTGAGCTTTAGACCCTTGATGCTAATCCACGCCATTTGTACTAATTTGACGCCTTTTTGATCCCAACTTCGTTTTTACGTGAATAACTCCATAGTTGGAACTCAAAGATCAGCCTAAAGCACAATTATTTTTGGTACCACTGACAGAGATAATATCAAAACCCTTTTTTTTTTTTTTTTTTTTTTTTTTTTTTTTTTACCTTGTCGCCGCCGTATTAAAAAAGTGAATAATGCAACTCCGTCAATTCCTGTCCCCCTCCCTCTCCCTCTCCGTCCCCCTTCCACCTCCCCACTCATTCCCCCTTTTTTCGTATCTGTTTGAGGTTATGGTTCCGAGGTTTATCTCTTCGAGTGCTGTGCCTCTGCCCCCCTTCGTCCGGTTACCCCGTACCCGCCTACCATCTCCTGTTCCAATTGTATATTCAATAACGCCGTTTGCTCCCTTCCCTTCCCCCGATCCCTTCTCTCCATTCCCACTTTTGTCGCGCGTTACCCCCTCCAACTCTTTTTTATCACCTTTATTACACCTGCCCGTTGTGGTATACGGGCTCAGTTGCTTTCGTGCCACCAAATTCTGAGCCTCGCACTTTTAATTGACGATTGTTCTTTCTCTGCGACTTGCGCCCTTTCCTTTTGCCGCACAGTGTACGTCGGTGCATTCATCACTCAACACTCATCGCTCATCATCACTCGCTAACGGTAAGTTCCGAAAACTTCGCTCCTATCCTATATCCCTTCAGCTTTCATCCTTCTGCACCACCGCTACCGCCGTAACCCACAATCCATTTCGCTCCAGACCTCTGTTTTTCTTCTTTTTTTTCGCTCGTATTTCATACTGTCGTGTGTTCGATGAGCGGTTGTGTTACGCTTGAATAATCCAACGCAGTCCCACTCACACCGCACACGTGTATAAATATGCGACTTTCTCTCTCTCTCTCTCTCTCTCTCTCTCTCTCTCTCTCTCTCTCTCTCTCTCTCTCTCTCTCTCTCTCTCTCTCTCTCTCTCTCTCTCTCTCTCTCTCTCTCTCTCTCTCTCTTTTTAAACGAAATACATCTGCAGGTCGAGCATTGCACAGTAGGCAGAAGTAATTGATTTCGGGGGCCAACATTCAGGAATAATGATTGTGACGTTCTTTGTTTTTTTTTTTAACTGGAAAGAATACATTGGCCCTTACACACAATCATCATCAGTTTCAGTAGCGATTTTCTTAAAATCATGTTTCGGACAGTCTCTTGGCTCTTGTCTTTTATTTTGAACGGCTCATATTAATTGCTCTTATACGCTTTCAGGACTAGATTTTACACACTTCTATAGCCAATGAATTTGTGGCAGTATTTTTTTACGAAATTTTCTGCGATGAATTAAAAAATTGTTGGATTAGAGCTGAAATCCCTGGGCTTTCTAGAGTTATTTGGTCCTAATGAGCTTTTGTACGAGTCCCTTTTCCTGCTTCGAACCTCTCATTTTGTAAGTCAATGCTAGCGCACGCCTCGGTAAGATTTTTGAAGTAAAACCTGAAAAAAATTAGTTGTAGTATAAACTCCATTCAGCTCCTTAACTGTAGGAGCTTCCCACATTGCCCTTTTATCATGATTTTTGATTTTTCTCTAAATTGGCTCCGAGCTCACAAGGTCCGATTTTCCCAGTGCGCATCGTACAAAGAAATAATGATTCTCAAGTAAAATTAAATTCGAAACTTAATGGATGAAGCATTGTAAAGTCCCTGCAAATGTATTTATTGATTCGTCTTTAAAGAGCACGGCTGCAATTGTGGCTTACAAGTTACAATGAGATGGTCCTATCTAATATTATGAAACTTTTCAATGTTCCCATTGTTTTCCTGGTATAATTTTACTGAAGTAACATTATTTCATTAATCTTTAGCAAAATCTATGGCAAAAGAAAAAGAAAAGAAAATATCTATTTAATTTCAGCCAAAAAGTACGAATGGACTGTCGGAAGTTGAACCCGAGAGAGCTTTTAAATTATCTTTGAAATCGACTCGCCAGTTTTTGTCCAACAAATTAGTCTATTTTTGCCCACTGCGAGTCGCAGGAATTATGACTTTTCAACGCTCCCGATAGGCCATAGAAACTCTAACCTCGATGATGTTTGTTCTTCTTTCCATTTTTTTTTTTTTTTTTTTTTTTTTTTTTAACGTTTGCTTTTTGCTTTCACCACGGCTTATATTTATTTGGAAGGATCGAAAAATTGTAACCTCAACGGAACGGAACGGTAGTACTGAAGCCATCGGTGGATCTTGAGCAATAGCTCATCTTTTTTCTACCATTTGAATCCATAACTGCCGTTTCGGGCATATTTAATGGCATTTTTCAATTCACCGATGATTTCACCTGCGGAGAAAAGATTACACAGTTCAGTTCAGTGTTTTGATTGCAATGCACGAAAACACTCAGATCTGTAATCTTTTCTCGAGCGGAGGAGTCTCCGATATTTTATTGATCGTTTATTACGGCGATCCCTTCGATCGAGAAAAGATTGCACGGATGCAAGTATTTTCGTGTTTTACAGTCATGAACTGAACTTTTTAATCTTTTCTCAATCGGTGGAATCATCGGTGAATTGAAAAATGTCATTAAATATGCAATAAACGGCAGCTCTATTTGAATCACTCTGCATATTTGATCATTAATTTCGAGTGTGAATTGAAGGTTCGCCAACAGTTTTGAAGTTCTAAGTTCCAATGCAATGCACCAAAGTGATGAGGTTTCGTATTCACCGTTTCGTCACCGCGGAACCTCGAACTTTGCCCCTGCACGTTGCAGGATGGGTGCAAAAAAAGTTCCAGGCCGAAGACTCGCCAATGTGTTCTGATCGGTCAGAAATGCTTGATACCCGTTGTTGTCCAAAAAGTTTCAAACCTCGGATTCGCACCCAAACCTGATAAGAATGTGATGAAAAATTTGTGCAAAATTATCGATCGTTATTTTTAGAGGATCGATAGAACTCTTTAAAAAAAATAAGAATCGATTCTTTTCAATAAATTTTATGGAGGAGGAATCCTGTTAAAAAGCAACTTGACAAATTCCAACTTTCGACCATCACGATTTTGATTAATATCAAGGTATGGAATTATCTTGGGAAGATTTCGCGATTCAGATCCCGGGATTTCAGTTAAAGGATGTGAGCTTTTTTTGATTCGGGAATGTTGGTGAAGAAACGCCGCGTTGAATAAAACGCAGGAAGCGGCCGACCGACTTGTCCCCATTCTCACAACCACAATCAAAGTAGAAGTCATTTATGCAAGAAAGGATTTTAAAACACCAGATGTGCTCTTCATCAGAAGCCAACACAAGCAGAGACTGACGATTTCTAATTAAGATCAGTAGCCGATGTTCAATGAGCCTTTCTGTACATGAATGGCTCTTTCAATTGCAATTCAGCATGCATGCAATCGTTCGCTTTGATTCGTGAAATGGTTTTGCCGTCCAGTTGCGTTGACTGTTGACTGTTGAGGAATGACGGCGGACGGTGCTGTGCGAATGCGAATCAATCAGCCTGAAAACAATAGACTGATTTAGTGATGACGGCATCGAACCTCTGAAAAAACCATCGCCTGATTGGACGATTTAAATCACGCGGCGTTTAAGTCACAGTGTCTGTGAGTGTGTGATCCAAAGAGTAAACAAGAGTCGCAATTGCATTGAAAGCCAGCCTGGTCAATTCTGATAAGAGTCGGCTTCTGATTGGCTGGAAATGGAGGGAAATCGTGGTGCCAAACTTTTTTTGGCCTTATGGAAATTAACACGGGGTTTTCGTTCCTGGACGTTTATCTCGAAACCTGTGCAAAATTGTCTCTAAACAATCAATACTAGTCAATTTAGCAGAATTCTCCGAACAAAGTGGTAGGTCACAAGTACCGGTATATTGCAATTCGAGAAGACTGTCTCAGTTGAAAAGTACACATAATATTGAGTTATACTCGCAAGCACACGCCAAGCATGTAAACATACTATTGTGCGTAGGTACTTTTTAACTGAGACAGTCTTCTCGAATTTTCAATAAAGTGGCACTTGCGACCTATCAATTTGTTGAGAAAATTCTGCAAAATCGACTCGTATTAATTGTTTAGAGGCAATTTTGCACAGGTTTCGAGATGAACGTCCCGGAACGAAAACCCCGTGTTAATTTCCATAAGGCCTAAAACAGTTTGGCACCACGATTACAGCCAATCAGAGGCCATCAGCGCGCCTTTCCGATCTCATATCTGCGTTGACCAGACCACGCAGGCCTTCCATTCAATTACGACTCTTGTTTACTCTTTGGTGTGATCCGATTAATCGCACGTGCGCTCTCTCCACGAAAACAAATAATCAAATTTTTACCTGGGCGAAGCTGTATGGAGCTGCACCGGTGCATTGATTCCCAGCGCGCCGCACATTGGGACAAAGTATGGAATTTCCCGGACATTTTTTCATGGACAAAAATCAAGATTATGAGCAATTAATGGCGACATAACTAAAAACTGAGTTTATTAAACGATTTCACAGCTTAAAATGAGTCATATAACATGGTTTTTAGACATCAGGAAAAAGTCCGGAAAAAGTCGTGTTTTGGACCAGTGTGCGCCGCAGGGCTGCCGTTTTGCGTATAATCAATGCTATTTTTCAATTCACCGATGATTCCACCGGTTGAGGAAAGATTACACAGTTCAGTTCAGTGTATTACTGCAATGCATGAAAATACTCGTATCTGTAATCTTTTCTCAACCGGTGGAGTCGTCGATGACTTTAAAAAAACTTGCGGATATTTTAATTAATCAACGGAGTTTCCACCGATTAAGGGAAGATTACAGATCAGAGTATTTTCGTGCATTACAGTCATACACTGAACTGAACTGTGTAATCTTTTCTCAACCGGTGGAATCATCGGTGTGTAAAAAAATAGCATTGATTATACGCAAAACGGCAGCCCTGGTGCGCCGTGCCTTTCATCGGTTTTTTAACTCCAATGCGCATGGAGCTCGCTCCGGAGCTGCATCAAACGCAATGCATGCCGCTGTTAAAAAAAAAAAAAAAAAAAAAAAAAAAAAAAAAAAAAAAAAAAAAAAAAAAACACTCCGCGGTACATCAATTCATCGCAAATGCATTTTCAAATCGTTTAGTTTCATGTAGGACATTTCGAACTCGAAATTTTTTTGAATAAAAAAGTAAACTTTTTCATGTCCGTAAAAATGCTTGTTTTATCCTTCGTGCGCAGTCCACATCACAGTCATGCTCATAGTCGGCACCATAGGCACATGGAATTTTATCTACCGTCACAGTGGTGGCAGGGGGGGGGGGGGGCAAATAAATCAAGATTATACAAATACCAAGTACAGAGGTAACTGAAATAAAGCGAAACTATTAATTTTACAACTCGAAACATGTAGGGGGTGAATCAGTTGAAAAATTATTGGTACTGAAATTGTTCTGATTGTGAGCCTGACCGTAAAAACTCAAATTTTCCTTGTTCGTAAAAGTGCTTGTAAATGGTCTCATTGTGTGGCGTTGTGATGATCATACAATTGATTATAGGATGTCCCAAGAATGATTGGACTTGACAACTGCAGCTTTGAAAGAAAACATCAGCTTCCATCATCAGATAGGACAACCTGATTGGTTAGGAGCAGTATAAAGAAGCTGATGTTTTCATGAAAACCACAGAAGTGTCAAATCCAATCTTTTCTGGGTCAAGTTATGCAATTAATTCCGTTGCCGGGAGCTTTACTAATGAAAAAAGTGCTGATTGAATCGCAGCGTTTGAATGAAAATTGATTGCTCATTGTTTCATCTTGCCGTTAAACGGGTTTAAACAATTTATCCCCAAGGTACGTCAAGTATTGTAAAAAATAATGTTTGGCACTTCGAAGTGACATAAAATTCACAGTAAAAAATTTCTCTAGAGAGCTAGAGTGCTGTTGTCAAGAGTTAGTGCTTGAAAATGATTTAGTGCTCGTTCTTACCTCGTGAATTTTACGATGTATTAAAACAAAATTATAATCGGTCAAGTTGGACAGTTTCAATGTTAGGTTTTAGTTTTCATTCAATCGAAACGTAATTCTTACTTGATTAAAGTACACCTGACGAAGATGAGCTCTGAGCATTGCCATTTTGTACGAAGTTCTGATTCTGTCTTCCAATTCTACCGTTCTTTTAAAAGAAGAAAAATATGCTATGCACGACGAACCTTGCTAGAAATCTACGGAACGCAAAACGTGAGGTTAGGGATGACCTTTTGTTTTTGGAATGATGGCATGATTATGTGTTTGCCTCCTCACTTTTTTTCTTTTTTTTCTATTTTTTTAACGGGGTTAACTCGCAGTAACAAACTGACTTCGTAACCGATCCTAGGCTCGTTGTGTATCAAGAAGGAAGGTGCACAAGTCCTTTAACCCTTTCATGCTTGCATTTTGGGATTTGACTTTTTTTTTTAGATTTTTTTAGACCGTTCAATATAGGACAATTTAACGAAGAATTTTGATGGGTTACACGTTTTTTTTGCAAAATGTCCATTTAAAATTTATTGAATCCTATGTTACATAAAATGGTACACTTCCTGTGAAAGGGTTAACACGATTCTTCAAACGTATACAAGTCTAAAATGAGACTTTTTTTGCTGTATCTGCCTCCGAACATTGTTCTAATTGAGAGGGGTCTTGTCACGCACGTAAAGTTTCACCTACGTAATGAATTTTTCCGGATTTTTGAGGGTTGTGGCAGTGGCCTTCTATTGTGCCTCCCCTGAATCCGCTCCTGTTTCTGAGACGACACTTTTAATGTTCCTGCTGAAACGAGCGACAAGCTAAGCGAGCTATTTAAGCTCATTTAGTGTGACCTCACTACACGGAGAAAAATGTCTGGTTTAAATTACGGAACGTATTATTAATAATGGGGGTAGAAAAAAGTCCTTTTAAAATTATGAAAATTCTTATTGATCCAATGAATCTTTCTTATGATTCTTCTGAATCATCAGAACGTTCAATTGGACCAATGATAATTCTCGTTGAATCAACAAGAATTCTTATTATTTTAAAAGGAATTTCTTTTTACCCCAATTTCTTAATACGTTCCGTAATTTCAATCAGAAATTTTTCTCTGTATATATTTTGGAGTACACACTGCTAAAAAAAACGCTTGCATTGATGTTTTCTCTCTCTCTCTCTCTCTCTCTCTCTCTCTCTCTCTCTCTCTCTCTCTCTCTCTCTCTCTCTCTCTCATCTCTCTCATCTCTCTCATCTCTCTCACACACTTGCAATAGTTGTATCGAATTTTGTGGCATCATCACTATACGCGAATCTATCAATGTGCATCATCACTAGATGAATCTATTAAAGTACATCATGAAATGATGCAGATTATTATCTGAGCCCGCATCAGGTCGTCAAATGAATTTTGCATCTGTGAGAAATAAAATATTAGCAAGGGCTGCCAGTGGTGCATATAATCAATCAGAGAAATCCTCTCATTTAAAGATTACGTAAAAGCAATGCTGCAATTTCCGGCGCCAGTCTTTTAACCATACTTTCATTATTACAACTACATAGTATGTTTATTAGCTTTCAATGACATTTGACATCATTCGTTGCAACCTCTGACTCTTGCGGGCGTCGCGCCGATGATGGCCATAGAATTTTAGGATACCGACGGTTTGTTAAATGAAAGTCGGTTCATGAATCAAAATCGGTTGTAGTCCTTAGTCCTAAACAAAATCTGGCTCATAACAGTTTGTATATTTTATGCAGTTACTTTGTGTCAATTGGAACTTTGACCTGCAATACATTTGAAAATAATGAAGTCAGATACTCCAGAATTATGCGAAAATATCTCCCAAAAGATGGGGTTTGTTGATATAGCTAAATCTGGGTGAGGTAGATGAGGGGCTCGAAGGCCCAGCCCCCTCTGCCCCCTCCTCTGCCTATGAACTCGAGAAGATGTGTGATCCTGACGCTGTGACACAGGCGATTCGGGGGGGGGGGGCAACAAACTTCACTTTCATCACTTTCATAATCGTCTCTTTCAAGCCCCCTCCCCCCAACCGGGGCCCCTAAAAAAGCCGCCCATGTTGTGGCATAATCACTATAAACCGATTTATTGATGGATTTTCTTGCCAAAGAGCCAATGGCCCGTGACAAAATGTACTATGACTTTCAAAAGAAAGTACCCTGCGGGCCGGTCATTTACTTTATCGTTAAACCGATCGTTAAGACTGTGTAGGAGTGATTCTATTGGTCGAATATTGTAAAACTTAGCCGTTGCTATGGTAACCATCGTTATAGTGTCCATTTTTTAAAGGTTACTCATGAATAGCCCTTATAAATCGAGACTCTTAACGATGGTTACCATAGAAACAGCCAAGTTTTACAATTTTCGACCAATAGCATCACTCGTAGACAGTTTTAACGATCGGTTTAACGATAAAGTAAATGATCGGCCCGCAGGTCGACATTTTTACCATTTTAAATTTCGTATACTTTTAAACAATTTTGCGGCTTCCAAGTGTTGAAGATTTAAACAGAATGACTCTTTAAAGTACGTCATGAAAAATCGATAGTACTATTGAAAATAACAGAGCAATTTAACAATAAGATTTTCTATCAGGGTACTTTTTTTGAAAGTCATGGTACACAGCCGTATAGACTCGTGATCGAGTAATCTTCAATTGATTTTATTTGCTCTATTTTACGCTCTTATACAATATAGCTTCTTCAGTTTTTCTCAACATTGTAGATATTGTTTGGGTTGCTACTACTGCAATGAAATAAAAAATGACTGTTACAACAACCAATGTTTTCAACCGGAAAACAAAGATGCGCTTGATGGAAAACTGTCTTACGCGTCAACACAGCTCCAATTCGGCAACATAACATTTTTGTATTTTCACGCTTAAATCCATGCAAAATGTCAAATTTCAGGGTGTTCACCGCTCATCCAATTGTTCGACCTTTTCCATGCCTTTAAGGGGACGAAAAGCATCGTTGCTAGCTTCAACGATACTCCACCATGCGTATATAAAACTCCAAGTCCGCAGCCATAATTGTGGCTTACATAGATCGAGGAGCCTTAAATTCCTTAGTCAATTAAAATTTGCTACTTCGTAGTTTATAAGGGCTCGGAATCGAGAACCCGCACTTACAAAATTTGGCTCTTCTATGATCGTGTCATCCCACGACCCCCAGCATATCGGCAAAACATAGAACATGCATGCATATATATTTTTTCAACAACCGGATTTAGGGTCACCGAAAAGGAAACTGGTGACCTGCGGACTGTCCTGCGTTGGGTTGCAGAGTCCATTAAACCCTTGTGCATGGCACAGTCCTGAGAGCGTGCAAAGACGTTACAAGTATACCTTCCAGTATTTATTTCCGTTGACCGGCATCGATAGATGGGCGGTGAAGACCATTTCCGCACATGCATAAGATCAAACTACGGATAGTTTCGTTTACAAGTAAAATTCATTCTCACCGGTCTTGGCCTGATACTGTCATTTCACACCTGACAATGAGGGTCTCATAGCGAGAGGGGTGGTTCTAAAACGCACTAAAGGACATCGCACGTTTCTTATGGCGCGTGGACCCCACTCAAGGTGTACTTTTTTTTGCATAAATCGATTCTAGAGACCATTCTGAGCAAAAGTTCTCACGGGCCCAAAAAATTTCCATGTTAAGTTTAGCCGCTATCAAAGTTTGAAAGTTGGATCAGCACAGTTAGTGCATTCGTTTTTGGGCACACTGTACGGAGTGAGCGAGCTCACCGAACGTTCGGCCGGCCCCGTCCCTACCTTCCACTAGACCGACGCACACGACCCAACCTCGGATTTCAAGCCTTTTCTTTCCTCTCTACCTCTCATAGTGCGTTTTTCTCTGCGCGTGCGTTGGGGGGGGGGGGTGCAATTGCAGCTCTGGAAGATGGATTGTTAATTTGATTGCAAGTTTCACTCAAATGGCTCAGTGACACCGCTGAAGTATTTGGGTCGTGAAAACAATAGTATTTCACTAAAGGGGGGGGGGGAATAAAGATCTCGTGGAAATCCGATAAAAAAATCGATCACTATGCCATCGATCAATCGAAATCACAACTTATTAAACCTAAGTCTTCAGTATTCAGTTATTGAACAATAACCCGAACGAGAAGGTGACGGGAGAGGAAGTAGAAGCCGGAAAGCTAGAATATTTAATTGATAATCACGAAAGTATTTACGACCAGTTTCGGGGCTGGCATAACAAAAATAAAATCGGGTTAAATAGGAGTAAGAGAGTGCAAAAAGACAAGGGAAATGACAACAAAAGAAAGAATGAATCGGTCGCTCGTAGGGACAGGAGGAGAGGGAGAGGAGACGGCGAGACCTGAGGTTGGGTCGCCGCCGTCGGTCAAATGGCAGGTAGGGACGGGGCCGGGCGATCGTTTAGAGGGTTCTCTCACTCCGCTACAGTGTGCCCAAAAACGAATGCACTAACTGTGCTGATCCAACTTTCAAACTTTAATAGCGGCTAAACTTAACATGGAAATTTTTTGGGCCCGTGAGAACTTTTGCTCAGAATGGTCTCTAGAATCGATTTATGCAAAAAAAAGTACACCTTGAGTGGGGTCCACGCGCCATAAGAAACGTGCGATGTCCTTTTCGCGAGTGAAAGGATCAGAAAAGAAGAAGCAGAGAGAAGCCGGCAGTGGCATATGGAGTGATTCTGAGGACGAAAGTCACCCACGTGGCACACGCAGGATATTTTCGTTGGCAGATGCTTGCACTGATGAGCGTTTGACTGAAAATCCCCCCCCCCCCTCCCAAATCACTATAGAAATCGAAGGTGTGGAAGGCTTTACGCCTTTACCCCCCTTATAGCTTATAGAATTTCTGGAAAACGTTGGGCTTTTTATTGTTGAAATAGTAGGTTTTAGCCACACTCCCCCATCCTTTGGACGTTAGCACCCCCCCCCCCCCCCCTCCCCTGCCTTTTTGAAAGAGTTCCAGATCCGCCCCTACAGTGAGCAGATCCTTGGACAAATCGGTCCCAAATTGTATATTTTCATTTGCAGTTCATAAATTAGGTCTATCGATACCAGGGTTGCCAATTTTGGTGGGAAATCCGAACATGTTATACACTGAGTTTAATGGGAAAATGCGTTTGATGATACCTAAAACAGCAGCTCTGGTGGGAGTATTCTCCATAAAAACTGAAGGAAATAGATCGACCTTTCGTGGATTCAACTGGACCTCGAACTAGTCAATAGTTTCGCCCACGCTCAGATGGGAAAACAGTTATGATCACTTTTTTCACGAGCCGCCACGTACTGCGTACATTTCTGGCCAGTCTGTATCAACAAGTTTGATTTACCGCGAGCTAAGAACGTACTTTTCAGTGTGTATACATTTTCTGACTTGGGTAAGGTAACGGCCGAAGTAATACTCCGGATTTTTACCGATTTGCATACAGTTGACGTAAAGACAAAAAATATTTTTTTCCTGAGCGCGAGAGATAAGATACTGTAAACAATAAGAAAAATAAGGATAAGGAAAACTAAAAAAAAAAAAATTTTGCGTAGAATAATTGAGCATGCTGATATGAGTATATACATATACATTACATCATAGAAAACTTTGTAAAAGGAAGATATTATAAGTATGAAGTAGAGGAGATTTTTTTTTTTTTTTTTTTTTTTTTTTTTTTTTTTTTTGGGGGCACCGAAAAGTTATATCAACTCCAGCAATATCATAGGAAGGAAGGGGATCAGAGTTGGATATTTTTCTCCCCCCCCCCCTCCCCCTCCCCTTCCGCCTTCCGGACTTTTTATCATCCCGTTTCCCTCCTAACTCCTCCCCGTTATTCCAACGTCTAAAGACACCAATGTGTCGGAAAATCGGTTTCCAAAATTCCTGAAGCAGACATTCAATTAGTGGGCTTTCCAACGTGGACCCACATAATGTGCGAGAATCCAGTGGACTTGAGTTGTTTTTGAAACGACAGAATAATTAAAAATTTGATTTATGCAAAGTGGCCTTCTGTATAGTTTTCGACTGTCTGCAGGTATTTTCGGTCACTTCAATATCGTCACTCCTCGGCGGGGCCAGGCTGAACCAGAAATTCTCAGAGCGTGACATCTTGCATAAGGCATCGCGCATCGTCAAAAAAGATACGATTTCTCGTCTCTCTTGGGTAAACTGATAAAAATGCAAAGTGATATCGACCGAAAATCCATTTCCCAGGAGAAGCCGCTGCTGACCAGTGACCGGAAGCCGAGGCGGGAAGGTGATACATAACTCAAACTCGCACTCTCTCTTTCTTTCAAACGGTTTTTAATGTGTCAAACTTGTATCGAGGGAAGTAAAACCTCGTGGGGCGGGAGGGAGGGGGGAGTTGTCCCCGTGGTCTTCGGCTTGGATGAAAGAGCGTGGAGAAATATACACGTGGTCCGCAAGCACAAGAGAATAACCGTATTTTCGTCACATTCGTCGAGAGCGCCAAGCGCGATCAGACACAGAAACATAAAGAATAATACTCAAATTCATACATTATGTATGAGTTTGTCAGTGCATGTGAATGAATTGTTAACATCATTGCCAGATATGGTGGACAGTGACGGACCGTGCATTGTGGCAACAATGCATTCTCTCCATTTAAAACGTATGTAAAACAATCGATCTTCAGGAGGTGCAATTGCACTATCAAGAAATTAATACTTTTGCATAGGTTTAAATGGCAAATAAGCCAAATTGCACGAGCCGCCACTGGGTGGAAATTAAAGAGGTTAACATAAATGATTGAAATAACTTTATCCAGATGAGCTAACCTCTAAAGTCTCAAAGGTATGTAACGAGTAGAGCGACACGCCCGCGGTGTTTATTCGAGCAAATAGGCCTCCTTCAGACGATCAAATTAGATCTTCAAAGTAGCCTTTGAGTGAATTTCTGGTGATCGGTGCGCATCGTCCACCACCATAGTTTGGTGACTCTTTAAATCTTTGACGATCATCGATGTTGTCGGGAATCATTTTTAATCGTGGCATCGACGCATTTCTCGTCAAAATATGCGACATTTTGAAAGTATTAACGTCAAATGTCCGTTAATGTGTGAATATTTAAAAATGATGCCTTATGCGTACCGATCACCGGATGTCCACTTGGAAGCTGTATAATTTGAGGATCCAATTTGATCGCCTGAAGGGGTCTAACGTCCTTTTCAAGAAACAAAAACACGAGATGAGAGATAGGGATCGCCGAACTGGGTGAGCTTGGACTCGTGATGATGAGATTCAGCCGTTTTTGTAGGTAGTTAACTATTCCTGCTTGACGGTAACGTTTTTGCATACTTCACAAAATGAAGGCGCTATGAAAAAGATAGTCATCACATGATACATCTAACCCATATTGCGTTACGATCGATTGTTCTCGGAGGCAGTTAACTTTTCCTTCATGGTGGCAACATCTTTGTATACTTCAAAGGATGAAGGCGCGATGAACAAAATCAACATTATCAACAAGATTCCATGAAAATAGTATACGTTGCAAACTATTGCTCTTTTAGGGGTCGTTAATTATTTTTAAATGACGAGGTGACGTTCGTGCATTCATGCAAAAGCCCAAATGACCTGTCGACGATCACAACGTCACGGTTTAGAGGCGGATTCATGGGGGGGGGGGGGGGGGGGTTAGCTACGCCTATCTCCCCGCAGTCCCTGTAAAACGCAAAAAGAAGAGGGGAAAATGCGGTAAATTGCTCATTTTATCTCCTAGCCCGAAATATTGAAGAGTATACAGTCTAGAAGCCTTCTAGATCCAGGCGACGTAAGCAACTCTACTTGATGTACCCACCCCCCCCCCCCCCCCCTTTACGGCCCTGAGGCCTTGACGTCGAATTCCGCCTCTTGAACATTATTTTGTGGCCATATACTCGTAGAATTCCTGAAAATGCGGAACAGCAGAACCCTGAGTTTCTTCGAAAGACTCGTTGCAGGCATCAGACTGTTGTCTTGTTAGTCATCCGGCCCCGTACTATAAGTATGAGTGATCTGTATACATATGTAGCGAGAAAAAAGTTTGTTCGTGGATCATCGCTTATCTGCCAACCACTTGTGCTTAATCAATCAACGGACTAGATCGGTTTCAACGTAGGACCTCCTGCGTCTGGAAGTCGAAGCTTCTAAATGATAGCTCGCGAACAAAGTCTTCACGAAGTTCAACGCTGCACCTTAAAATAACACAGTCCGGACGGAAATTGAAAATAATCTTGACGCATACTCTCTCAAAGTTCGCTGTGTTATTGTTATTACTTATGACGTATATCTTTGTCGCAGAACTTGAATCGTGTAAGCTGATTGGTCCGAAGGAAGTCACCACATTTACACGTAAAAAAAAACAGCCACCAGTTTGATGAGGTTGGTGTTCATGACTTGATCTTATACACTAAGAGAAATCACTTCTTGAAAAACAAGGAAACACATTTACTTGTGACAGTTTTCCTAGCGCGATTAAGTAAGACCCGATTGCTTGAAGGAGAATCACTGTCACAACTAGGAATCTTTTACTTGTAGCAGTTGTAGCAGCAGACATTTTCCTTGGGTTAAAAGAATTTCCCTTTAGTCAATATTTCACCGTGCAGTTTCTTTAACACAAACGAAATACACCTTGGATTAAAAATAGAATTCTCTCAGTGTATGTTCTTGGTTTCTAAGAAAGAGTATATAGGACCAGAGGCGTATAGCTAGGGATTTTTCGAGGGAGGGGTCCGGGGTCCGAAAATCGTCTAGGAGGGGAGCCAAAGGTTATAAAAAAATACCTTTTTTAGGGAAAATATTGGAGTCAGGAGAAGGGGGGGGGGTCCAGATCCATGCAAGGGGGAAGATTAAAAGTTACTGCCAACTACTTTCGACCGCATATCCTAAAGAGTAAAGGCCTCTAAAATTCGTAGTTTGTTGAAATATCAGCAAGTACGAGTGCAAGATACATAATTGCCAAATTGTGGTCAAAAATCTTCAAAGCTTCCGCTATTGAATCATAGTGCATGATTTGTAGATTTTCCCGCGCAATGTTGCAACCGTGGTGACTGCGACAATGCGCTCAAACGCCGAACATTCATGATCCTCGTACGTCGAATTGGTGGATCAAAATAGGAATTCTTTCGGGCGTAGTGGTGAATCCAGGAAACTTGTCTTTACAAAGCCCTTATCGTTTTTTCCCCTCATAATTTCATACAGAAATCACTTCTATATTTCGTTAACGTGATGAAAGATTGAAAGGTAGATCCATAGCGGTGAAGAATCACGTCTTTGATTCTCGGACTAATGATATTATTTATGAATTAATAAATCCATCCAAAAATTATGATTATCCCGGCACGCAATGATCCACAATGGGTCTGTTGCAAACTTTTGCTACAACGATTGAGAGTGTTTAAGTTAATGTAAAATCGCCTGAAAAGTCCATTGGTGGAATCAGAAAGTCATAAAATGCAACAATAAACTCACAAGAGGCGTTTAATGAAATCCAAGATGGCAGATAAATATCGAGCAATCTGTATGCATGCACTGTGAACATCCAAGGATGGTCAACTTTGACAACCTCACTGGAGGTAGAGGTTATGTGTTTGTTTACGTTGTGATCAGATCAGAGACAAATAGAGACCCAGCGCACCGTATGCTTCCCGTGTTAGAAAAGTGAAGCAAGTTTAGCGGTCACAGTTTTGGTCGGGAGTCACCGGCTGTAACGATAAACATTGCCTACTGTTGAATGGTGAAGCTCAACAAACGGCTGTGATTGGTTCGCCGTCCCGGAAACGGAAACAGGTTTTGCTTTTCGAATGCAAAACACACGCTCATCAGTAGGCAATAGTTGGCTGTTGTTCCGATGAGTTCCGACCAAAATTGAGCCAGAAAAGTGGACACCTGTCGCAAGCTTTGTGCTGGGTCTCTATTTGTCTCTGGTTGTGATTGGTTGTGATCGTAATTGTGCATGAGGTTGGCTATCCTAGCTTGGATGTTCGTGGTGCATGCATACAAATTGCTCGATATTTATCCTCCATCTTGGATTTCATTAAACGTCTCTTATGAGTTTATAATTGAATTTTATGACTTTCTGATGCCACCAGTGGACTTTTCAGGCGATTTTACATTTGATTTAACACTCTTAATAGTTGTACCAAAAGTTTGCAACAGACCCATAACGTATTTTTTTGTTTTTCCAGACTCGTATGAAGTGGTTTCTCTAATTTCAACACTTTCCAGCACTTTTGACTGAAGTCTTAAGTCAAAAGTACCAGAAAGTGTTGAAATTAGAGAAGCCACTACGTACGAAGAGTATGGCGCCAAAAAAGACTCGAACGCGTAACAAGAACAGTGACGGCAAGAGGCGCCTTCAATTCACAGTGTATGCGATATCGATACTGCCATGTAGGAATTGTTAACTACCGTTGCATTTTTTCTCTTTCCTAATTCCCACTAGTTTATTTCCCATTGAAACAGAATTGGGCATTTGTTAATCGATCACTCGTTTTTCGTTTACTTTTCAAGAGTAATCGAAACAAATTTGTGCGATAATCACCAATCAGGTTTACTGATTTCAATGAAACAAACTTATTCGGACGAAATAAAGGGTTGTTCATGGTCAAACGACATATCATAGTTTGATTGAACTAGGCAAGCCTGATAACTGCTAAAATCTACATCGACTCATTTTGGAGAAAAATCGATTGATGTGTAATCGAAAAAAAAAGTCAAGCCCAACTCCTATAGACGGCTCTGTCTCAAATTCAGCACAGTTACTAGTTATTCACACATCATTTTTATACTTCAAAGTATGAACAAACATGGTTTTACCATTTGAAATAGTTAAATTATCTTCGCACACGGAGGTAATTTTACTATTTTAACGGTGAAACCAACCATATTCAGGTCTTATCGATACTTTTAACTCCGTAAATAGTTGAATTCAGCCTTTTTTCTTCTTTTTTTTTCATTTTTTTTTCACCGCATTCAATTTTACGGGCTTGTCAAAATAAATAATTTAAAATTTCATACAAATCTATGTTAACGGAACGTCGTCTGTATGGAAATATAGAGTGAAAGGGTTAAAGAGGCTATTTGTTTATTTGATATAATTATGTGATTAGAGCGTGTAAAAGTAGCCATTGATGCTATTCAGCGATTTTAATTTGCTGAAATTCGGCCATAAAATCGGTTATATCTATCCACAGTGTGGCGTGCTTATTTCACTATCAGTTATGAGCAGGAACTGTCCGTCACTTCGGCTTCAGCGTTGCGGTCGCTGACTCGCGTCATTAAGTTTACGAGCGTTGCAATCTGCGAACGCCATACGGGTAAGCGCAGAAAAACTGTTCGATTTTAGATTTTATTTGCTCTCTAAAGTCCCCTGTTTAATGTGTAATGAAGGGTATAGAGCTCTAGAATTCACTTGATATTAGCTTTGGGGCTAGAAAGATTTCTGAGCTTTCTGCATAGTTGCTTAGATTTCCTGCATACTGTCACAGGGTGTCTATTTTTTAGTGTCTTCAAAAATTGAATTATGAAAATCCCTACTGTTTCCCTGACCTTCCCCCCCCCCAAAATCTCTTGATTTTTTGCACAAAATTCAAACGTGAAGCTCCTGAAGGTCTGTTAACTTTTCTATCAGGGTTCCAATGGGGCTCTTGCAAACTTTTTCTGTATGCAAGTAAATAGTCCAATCTGTTGTAAAGACCAGCGAAAATCACGAAAATCACACTAAGAAAGTCTAAAATTCAGTAATAAACTCACGTAACTTCTATAACGGCAAGTTTGTAATGGCGGGTCAACGCAGGTATCATGGGAGATTCTTGTCTATTATGTCACTTTCTCTACGGAAACATAGAGATATGTCTCAATTTAGATAGGAATCTCCCATGATATCTGCGGCGCTCTCCGCCATTAAACCCGATTCTGAGAGTGAATTTCGTGATTTTTAAATGTACTCATCGTCATTTTTATAGGTTTTTATGCAAGAATCAACTTTTCAATCCCCTTCAGCAAAAGTTTGCAAGAGCCCCACTGAACCGATTAAAAACGTAATTAATTTTGACAGCTTTTAAGAGACACTGATCAGAAAGGCAAAACGTACAATCTTACTTTGCAGGTCCCCCATTGAGTGAAAAAAAGAAAAATTTACCGAGAGAAATTTCGAAATTGATTTCCGTATGTCTATAGTGATCCGCTCTTTAAACTTCGGCATTTTAATTTTAAACCAATATCGGTTGAATTTATCTCAATTATTATTCCTTACTTGGTATGTATATAATAGAGATATCATATAGATGATAATAATAAAAAGAGGTAAACAAACCGCACTCCACTGCACACTGCTTCCATCGTAGCTCCAACCATCACGAGACTATGGGGGAGTTGCAATTAAAGGTCTGAAATTGTGTGTTTTTTTTAAAAAAAAAAAAATGCAAGAGCTTGATGAGCTGAGGACAAAGCTGTCCTTGGTTCTATCCTAATTAAGTGTCCCGGTTTTGGAGATACTCGACCCATTAGAGTGAATTGCAACAAAATCGTGTGCGTTGACGATGTGGAATTCTGATTCGAAACAATGGATTTCGAATCTAAATTGCATCTCTAGAAGTATGAAACCTAGTTAGATACCAAAGGCATCCTTATTCTCAGCTTATCGGATACTTTCACTTATTGCTCACCAATAAACGCCCAAAATGCAGACCCTTGCAACTGCCTCATCATGTTGACCTCGATGATTTCTACAGCTCATTGATGGTGAAGTTGGAGGTCACAATTCTTGGTTGATCTGGTTTTCAGTTCCCAATTTTCGATGGCTTCCCGATCTAAGGTTTTTACTCATTTAGTGTAGCCTTTGCCTTTGTACAGCTAGCTAATGTGCCTTAAGGTTTCGAATCTCACGAAACAACTACCTCTTGCATCACCGCAATATCATTTGATATTTTGATGCGCAGGATTGAAAAAAATAAAATAAAAAGAAAAAATCATGAATATACCTTTGTATTTAATTTAATGCCGCAGATCTGTTACTTATCATTGCATTACTCACTCTGAATAACACTCATTCTGAATCTCATCGCATTCGCTAAACTCCTTCCAAACACTCGTTTGCCACCTGCGCTTTAGTGCGCTTGCGCTTTCACTGAATACACAACACACGACACACACACACACACACACTCACTTACATACTTCACATGTATTTTCGGGTTGAGCTTCAGCCTGCGCTTAAATCATATCTGCAATGTGCATCAGTCGAAACCTCGAAGTCAGTCGTAATAACTTTATATTTTTGTGCTCGAAAACCGGCGTTTTGAGTTGCGCGCTCGTTTGATTGTGGTGTCACTGTTAGGTCTGTTGTACAGCGACGCACGTCGCACAGTCTTTTAAAAAAAATCGTATTTCGCGCCAAGTATTTCCTGCGTTGTTCTCAAGTCGGTTCTTTCTCCCATGTGCTGCAGTCTTGGATCGAAACTTACGCATCGCGATCAATTTTGATGTGAACAATAATTTTCAATAATTTTTACTTCAATTTACTTATGTGATGCGATTTCAATGTTGCCGGATTTCAGGCTCCAGGGCCCTGTTCCACCAAAAGCACAAATCCGAGTACAAGTTGTACTTACAAGCGTTTCTTAATGCTAGTAACGCTTGTAACGCTTAATTGTAACCACTACTTGTACTCGGACTTGTACTTTTGGTGGAACAAGGCCCTCAGGCCGTATTGTTTGGCAGTGGCGAAAATGGGAAGCATGTCGCAGAGCTGCTGTTTTGAATATATCAAATGCCATTTTTAAATTCACCGATAGTTCCACCGCTTGTCCAAAAGACGATGCGCAGTTCAGTTCATTGTATGACTCTCATACACGAAAATACTCTGATCTGTAATTTTTTCTCAGCTGCTGGAGCAAAGAGTAAACAAGATTCGCAATTGAATGGAAGGCCTGCGTGGTCAACGTAGATAAGGGATCCGAACGCGGGCTGGCCTCTGATTGGCTGCAACGGGTGGAGCAAAAATGACTCGGGGTATAGGGAAAATATCACGGGATTTTCGTTCCGGGGCGTTTATCTCGAAACCTAAGCAAAATAGTATCAAAACAATTTATACGAGTCGATTCAGCAGATTTTTTCGAACAATTTGATAGGTCATAAGTGCCACTTTATTGCAAATTCGAAAAGACTGTTTCAGTTTAAAAATACGCACAATAGTGAGTTACTCAAACACTGCTCGAACACACGCCAAGCATGTAATCACACTATTGTGCGTACTTTTAAACTGAAACAGTCTTTTCGAATTTGCAATAAAGTGGCACTTATGACCTATCAAATTGTTCGGAAAAATCTGCTGAATCGACTCGTATAAATTGTTCAGATAGTATTTTGCTTAGGTTTCGAGATAAACGCCCCGGAACGAAAATCCCGTGTTATTTTCCCTATACCCCGAGTCA
>VMOF01000001.1:28550144-28737644 GCA_011764245.1 Trialeurodes vaporariorum | reverse complement strand
CAGTCCTTCAATTCGCGATGGTGATGATTGCAATTAAGTTTGTGTAGACTGTAGAGTTAAGAGTGGCATATGACGCTCTTGAACAATCGATTTTCGCTTTTCTCCATCTGAATCCATGCAAAACTATCGATTTCTTGGAAGTTCCATTGAACCACCCAAATAGAGATTTTTTCCCCTTTTAGCTTGGTTTGGACGTAGGTCCTACTAACACTAGACACAACATTGCGCATTATATAGCGCCGGCAAAAATATTTTTTAGCTCATTTCATGGAAACTTAGTGTAGCAATAAATGATACTTTCCCATTTCCATGCATCCTCCTGACGCTGGCGCCCACGCTAGACAATAATTTAGACAATATGCATAAGGAAATTTCATAATTTAATGCGGATTGCGACTTTACAACGACTACTTGAACATTCAATGGCAAAGTCAGAGCCCCCCCCCCCTCTACAAAACTCTGGTAACACACCTCCGGTGGTCCATAATATGCACCCCCATTAGTCCCCCTCCTCTCCCTGTCGGGCATAATTTCTTAACCATTTTGGTATAGGATAAAACGAGTAAACGGAGATTTGTCGTTTGCCTTAGGGCGAACTCACAGTTGACCAAAGTGACAAACAAACGAACGATTTCGGTCAATGACGCACATTTGTTCGTTCATTATCCTATGGAGGAAGAGGAGATGGGGGATTTTTTCTTTGTATAATCTGGCAACTATGGTTTATAATGAGTGGCGCTCAAGCTGTATCCGTATCGGTTACTGTTTTAGCTCCGAAAGTGCGACATCCGCCTTAATTGACGGTTTTTCGTTAACTTTTACTTAATTTGGATGGCTCACGAGTCATGACACCGGCATCGCACTTGACCCCTTCCTACCTCTACGCCCTGCTGAGTGATGGGCCCCAGCGTGCCTCTTCCTTCCGGTTCCATGCGCCTAAATCGCGATCCTAATGAAAGAACAAGCACGTTTGTCGTTTATTCGAGTGTTATTCTTTTTTCTTTAGTCAATCGTGTAAGGTCAATTTTTGGCCCCGGAGAAAACGGTGGGACTTGACAATGAACCAGTGTGCCCCCCGCCCCCCACCCGAAGCCTCTAATTTCGCCGTCCTTTAACTGAAAATGACCAAAAATTGCTGGTTTTGTTAAATTGTGAAATTTTATGTGTGAAACGTAAAATCCTTAAAGATTCAACTGTTTTCGAGGTTTTAGGAGCTTGCTAGCTGAGTTTTAACTGACTAAATTTTCAAGGCCTCTAAACTTTAACAGAAAATGATTCAAAATTGCTGGTTTTGTAAAATTGCGAAATGTAAAATCCTTGAAAATTAAACTGTTTTCTAGGTTTTAGAAGATTGCCAGCCGTGCTTTAACTGACTAAATTTTCAAGACTTCTAAACTGAAATTTCTGTAATCTTTGCTTCAACCGTGGTTAAATCATTGACCGGAGTATATCCATAAACCACTGTTAAACTTTTCAACTGACAATGAGATATATGTGTAAGCTTATTCGCTTCAACCGTTTGAATCACCATTGGATTTTAGAATGTTACGAAAGATTCGCAAAACGGTAGCACTATACTGATACCACAGAATAATACAATCAGAACGGAAACTCCCATCAGAGCCAATGGAAGCAAGTTTGGAATTTAACAGCACCAATAGGCAATGCTGTGGTCCTATATCCCAACATGGCGGACGTGTGTGATTTGTGTTGAAACTCATTTATTTCTGAAAATTCTGGAAAGAAATTTTAAGTTTCCAGCCTCACTTTTATTCTATTGGCATTTCAGAATGAAAATTTCGCGGATCATGTCCTATATTTTATTTTTCGCGCGCGAATCCAGATGTAAACATCCTATATCCCAACATGGCGGACGCGAAATGAATTTGCTTCAAAATCCGACAGAGTTTCCGTTCTGATTGTATTATTCTGTGCTGATACTTTCTCTATCCTACCGAGAGTGAGAAGTAAACAAAAAAGTCTTCGAACCCTTTACTTTTACCGCGGGCCCCGAATCTCCTCACATATTTCTAGGAGTTATCGATGAATGATGATGGAAACCTTCCGAAATCCATCAAATTCCAGCCGTCCTCGAGTTTCCGTCCATCAATCTCGTTTTTTCTTTCTGATCGCGCGTTGTCACATTATAATGTCTGTATTGAAATAACTCCAAGCAGTAAGCAGTTAAGCACCCGTGCCCGTTTCCTCTGCCCTCGCCTCACTTCCCTTCTCATTTGCTTTTTTGGCGATTCCCAGTTTGTACTGAACTCTCTCACGTGTGCTATCTATCTAACCCTTAGCCTTCCCCCTCCTCCCCCCTCCTCCGCATTCCCCCTCTCTTTCCCCATTATTCTTCTCTCGTGTTCTTTTCTTACGTTTCCTTGGATTTTGATAAATATTCATAAATTCTGACCGCGACATCTGAATTTGTCTTGCCGCGAGCGCCGCCGCGCCGCGGGTCCCGTCGCACATTGCAACAGCGTTGCCAGGTATAGTGGGAAAATAGCATGTTTATTCACTGTGGAAAACTATACCGCAATGGGTCTGTTGCAAACTTTTGCTACAGCGCTATAGAGTGTGCAATCTAATGTAAAATCGCCTGAAAAGTCCAATGATGGCATCAGAAAGCAATGAAATGCAACAATAAACTCACAAAATGCGTTTAATGAAATCCAAGATGGCGGCAAAATATTGAGCAATCTGTATGCATGCACCACGATCATCCAAGGATAGCCAACCTCACAATATCCATCACAACCAATCACAACGTAAATAAACACATAACCTCTACCTGCAGTGAGGTTGTCAAAGTTGGCAATCCTTGGATGATCACGGTGCATACATTCAGATTCCTCGATATTTTGCCGCCATCTTGGATTTCGATAAACGTCTCTTGTGAGTTTAATATTGTATTTATTGACTTTATGATGCCACCAATGGACTTTTTAGGCGATTTTACATTGGATTAAACACTTTTTATCGCTGTAGCAAAAGTTTGCAACAGACCCATTACGCAGTTGAATCTGGCAACGTTGCGTTGAAGCGAGCTTTTGGTTTCATTCGTGCTAGATTGTGCAGAGGGAGATTCAAATGCTACTTTTTTTAATCTGTGGTGAAAATCTTACTGCGCGCAAAGTGCATGACCGCACTTCCTTTGATTTTTAAGACATCGGAACGGGAACAAGTCCTTTTACATTGATCACTTGTGATCTAATTCCAAATGTTTTCTCTTTAAAGATTCGCCCCCCCCCCCTCGAAATTGTATACCTTACTCCCCGAAGATCGATTATTCGCAAGAAAGTGAAATGGGGCTCTTGCAAGCTTTTGCTACAGAGCATTGAAGAGTTTGATTCTTGCATAAAAACCTGTAAAAATGACGATGAGTACACTAAAAAATCACGAAATTCACTCTCAGAATCGGGCTTACTGGCGGATAAACGCAGGTATCTTGGGAGATTCCCATCTAAATTGCTAAATTGAGACAAATCTCTGTGTTTCTGTAGAGAAAGTGACATAATAGACAATCTCCCGTGATACCTGCGTTGAATCGCCGTTACGAACTTGCTGTTAAAGCAGTTATGTGAGTTTATAACTGAATTTTTTAGACTTTCTTAGTGTGATTTTCGTGATTTTCGGTGGTTTTTACATAAGATTGGACTATGTATTTGCATTTTGCCCACAGCAAAAGTTTGCAAGAGCCCCATTGTAAGTCTTATTACTTACAGTTATTAGTCTTAGTTAGGTACTTATTTACCTTTATACAGTTATTTCCTCAAAGTTTAGTCGTAATGGCGCCCGCCGAGCGGCAACTTGGAAATTCGATGGCTGATGACTATACATATAGTGAGTGCTTACCTACTTACCTGCAGTGATGTAGTCGCGAGTACCCTTGCCTTGTCCCGCAATCCCACGTGGGTATGCGTTTTATGTGTGCGGGCGGTCTCATGTATATAGTTCCCCCTTTCATATGTTCTCCGTTGGTCCCAACAATCATATGTTCCTCCCCCTCCCTTCTTCCGTGTCCTGCGGAACCTCTTTGCGTCGCGAGTCGCGACTTCCGTTCTCTACTCCCCGCTCCCTCCTTGATCGGTGAGTGGTGAGTTTGGTCGGTGACAAAGCGCCACCGTCGCATCGGTTTGATGGTCTTGTTCATGTCTCGTGTCTCATTGTCTGTCCTCATGTCATCAGTCAGTCGTCGATTCACGTCTCAGTACGGATAGCACAGTTGGTTTTGAGTCGTCTTGAAGTGTCAGGTTGGTGGAGTTTGTTGCCGGTTGGCGCACAGTGGGTCGAAATATCGATATTTCCGAACGTGAAAAGTTTGTTTTTTGTTAGTTTTTTTTTTTTTTTCATTAAAAAAATTTTATTGTCAAAATTTTCTTGCAAGAACTATTTTATTTGACTAATTTCTAGTCGCAACGTGAATAATTTGACACAATATCGATATTTCCGGACATGAAAAGTTTGGTTTTTGTTTTTTTTTTTCATTGAAAAAAATTTTACTGTCGAAATTTTCTCGCAAAAACTATTTTATTTGACTCATTTCTAGTCGCAACATGAATAATTTGACACAGTTCTAGTCGCAACAAGAATAATTTGACACAGTTTCAAGTTATCTTGCTATTTATCGTTCACTATCTTAATTTTTATTCGTAAAAATGTAAAATTGTGTCCGGGAATTTCCATGTTTCACTTTACTGAGCGGCGCGGGCGCTATTATAGCGATTTGTGCGTTGAGTGTTTTGGTTCGCGTCGTTGGTGCATCAGTGTGCGGTTGTGCGCGATTTTTATGCGAGATATCTTCTCTCAAGCAAGAAGGTCTCCTCCGTTACGCCACGAATTTCCACGATAAGCGCCGAAGATCAAAGTGGTTTAAATTCAATTTTAAGTTTTTACGAAGATTTTTCGCATTAGTTTCCTTTAGATGATTCCAGTGTCGACTAATTAGTTTGAACCGTGGACGCCACGTCGCGTCGCGCTGCTCTTAAAGTCCACAGTTTTTGGCAAAAATTGACGATTTTACACCTGCACCTGCGAGCATACTTCAGGAAGATATCCTGAAAGTTTCAAGCTGAAACACTCAAAAATAAAGCCGGAAATTATGAAATACGAAAATGCCCATTAGCATCAATGAATGCGAGTGAGGCAGATCTGTGGCGTAGCCAGGAATTTTTCGAGGGGGGGGGGGGGGTCCACTGGTCTGGGGTCCGAAGATACTAATTTGGTAAAATTTGTCTAAAAACGAAAAAAATTACCCTTTTCTACAGCAAATGTTGGTGTCAGGGGGGAGGGGGTGCAGAACCCCTACAGATACCCCCTCCCTCTGGCTACACCACTGAGGCAGATAGACATATTATCACTCGCACTCACTGTCACTCACTAAGCTTATTGCGAAATGAATTTCATAATTTACGGCTGTAATTCTGAACCAATATAATATTGCTCGTTTTTGGCTAAAAAAAATCCATAAAAAATTTCTCAGGTGCTGCCGTTACTTGGAATATGTGTTTTTTCTTTGTTTCTAATTTAAAATGCCGAAAACATGACTTTTTCCTAAAGTGACCAGTGGCGCCATCCATCGGATTGAAATCTGGAAAATTTTCGCCTGGAATCACCTTAATATCGCTCAAATTAAGAATTATTGACGCTAATTTTGAAAATGATATTCGGTCCAACATAATTTGTCTCCATTTTGCGGCAATTTTAAATTTTTGCGTTTTGCTGCGTTTATAAGTGTACTTAGTGAGAAAACCACAAAATTTAGATGTAACCCATTACTAAATTGAACTCGGAAGGTCAAAGTAAGTACATCGGAACCAACGCAAAAACGATAGATTTATAGATTTTAAATAACTTTTCATGAAAAAAATGCGCTGTGTAGTGTGTAAGCCAAATTGATCCTATACAAATGATGTCTCCACTATGGTAAACCCGGATTATTTTGTTGTGTCATTGGAATCACTTTGTGTTTAAAGCGAAAAAATCCAAAATTACTTGTCTTAGTTTTAAGAAAATCTGCGCAAGATTTTTAAAATTTTGACTTGTTGCCTGAAACCTCTGCGTTGAGGAAATAAACGTAATTTATCAACAATGATTTGATTTTGAGAATGAAAATGAGGTTCCGCAAGTATCCATTTGAATTTTGAATGACCTAAGGCCTCTAGCACCGACCGATTGGCACCGGCCAGGTCGCGTCAAAAATTGAGTTATTAATTATTCGCATAGGAAAGTTACTGTTTTGCCTACTCTTGAAATTGAAGGCGCACTTTACGAGTTTAGGAAAAAGAACGAAGCTTGTCAGTTGCCGGTTTCAATAAAATTAATAGGTATTCGACTCACCGCTCGACTGATTTATTATGCTAAGAGATTTGAACAAGAGAAAAGCCGACCTCTGATTGGTTTATGCATTTCAGGTTCTGCTTGCATGATCGAACCCCCCCCCCCCCCCTCCAAAATTGAAACTTTGTGGTTTTATGATAATGCTGTAATTTCATGATAGTTACATCCAAAAATGTCCATAATGTCTACAATAATAGGTATTCAAAAAAATAACAGACGTAGAACAGTTACTGCAGTAAGAATTACTCAGTCATGATTGATGAGATTTACGCCTGCATGCAATCTTTGCCTAAGGGCTAGCGGGATTTTGAGTGCCACCACTTCATTGGGGCCACCAATGAACTTCCTCGAATGTAGATTTTTTCCCAATGTAAAATAGCCCAATATTGTTTCTTGCGAAATTAAAATTGCAAATTTAATAGGTCCTACGCCACCAAGCCGTTTGCTTCGCGTTGCTTTTTAAGGGATTTTCCTCATGTTTAAAGAGTGGGTTTTTAAAATTTTTCGATGCACCCTTGCTTTTCTACAAAAATTGTACACAAAAATCACAATTTCTTTTGTTTATAACAAGAGTTTACCATACTCCGGTTCAGTGGTGGGTCTAGAATTTTTTTTGTTTTTTTTTGCCTGTGAAACTTGAAATTTGAACTGTTGGAGGAAGCAATTTCGGGCTATATTCTGTGGAAAGTAAGCAAAATTTAAGGTTATAGAGGGGAGAGGAGAGGCACGTGCCCTCGGCGCCCCCCTCCCCTGGATCTGTCACTGCTCCGGCTCATGATAAAATGATTCAGTTGAAATTTTCATTTTTTCCAGTTTACTTGTTTGTTGAGTGAGAAGTGAGAAAATCCCAAAGTTGAACTCTTTTGGAAATGGAAAAAAATCACACCAAGTGATATATATGTCCCATTTCATAATGTGAGGATTTAAGTGGGCGAGATGATATTGGATTGGTGATTCTGTGATGTCACTACCAGTGCAGCTGTCTGTTTGCCTCCCCTTCTTTTTCACATTATGTGATTGTAAATTTTTGTTTGATGTTGCAAATCATTTCAATCGATGTTTTTGTCTTGTTGTTCAGGGTACATCGAAAAGTGACTCACATGACAGTGGCGCTCCCGATGGGTCTTTCAATGATGATGACGGTGACGATGGCTGGGATGTGGAAGGATGGGGACTGGAGGATTCTTTCCAAAAAGCGGAGGGTAAGTGATTGGCCAAGAATGTGTTTACATTGAGTAGAAAATAGCGTTAGGATGTACAGATTCAATTTTTAATTAAGGAATTCAGGAATCCCCCCCCCCTTATTATATTTATCAAAACTCACCAATTATTGTTTTAAATTCCTTGTAGTCGGTCTCAATCAATTATAACTGTTTCTTTTTAAAAATATATGCATTTATTTATATTTTTTTAACAAATAAAAAATAAATGTTCAACTGTGTACTATTTATTTCAAAAATTAGAGAAAATTTTTGATAAAAATTATGCAATTAATTACATGCAAGTAAGAGAAAAATAATCAACTGGTAAACCATGCAAGTAAGGGATTTTTAAGGGAAGAAATCAAATCTTACTGGTTAGATGGAAGCCAATATTTACTTCTAAAAATCTTTCATCAAAATTTCTGTCAGAACTTTTTTACCGGATAATTTAATAAAAAAAATTACTTGACTTTATACTGTAATGAGAAGTTTAGAATGGTGACTATATAGTGGTGCAGTTCCTTGCAATTAAAACCACTGACAGTTTTACCCAACAAAATCCTTTCAACTGCTTTTTCTCCCAAAAATTCTTGGCAATTCTCTCGATAAGAGCATGTGTGAAAAAATTGCTCTTCTTGATTTTAAAAGCTGAGGGACTTAACCGGTAGAATATTTAAAAGATTCGTTTATTCATTTGTTTAATTTTTTTCTTTCTTGAACACAGCGCCGGAAACAGGTCAGAGGAAAAGTGAAATAGATGAACTCAAGGCAGAAGTAGAAAAACTTCGCGAAGAGAAACTTCAGGTTTGTACTTTGTCATCTCCCTGTATTTTGCTTCTTTATATTTTCCTGTTTTTGTTTCTATCCGTCATCCAGAATATGCAGTTGTTAAAAATTGAAGAGTAAGGGCGTACCTATCCAGAGAAAATTCTGGGGGGGGGGAGGATCATCTGTGGGGTAGTTCAATTTTTACCTATTTCTTTGACACTTTCAGGCAGTGTATCGCCTTCTCCCCCTCTTACTATGGCGTTTTCAAAGATATGCCCTTGTGTTGAAGACTGGAGCAATAAGCTGACTAAGAAGTGTTTTGCACCCTGTCTCTGTACCTCCTACTGTGAAAAGTTGCTGCCAATCAGTTGGGTTTGCAAAGGCATTTCTTATGATTACTTAGAATTGGGGAAAAATGGAGTCGTTGAAATGCTCTCAAATTTTGGACATCTTTTTCTCGTTTCATCTTGAAGAGATAATCCATTTTTTATTTATCATCTGTTGCTTGAAATATTTTGAGTGGAAAAAAATAAATAAAGGAATTAATAAAGAAAAAAAAAATATCAAAAGATTATTTTTTCTTTATTTCTTTTTTTTTTTTTTTAACAGTAAACAAATTGTAAATATTACAATCAATCCTCAAAAAGTTTACGCACTGAGTGTTTTGAAAAAAAAGGAAAAAAAAAAAAACTTATGTGCTGCTCATTTTTTTTGCCTCATCTCCACGAGCTGTCTCTTATTTTGTGATCAACTTTGAAACATGTTCTGTGAATCATTTTTTAAAAATTACTGTCTGCATCCTGCATAAATTACCTTCAAAATATTCTACTCCAATGGTATATGCCAAAGTGGAAGGTAAAATTTTAAACCCCTCCCCCCTCCACATCACCCAGAGTAATCGTTTTATGAATAATAAATCACAGCAAAAGATATATGTTTGGTATCTATCACTGTCAACTTCTCTCTGTTTTTAGTTTGCTCAAAAGGATGCACTAGAATTTGAGGTATTTGCTTGAATTTTTTTGCAGCAGTTTCCTAGGATTAAGGAGCTTAAAATTCCATTTTTTTCCTACCTATTTCTGATAAATTTGTTTTCTGTTTTGGTAGATTTGAGTAGTTTGTAAGTGAGTGCCTCACCAAAGATTCAAAAGGATAAAGTCAGGGAAATCCTTTTGATGCTATGCAGAAACTTTGACTCTCGCAATCTTGATTTTCACGCAAATAACGTGCTGAATCTTCTGCAATGCTAATATCGTATCTTACTAGTCGTTTCAAATGATCAATGTTTCAGCTCTTTATCCAAGATCTCAAAAATAAAATTAAGAATCTTTTGAACAATTTCTTTTGATTCTATAGTCTACGAAAATTCCTTTTTTATTCTAACTGCGCATTTTCCCTCTCTCCGCTGGAAGTATTCGCCCTCAGAATTAAAACAATTTCTAAAATTTGGCAATGCACTTTGACCTTCGAAAGTACCCTGGTCGAAATTTTTATTCCTTTAAATCTTGGTAACCTTTGAACAAGTTTTAGGCTTTCCAGTGTTTAAGGACCAAGCAGAATGTCCCTTTTAGGGTACGTCATGAAAAATCGAAAAGTCTATTGAAAACAACGGAAAAGTTTAATGATAAGGATTTTGACCTGGGTACTTTCTTTTGTAATTATTCATAGTACAGTAAGGGACCAAAAGAATGTCAGACAGCATCTATAGATTTTAGTTCAGGTAGTCTACCTGTAATGCTTAAACTCATCGAAATAAATACTGCTGGTAGCGGCGGTAGCCTACCTCCAAGAACCATCCGACTTTCATTTTGTCCCAGACTGTACAACAATGACCCTCAATGTAAGGACTTGTTTGGAAGCCAAATAAGCAAACTTTTAATTTCTTGTTTTCTGTATATTTCTAGTTGACCCAAACTGTGAATGCATTAGAAACTGAACTCGAAACAATAACTCAAATCGTGGCGAGGAATAACCGTAAGTATAATAAAGACAAATTTTCTACTTGGTATTGTTTTCTTTGTATTTATCATGGTTTTTCCGGTTCTTATCCATAAAAGTTGTCCCAAAATAATTGTGATGAGAGTTAATATTTCCAAGCAACGCTACCAAGTATTTTGTTGTGCATAAAGGACTTACATTCAAATCATTCGGTTAAGAATCAGCTAAAGTACAAATGTTTCTTTTCAGGAATTAGATTTCAGAGTGAGATGAGCAATAAAAATTCACCAATTCCATATTAAAATTGATTTGTTTTGAACATTATTTGAGTTTTAAGAAATTTTTATTCAAAAATATTACTGCTAAGGGAAAGCCGTAGTGAAGTTGTGGCGATCTCAGATTTGAAATCAAATTAACACATTAGAAGATGCGTAAATTGACTCATGTTACCTGTCTGAGAACTGAGCAGTATACTTTCAGTGTTAACATTAGTCTGTTTTTTTTTCTCTTTCTTTCTTTCTTTCTTTCTTTGTCTTTATCTTTTGAAAATTACTTGAACTAATTTTAGTTTTCCCTACCTTTTTCTTAAGGAAATGCACGGCAAGCTGATGAATTGAGTGCTGAAGTCACACGATTGCTAAACGAAAATACTCGTCTCAACAGAGAAAAACTAGAATTAGAGCAAATAGTTGCAGCAAGTCAAGATGAAAATTCAAACCTCTCGACTGGCTTGGAGCTTGATTTACAGCATCAGAGAGATTTAGGTGAGTCTTCATACTTGATATTCATTATTCTTATGAAATCGTTATTAGTGAAATGCTTGGATCAACTTTTTCTGAGATTCCCAAGATGTTCAGAAAGTTCAAAATTCCAAGAGATCTTGATTTATGTAATGAATCACTCAATTTGTGTAAAATTAAAGGCATTAGACAAAGAAGGCTATCAAATTATCAACTCTCCACTTCTTTGCTCCGAGTGATTCTGTTCAGTATCTCACCGATTTGAGTTTCAAGTAATTTTTTAGCTCTTGCCCAGCCCTATTCTTAGCAGAAAGCAAGTCCAGCAGAAAGCCTATTCTTAGCAAGTAATTTCCGTTACATTTTACAACTGTAATTTTCTCTTTGGAACTAGTAAAAAACTTTTAAATTTTTAGTGATGATCAAGATTGAAGATCACTTCTTGCTCACCCACTTCGTAGTAGTAAAGTAGAAAATTTCAAGTTGTCCAGTCAAAATTACAAGTTTCAAATAAAACAGCTGCTACAGCCTACCTGGAATGACCTAGCAGTTATCTTGAAGGTTTTCTATTTTTTTAAATTTACTCTCTTTTTTATATTATTTTACAGAGCAATTGATTGAAGCCAAAGATTCTACGCAAAAGAAGTACAACCGATTAAAAGAGGAATATGATTTATTGAAAGCTCAGTTTGAGAGTGTCCAACAGATTCGTATCGAAACCGTTTCTACAGCCAGTCAGTCTTCGCACAACACCTCGTCTGCTTTGTCGCAGACCTGTAACGACCTCCAAAAATCAGCTGTTGTCACTGCATCAGCCACCTCTCAAACTCTTAGTGAAAATCCATCTTCAAGCTCACAAACTGATGTTAATAATCCCTCTGCCTCCTCCCAAACTGTTTATTTTGAACAACCGTCATCATCGTCGCAAACAGCTTACGAAAATTCGTCCGCATCTTCTCAAACTGTTTTCAACAATTCATCTGTATCATCTCAAACACCCTGTGTCACAAGCTCCTCAAGTTCCTCTCAGACAGTTGAAAGCATCAAAAGATCTCAGCCACAAACTGATCATCCCACGTCCATCTCGGATTCAGAGTCAAGCGACGAGCTAGATTGTAATTACAAAGATTTGAAAAACGTCTTGAACTCAGTTCCGTTCAAAATCCCCGAAAAGTATGTGAGCAACGGTGAAGATGATGGATCAAAAATCATCAAAGATATCAAATCTCTGACATCCATGTGCTTGAATCTTCAAGAAAATGAGAAAAAATTAATGACGGAATTAGGATTGAAAAACGAAGAAATTTTTGCTTTAAAAGCTACAGTAGAAGAGTCGAATAAAAAATTGGCATTAATTGAAGAAGAACTTGCAGATTTAGAAAGGAGAGAACAGGAATGGAATGAAGGAAAGAAGGATGAAAATCTTGAATTAGAAAATCTCTCTCGCACTTGCTCCGAATTAGAGAAAAATGGAAAAAATCTAGCGTCAGAACTAAAAGAAAAACAGTGCAAAATTGAAGAATTTGAACTGCACAACAAAGAGCTGCTTACTAAAGTTGAAGAATTGCATAGTATCATTGAATCAGGAGAAAATGCTGAAGAAGAGAAAATTGAACTACTCAACAAGATAAAAGACCATGAAAAGGAAATTGAAAACCTTAAACATGCCTGCTCTGAATCAGAGGAAAAAAGCAAAGATCTGGTTTTAGAACTGAATAATGAACAAAGCAAAATCAAAAAGCTTGAATCCCACAACACAGAGCTACTTGCAAAGGTTGAAGAGTTGAAAGATATCATTGAATCGGGAAAAAATTCCAAAGAACACGAAATTGAATTACTCAGCAGACTAAAAGATCGCGAAAATCAGATAGTTGCCCTGACAGAGGCTAGAACTGATTTAGAATCTGAAGCTCAGATGTTGAATGACCATGTGAAAGATCTCACGTGGCGGCTTCAGATGTCCGAAGCGACCACTCTGAATCAGAATAATTTAGAGACTGAGAAAAACAATTTGAAACATCAGTTGGAAGCAGCAAAATCCAATGTTATCCATCTCAACCAGCAGTTGGAGTCGATGTCAATCACCGTTAACCAAAAAACTGAAGCAATAATGGAATTGAATGAGACAATCAAGAAACTTTCTGAAGAAGCTGAGTTGCAGACCGAGGGTAAACTGAAAATATCTGAAGAACTAGTGTCCCTAAAACAGAATATATCAAGCAAAGAAGAAGAACTGAAAACTATGGAAGAAGATTTCATAAAATTGAAAACGAGTCATGAGAAGAAAGATCGTGAGCTATGCAAGTATATTCTTGAAGAAAAACAATTGAAAGACGAATTAAATTCACTACAGGAAAAAGTCACGTCGTTAGAAAACGAAATTTTGTTGATGCACGATAGGTACGCAGAGCTGTCTGAATTGAATCAGAAAAATAGGGAAAGTGATGATAGTGCTGAAGTAATTGAAGAGTTGACCAGGAAGTGTCATGAGTATGAAGAAAGTAATCAGAGACTTAGTCTGATTACTGCGGAATGCAGCAAACTTTCAAAACAAAATGAGGAATTAAATGAAATCATTAGTCAAAAAGCAGTTGAAATAGAAAGTCTTACTGCAAACCTTGCAATTTTAGAAAATTTGAGGGTAGAGAATGAAAACCTAGTTAAAGTTAATAGCCGACTTGAGTCAGAGACTCAACAATTAAAGGATAGTCTTAGTAGCTTAAATTCAAATTATCAGTGTGTAAATGAAGAACTAGTCAATTTAAAATTAGTTTGTGAAAATTATGAAATCCTAAAGTCAAAATATGGTGATATTGAAAAAGTAAAACTCAAATTGGAGACGGATGTAAACAGTTTAATAAGTGTGATAAATCAGAAAGACCTAGAAATAACTAATCTGAAAAAAACCGACCTGAATGCGGATGTGATCAGCACGCTGAAGGAAGAGAAGGACCAGCTTATCCAGAGTTTGCAGGTTAGCAGCCAATTCTAGTTTTCTACTTTTTTAACATCTACGATTAAAATTATGAGGACACATAATGAACAATTGTATTGAGTTAAATTTATATAATGAAATCATAATCTCAGGATAATCTTGAGAGAACCAAGATTATCTTTGCGAAGATTTGAGATTTGTTCAGGTTAATTTTTGCTAATTTTACCAAAACATTGGTAACAACATGTGCTGCATTGTTGATCTAAAATTAATTCTCAATCACCTCTCAAACCATTGAACATTCAAATCTATTTCCTTCCTTGTTAAGATATTTGAGCAAATATTTTACCGAATAAAATCAAGGCTCTAATTTCAGTCATTGTGTTGAACTCAAAACTTGACCTAACTCGAAAAAATTGCAAATTTTATGTGAAAAAAAAATTGCAATTTGAGTCAAAAGCTTAATTTATTCAGCCTCTTTTGAAAAGAACATTTCCAATCATCTTATCTTTAATCAATTTCATTTTGCAGCTAAAAGAAAACATAGCTTTTGACTAACTATTTAATGATTGACTAACTCTTTACAAAACCGTATTAAATTTTTGTTCCCAGATAAAACATTCGGAAAGCGTTGGATATCATAATGAATTACAACGGATCAACGGTCTGCTGGCTCAAGAGTTGGCAGAGAAGCAAGATCTGGAAAAGTCATTGAAAGAAACCAGAGATCAGCTCAATAACAATGAAAAGGCACTCCAAGCCCGTGACAAGGAAATCGATCAGTTAAAAGAACAAATCCAGACTTTACAGGCTCAGCTTGAGTACGTGAGTCAACTTTTGCGAGTTGCTGACCGACAAGAAGCCGAAGGGGAACCAGATGTTAAAGTGAGTTGCAACTTTTTTTTATTCTACTTAACCTTGTACTAAACGTGGACTTATTCGTTTCCTAATTATCTGTTTCACGTAGTTTCATCTCATTATATTAAAAATAAAGGAATGTTAAATAGAGGACAGTTCTAAAGTACACTATGTTGAGTACTTTCAATTGATGATGTTGGCTAAAACAAGTACCGCAAAGCAAAATTTTTTATTTAAGTGCTTGATTTGATTTGTATCCATGAGCGGCAGGATGACCATTTAACTTGGTATTGAAAGGGTTATGCAATCTGAAAAATCTTGATATTACGGTTTCTTTATGAGGTGTGTTTATTTTATTAAAAAAAAAAGCATTAACAAAGAAAGTGCATTCCTCTCAGTATCCTATAATCTTTTTAATTGTTTAAATATTGTTGTTTTAATATAAAAGAGTAATGGAGGAGTTCTTTAGAAAAACCATGTATAAAACATAAAGCTTGTTTTTAAAACAAAAACCATGTTTGAAAGTACGAGGAATATTATTCTTAATTTAAGCTAATTGATTTGTTTTTGTCAGACTTCCAGTTTTTCTTTGTATTGAGGTTTTCTTTAAAACTTGTATTTGATTTAAAATTGTTTTAATTTCAGCCAAAGACTAGTGATGCTGATGACCGGAATCAGATTTTGCAAAAAATCCAAGTTCTACAAGAGGAGAAAAACAACTTGACTTACGCTCTTGAGGCTGAACAGAACAAAAGCAAAACGTTACACAATGGCTTGCGTGAAGAGAAAGAAACAAACACCAGCTTGAAAAATGATTTAGAGAGATTGAAATCTCATTTAGTTTCTGTGGAAGACACTTATACGCAAGAGTTGATGACTGCTGAGAAGCAGCTAGCTGAGTTACAGTCTCGACTATCCTCTGCTGACGAGCGTGTTAAATCCTCCTCCACCGCTTATACATCCGCCAGGTAGCGTTTTTATTTTTTTACCGTCTCGGTTTTTTTCAAATGGTTTTTTAAATGAAATGATGACTCATTTATAACAATTTTCTGTAAGAACAGAAAAAATGGAGACCATGTTTTAGCTGATCTTGTGATGGACGAAGTTATTTTTACGTACTTACCTATACAACGCAAAGAACAACATCTGGCGGCTCCTATGTTGATTATTTAATGTTTATCAATGACAAAAACGTTAATGCTTTGTTCTGATTGGCTATTGGCATCAACATCTTTGCTCAGCAGTCAACGTAGAAGTTTTTGGACAAAGTTTAACTGTGTCTATTGGTTTAAATACATGTTACTTGTAGATATATGTATAAGAGCATATTTTTTCAGTTACATCCTATAAAACCACCAGTAATTCATGATAAGGAAAAGAACCACACCTCAGTGTGTTTTTTGTTGTTTTTCCTCTAAACATTTTTCAAATCTATTTCACTTAAAATTAGAGGTGTTTGAGTATTGAAATTTTTGGTCGAGTCGAGTCAAGTTTTGCCTATTTTTTCGAGTTTTGAGTTCGAGTTCGAGTAATCGCACTATCGCAAAACAGCAAAATAAGTTCACTAAAACTGACAGGCTCGAAAGAGCTGGAAATATCTATACTGCTCGTTATACTATCATTCATTACTCAAATAAGCAAGGAGGAAAAGGGAAGAAAAAAGTTCAATCTTTTGATCAAGCGCTTTTGCCTTTTATCTTACTTTTAGTCAAAGTTTGATGCTGTGTTGGTTGGAGGAAATTAAGTAGTTGACGTTGAGATTGTTAAAGCTTTGCTTCCATCTATCTTTTTCTTTGCTTTGAATTTCTCAAACTCTTTGAAATTCTTTGAGCTATATCCTCTACCCTCAATTTGGAAATTCTTCGAGCTATGTCCTCTACCCTTAATTTTGGAACAGAATTGTGGATTTTAGACTGTGAAGGTTCACAGACTGTTGAATCTTTGCAAAAAGACCTGTAAGAGATGCACAAATTCAGGGTGGATGGAACGATTTTCACGAACTCCGTTTTTTAACGCGCGCAATTATGATTCTCGAAGACGCAGACTTGAAAAAAAAAAAAAAAAAATCGAAAATTACTTGATTTTTCCTGTTTAAGTCGAGCTTTCGAGTATCTGAAAACTCGAAAATCGAGTATTTTTCAAGTACTGGAACACTTCTACTTAAAATTCCTTCACTCGTTGAAGAATCTAGGTATTGACTAGAAAATTTGAGGTTATATTCTTTAAAGTACGACAAATCGATTAATATTTTTACCAGAAAGACGACATGTATGCGTTTGTGCTTATTTTCTGGCAAGGTCCACAATTTGGCGATTAGTCTAAGGCAAATTAATACTGTCGTTGGTGGAGAATTGTGTTTAAAGGTTTTTAAGTACAGTTAAAGAATCAAAAAAACATGCTGCTGAAGGCAACTCAATTAACCTATGTTTTGTGGGTTTTTGGCAAAGCCATTTGTTCACTAGTTTCAGTTTGAAATAAAATTGCTACTATGTCAGAGTGTACTCTACCTCTTCATCTCCTATCTCTGTTTCTAGCATCCGCGCCAATCAACAAGTGGAATCTCTGACAAGTCAGGTGAAACTTTTAACCGAGCAGCGAGATCAGCTCCAACAAAAATTGAGTGAAGCGGAAGACCAGATTCAAAGTCATATTGCCTCGTTAACAAATTTACAAATAGTCTTGGAACAGTTCCAAATAGGTCAGTGGAAATTTATTCACTTAAATATTGTGTATTTTGAGTCTTGGAGAGTTTTTTGTAATCTTAAACCTAGTCTATTAATAATGATTCTACAAATGTTTGGAATGTTGATTCTGCTGTATTACCATGTTAGTACAGCTCATTGGTAGCATTGAAATGTTCCAAAATCAATTGTTTGGCTTGATAAAAGCCTTCAAAAAGTGTTGGGAAAATGAAAATGAAAAGGGAGAATGGAAGTGAGACTTACATCACACAAAAAGACTGTGAAGAAGGTAGACATTGAGAAATCAGCTGTTGCAAAGCATTGTTGGGAAAATGAACATCATATCAGTGGTGTAGCCTTCGGGGGCGGGGGTCCCCCTTGACACCAAAATTTGTCCTAAAGAAGGTAATTTTTTGCGTTTTTAGACAAATTTGACCTCTGGACCCTCCTCAAAAATTTTGGTACTGTGTCCCCCTCCCCCCCCCCTTCAAAAAATGTCTAGCTATGCCACTGCATCATATTGATTATAATAATCCAAAATTTTAAAAAAAGTTGATGCCGGGAGGAGTTTTAGATGTTGAAGAAAGGCCAACTATTTTTAAAAAGCATAATTGAGTGTTTAACATAGATTTAGAAGGGATTGACAGTGTCTTATTTAATTTATTTAATAAGAAAGATTGAAAGACGAAAAAAAAAATTAATATCGCCGAAGCTAGACATGACTGTTTACCCAGATCATAGCTGCCAAAATTATTTATTGATAACATAAGCACTAAGCAATGCCACCAGACTGTACATTTTAAGACCCTACAGAAACAATAAAGCCAGTTGCATCGTTTACGCTGCAGAGGGGAGGCAGGATACTGTTCGAAATGGACCCGTTCAGAAAAGTTGAAGGTAACGGAAAAGTTTTGAGTTTTTTAAATCCGGCTTCTAAGTTTATTTATTTCTTCTCTGATTTATAGACAAAGAAAAAGACATTGTGTTGGCAACAGAAAGGATTCAAGAAAACCTACAGACAGCTTACAAGAAGAATAATCAATTATGCTCTGAAATCAGCGCCTTGCAAGTAAGCATTCCTTCTAGTTTCTTCCACCTGTTTTTCTTCCCAAAAATTGTCTTGTAAACAGTGGTTTGCCATGTATCAATTACCAAATTTTTGTTTGCGGGAAGCAAAACCAATTAAGTAAGTTATTAGAGTTGGGCTAGCAGTGAATTTTGAATGAAAGTTTCCACAAGTGGTTTCATACTCCAAGGTTCAGCCTATTGACCCCAAATTTGAGTCAAGCTTGAGTTATTAAGATGCTTTAGTTTCATGATATTTTTTGTTTACATTTTATGAAAGCAGGATCTGAAAACCCCTGGTTGTCCAAAAATTAACTACGAGGGTCATCCAAAAAGTAAGGTTCCCTCGTCTATATCTCCAAAAGTAAGCACGATAGATCAAATCTGTAAAAAGTATTTTATTTCTGATACTCTCAGCTTTCCAGTGGTACCAAGTTTTTTAAATTTGGACCACTGGTTCACTAGAAAATCAATTTTTAGCCGGACAAGTCGCGGCACGTTCCGTCCACCTCTCGACGCGCTATAAATCTCGTCAAATGTTTTGGGTTTCCTGCAATTCGGAAACAATTATGGAGAGGTGCCTTTTGGAAACTTAAAATTGACTATTTAAGAGTCTTACCTCATTTTTCCACGTAATCACCATTCCGATCGATGCATTTTTCATACCGTGGCAGAAGTTTCTTAATGCCTCTCTCGAAGAACTGCTTTGGTTGATTACGGAGCCAGTCATTAACTGCGGATATCACCTGTTGATCATTTTGAAAGTGCTGTCCACCAAGGTGTTTTTTGAGCTGCGGGAAGAGATGATAGTCACTGGGAGCAAGATCTGGAGAATACGGAGGATGAGGAAAAATTTCGCAGTCTTCTCTTTCGCGACAAAAAAACGAGTAACGGCACGGATTTCACACTGAGAAACATTTTGCAGTGGCAACTCCATGATGATACGCGTAACACTGATTCAATGATCAGTCGATCATAATGGAGCTGCCCAAATTTTATCAGTAAATTCATTTTCATTGATAAATCTTCAAAACAGTGGACAGATGATTGTTCCTGTCTTACCAGTGATACCTGGTGAGGTGTGGAGAGCGACAACAATGATGCGACAACGTGATGTGCATCTCCGTCAGCGCGTCGAGAGGTGGACGGATCGTGCCGCGACTTGTCCGGCTAAAAATTGATTTTCTAGTGAACCAGTGGTCCAAATTTAAAAAACTTGGTACCGCTGAAAAGCTAAGAGTATCAGAAATAAAAAACTTTTTACAGATTTGATCTATCGTGCTTACTTTTGGAGAAATAGACGAGGGAACCTTACTTTTTGGATGACCCTCGTATATTATCTTTATTTTTCATTTTTTATTTTATTTTAGTTTATTTTTTAAATAAATTTGGTTCTTTATGTAAACAGATAAATCTACTTGCCTAGAAAAGAAAGCATTTAAGTATGTAAATAAGGTCTTTAAACAAAAAATTTCAAATTTTTCTACCATCACTACATTACTTTATGTATTATTATTTTTTTCTTTGTCATTGACATCATTGTATTATGAATAGTTTTGATTATGTCATGTACATAATAATCACCTCTGTTTTCTGAAAGATATAGCCATCCAGAAGAGAAGGTCGTTGAAATAAAAAATCAAAATTTTTCTGCTTTGCTTAGTTCTTTTCGAGTATCTCATTAACTTGAGTTATGAGTAATCTTTGAGTGATTGTTTTTCTTACCCATCACAACACATTTTTACTCTTTTAAACGACAGGTTCAGTTAAGTGAAGCGAATGAAGGTTTGAAAGCAGCTGCCAGATTTTCAGATCAGTTAAATGCCAAATCAAGGACAATCGACTCTTTGGAAAAGCAAGGTAAGTTTTTTTCCCCCTTTTCAATTTTTATTTTGCCTTTTATAAATGATTGCTCGGCATGTTCAAATTTGCTTGATTATAGCTGTAAATTTTCCAACTTCTCAGAAATTGAAAACATCCAGAATTTATTTTGCCTCTTGTAATATTATATTGATTGACATTTAAGCCATCAAAATTTGAATGAATTGCATGAGTAATGATTTAACAAAACGAAAAGAAAAAATCTTTCATCTAGACACAATTGATTAATAGTCAGACCTTGCTTTACCGATTGCCAATGAGATAGACCAGTCTTTGAAATTCATCTTATTTTGTACTGTTATAACCTTTATCAGATTATTGCTGGGCTTGGTTTTCTTCAGCCATTTTTTTTTTATGCCATTTGTGAATGGATTTCACCTTTCCACTAGCGAAAATGGCAGTTTTGCCGTATTCTCTGAGACGAAAGCTTTAAAATTTTAACCCTAACTTTGGTTAGAGAAACTTAAAGTGTGAAAAAATTTACACTTTCTTTGATGGGAGTTGAAAAAATCAATTCTGAGAAAACAGTACTTGAAGTATAGAAGTGTTCCTTTTGTTGAATTGAAAGTTGCCCTAAAAGATGGACAACAGTGTTTATTACAGACCATTTTGTTTTATCTGAAAAAAAAAAGGGGTATCAATTTCAATTGACTTATCTATTTGAAGCTTGATCACATTCAGAAATTACCCAGTATCAAACAATAATAGTAAAATGGTGAACAGAAAACAAATGAATAAGAATAAAATGTCTTGACAAATAAAGAACAAAAACAAATGGAAAATATACGGTCAGAACCTGGAATTACAGATAAATGTTAGTGGACAAACTAGTAGAAATATAGACAGAATTAGGAATTTCAGGAGGAAGACATGAGACCATAAATAAATTATGACCATAAAGAGCTAACACTACCCTTTTATTCCTGGAGTTGTAAGATTGTAATCAACAAGCTTTTACTATAGAAGGGCAATCTGCGTTTTAAGTCCTATTCCAAAGTGAAGGAAGCAAGGTTATAAAATAAGAGGCAAACAAAATGAGACCAAGTAAAATGTCCTGGAGAGATCATGGCTGCTTTTGCGGTGTCCTCTAAATTATGTGTCAGAAGGTTCTTCTATGGTTATAGCTCTTTGATAAAAATATTGAAGTTCTTTTTGTGTGTTTCTAATCTTGAGTCTCAGTGTTATTCTTAATCTTATACTTTTCTTGTTCATTTTTTTTTTTTTTTTTTTTTTTTTTTTTTTTTTTTTGTAGATTTAATCTTGTTTAAGTGGTTTCTTTTCTTCCTGTATCATGAAATAAGTGCTTCCTGAGGAAAGTACTATGGCTTTTTTTTTTTTTTTAAAAAAAATGCTCCCTGAAGAAGCAAATATATGTTTACCCACTAAATTTTTCGGGGAATTTTTTTTTCTTTTTAATTTTTACTTTTATGACTCGAGACAGGAAAATGGGCCCCTAATGTCCCTCGACAAAATCCACTGGATTAATTTTTTTCAATTCTGACAAATCTAAAATTTTGCATTTTTTAACACCATTGAAAAGTCTGCTGCCTATACATGAGTGAATGGTTTTAGTTCTCAGATGAAAAAAAAAAATCAATGTTCTTTGGATGTAATCTAAAAAACTTTGAAATGCAAAGACGAGACTTGATCTTTTATTTTTTTTAGACAGCTGTGATATCTATTTGGTGCATTGAACCCCCCCCCCCCCAAAAAAAAACAAAACAAATGGTCTCTTTAAAAAATTGAGGTTCAGGCAAAATGACTCCCAAAAATGTTTGTCAAGTAAGAACACTGATTACCTAGAGTGTGGTTGTGGTAGAATCTGTAATCTTTGTCTTCTTACTGTGATTTTCAGGCAGAAAACTAAAGACAATTTTTTGTGTCTCTTCTACTAATGGCTCCAAGTAGACGATAATAGAATTTCAAAAAAATTGATTCATGCATGCATGAAAATTCTTTAAAAACCTGACTTAATGTTTCATTTTGAGAGGAGATTTCCGTTGAGTTTGAATGGCAAGGTTTTAAAGTATCCTGCAACTTGGGAAAATATGGAATGACAAAATATGAAAAAATTAAAGTATTAAGTTAACTTATGAAAAATAATGAAATTAATCAGAGGAGTGTCAGAGAACAGGGTTGTGAACTTGGAAATACCTAGATCCATTGACTTTGACTTAATTTTTTTATAGATTGTCTAACTTTAGGTACCAGAGATTACCTATGTGCCAGATATGGCACTAGCTATCTCGCCAATGTTAAATCTTGTTGAGCGCCTTCATTGCTAATTTCGTTTAGGCGAGCGAGAAACTCTTGGGCTGATAGGCTTGTCAGCTGGCCCACGACCTTCTCTACTGGCCCCTGCAATTTTTCCACTCCGGAATGTAAACAAACCTTGAGCTAGTGTGTTTTTTAGCAATGAAGGCGCTCAACAAGATCTTAGCTAGTGCCATATCTAGAGTATAGGTAATCATTGAACTGTACAAAGTTTGAGCTTTTAGTGTGTGCAAAATTTTGCAGTTACATCATACCTCTTACCAAGGAAAGATTTGGGAAGCATGTGATAAAAATCAAGGATTTTGAATGTTGCTAATTGTAATTTCATGATATCCCCTTTCTCTTGTTATCTCTATTATTATATTTATACATACTTGCAGCATATTCAATAGAAGCTGTTGATTACCCAATAATGTATGACTATTTGATGAGAAGAATCAAATATCAGCTAGATGCCTGAGTAGGTTCTCATTTTCAGTCTCAGGTATCTATTTGATACAAGATTTTCTATCAAAACAAACTACTTAATCCAAGGCTCTTTTTCTCATTCACATTCAGTTATTTACAGCTCTTATTTAGTTTTACTATCTTACTTTCCTTTTTGCTAACTTATTTATTTATTTACTTACTCATATATTCTTTTTAACTGAAAATTGCTTCCTATCTAAGCGTACCTTGTGCGAAATCTGTAACTTTTTCAGAAAGTTAAAAATCAGTATATTTGTGTACAGTGCTCTTGCATAGCAAGTTCTATTTTTGAACTCCTATCCGTGGGCTAACTACGGAGGACTTACTACTTAGTGAACAGAAATAATAGGTTCGGCATCCAAAAATCCACTTATATTAAAAGCATGTAAAATTATTGTTCAAAAGCTTTCAGAACTCATCCAGATAATGAAACTATCGTTAGTGGTGGTAGCCACTCAGGCCAAGTCAGAAAATGCAACCTGGAGGGCAACCGTAAACACTTATTTTATTATTTATCTTTCAACCAAAACTACATTTTTAAGGTGAAGCTATTTGTTAAAAAGGGTTAAAATTGAAGGGGTTGAATTTGTTCTGGAAGCTTTTGAATGATACTTTAGAGGATCTCATATAGGTTGTATCTATGCGTAATTATTCATGAAAAAAAAAATAGATTAACACGTTGACGATGGAAGTTCTTTTTGTCGTCATTTTGGTGGGGCCGGATGCTGGCACCCAATGCGTCTCAAAATTACTGTTTTTGTGCAAAACTTTGTCTTTCAATTGATTTTGTGTAATTTCGTTGGAAAGATAGTCTGTAAACATAAAGTCAAGGATGATTTGAGACATTTCAACGTTCTTACTGCAGAACTAACTGATCTTTTACCCAAGGGTGTGGGGTCCAGCAAGCAAGGCAGGCACTTGCCTGTCCCAAGATTTTCTGCGCTGTTCAAAAGTACCCTATAAACCTACTAATTTTCAATAATTTCTCTGTCATTCAACTAAATGCTTCGCTCAGGAAGTAGAACATTAAAGTATTTCTAAGAGGAGTCTCTGAATACTCATGATTACTTTATGTATTGCCTGCCTTAATTTCATATCCATTGCACATCATTTTTACTGTATGTTCTACCATATACCGTGCCTAACGTCATCCCTAAATCAAGAATGGTGTCTGGTGCCGACACCTTTCACTGTCATCAACGTGTTAGTTTAAAAAAGAAAAAAGAAAAAGAATCTAGAGTATACTCTCTCTTTGAGTTATCTAGATTTTTTTATTTTATTCATAGATGTCTTTCAGTTTGCTGTATCTCTCCTCCTTCCTCTCCTTATTTGGAGTTACCTTGTTACTTTCACCCTTTTCTGCTCCCTTTTTTTTCCAGTTCAGTTGCTCTCTGTGAATCACTAGCAATAGGAACCATAGTCTTTGAGCGACTGAACTCTATACTTCTATTACTTTTTCTTTTAAATCTGATTAATTTAATATAACTTTTTTTTTTTTTGCAGTTTATCATTGCATTTGCATGAGTTTAGTCATGAATGTTCAATGTAACAAGTGTTTACTTCTTGTAGTGGATCTAATCTCATACAGTTATCTATGAGTATTCTCGTTCAAATTCGCTCAAGGTACTGTGTGAGGTACTATTCATTAACAAATGAAAACCCGGCGCTTCATTTTCCTAATTAAATCATTTTCCAAAAATCCATTTACATTAGATTATAACTTTATTGCATTGTTTTGAAATCAAACTGATCGTATTATAAAGTTTATATCAACGCAGTTTAGCATAAAGGGGGTAAAGCCCACTTTGGGCATGACTGAGTTAGTTGACTCTTAGAATTCTTTTATTCACTATACGCTAAACTCTAAAATATTTTAAGGAATTATGCAAAAATAAGCAAAATAAATGCAGTTAAAGGTTTGCAGTCACAATGAACTAAATTAAAAAGCAATGCAGTTTTGACAGCTTCCTATAAAGTAGTTGGCTCTTTCGCATACGAATTATGAAAAAAGTGTCACTGTAATGTGAAACCTATTCCATTAAATTGAACGAATGTTTCTCATGTGATTTCATGTGCAAGTCAATTTTTTCGAATTTCCTTTAGGCTCCATGTAAAATGTCGTCCCTTGTATGGGAGATTGTGAGCAAAAGGGTTAAAGTAGGCTTCAGCCTCTTTATGCTAATCCATGTTGACATTGCTGCTATGTTCATGAAAAGGGAAAATAATTATTTACTACAAACTTTTTGTAATAAGAAACTAAGGTAAAAATCAAAGATTCCAGAACAAGTGAGAGCCTTCATCCTTTTGATATTTTGGAACAACTTTTAATAGTCTTTGTCCCATATTTTTATAGTGCAGTTTTTGTTGTTTCTTGTATTTACTATTTACTTTTTTTTTTTTTTTTTTTTTGTAAATTGGTAGTTACTTTGATATTTTTGTTTTCATCTTCTGTAACGCAGCATGCTGTACGCATAAATTTTGCTCAAACAATTATGCCCTCTCCTATTTACCGTTCTTTTCTTTTCTAAGTTTATCGTAAATATTATTTCCCTGTAGTAATGCTGATCATAATTTTTTTTTGTATTATATGCTTGCAGATTAATTTAGTGTAGGTATGTTTTTTTTTTTTTTTTTTTTTTTTTTTTTTTAAATAAAATTAAATGGGAGGAATCTATTAGTTTTGGCATTCCAATGCAATTCAAGTATTTACTTTAGGATTAAAATCAGACTTTTTGTCATACCAATGACCACAGACAATAATTACCAGAGACCCCGGGATAGCTAATTTCAATGTTCTTAGAATGTTTGTCAGACATCTTACTTGTCTTACTTGTTTGTACCCACAGATGTCCCTTAGACATTAATTTGTCTGATATGGTGCGTTTTTTTATTCACACGGAGCTGTGCCGCACTGTTTTTTTATTTGCTTGCTCTTGCGACGGATACTCAAATGATTTTTTAGTTGAGATACAACGCACCCAATGCTAGCTTTAGTGTATGGAAGTTTAAGACATACACCTGAGCTGGAGCTCCTAAGAAGGAGGAAATTTCAAATTCATTCGTATTGGAATCATCCAAAGACCATGATGATAATGATGAAAATTCCTTTAGTAACTTGTTATTATTCACTGTCAAAGTTGAGTTGTTGAAAAAAACCAAACTATTAATTAATCGAGACGGATGAAAGTAGATCTTACCTATAAGAGCATTCGATTTGTTGGCAAAATGCTATTTTGTGCTCAGCTGCTGCACTGGAGGGTTTTCTATTCTTCGGAATGGTGCGATGCACAGGAGCTTCCGGTGCTGCTCCAGTACAGCTTGATACAGCTTTGGTGCAGCTCTGTACATCTCTGTGTCATCGCCTTTTCGTAGATTCTGATGAATAAAAAAAGGCACCAATCCATCCTGAGGTCCTGTTTTGGCAAATCAACTTCTTTGAGGGGTAGGTGATATCAATAATCTGCAATTTAATCCCTAGTTTTTCTGCTAATTTGTAACAAATTTTGAACTGTAGATCTAAGGAAAATTGCTTGTTTATAAGCTACTGCCTTTATTTGAATAACTTAGCATGAATATGGCATTCTCTTCGTTCGCTCGCTCGCACGTGGCCCAACGCATGTTGAGTTTGCTGGTTGCTGAGTATTACATCAGATATTTGAGTATTTTTACACGTCGAATACCTGTGCAATGCTCTCCAGCCGGTTGACTGATTCGACTCTTTCATCTGTTCTCTTTCCGTTTAACTTTACTCCTGCATCTTGCTCAACTCAGTTTCTCTACGATTTATTGTTTTTTTGTTTGTTTTTGTTTTGTTTTTTTTTTTATTGTTTATTTTGTTTTCTCTTATTTGCTTTTCTCTAATTTCTGTAAGTTTTATAAGTGTTATTCTTATCAACATTACTCTTATCCTTAATACCATGAATTGTCCGAGGCATGTGATCAAAATTTTTGTCAGTGGTGGCATGTGTAATCTGGCAACATTGAATCTTGCCCATTTAAAGTCATGAAAAAGGTCGAAATATTGGGTGGGCACAGTGCACTCTCTCAAATTAATATTTTACATGAGTTTAAATGGATGAAATGCAATGTTGACAGATTTTATGTGCTGCCACTCATTTTTGTATTTTTATCTTGCTAATTTTTAAATTGTTTTAATGAAACTAAGCAGAAAGCAGAGCTCTGAGTAATTTTCAAAGTCTTCGTAAGATTTTGAATGAAATATGAAAATTAACCCTTTACTGCATGCTTTTTTTTTATTTTTGTTGGAAACCATGATTTTTCGATTAATTCTGACTCCAAATGAAAGGAAAAATTGTTGAAAAACGTCTAGTGTTGCTCGCTGCATTTTAGATACCTGCCAAGTACATATCTACCGAATTTAACATTGGCCAGCTTAAGGAGAAAAATCAAGGTGAAATGGTGAAGCCTGTTTATTTATGCTGAGATAGTGCCCATTGTGGTGCTGCAGTCTTTCAGACTTTGGTGAATGCTCTAACCTTTCCCTCTATATGTGCCAAAGACTACACAGAAAAAAAATTATATTTTGACTTTCAATGGTTCAAAAAAGGAGAAATCTAGGGGTGCTAATATGCAGTAAGGGGTTAAAAAATTTGAACTGTATAGTATTGGTCACATGATCATCCAGCTGGCTTACAGCAATCCTTTCTCAATCAAGTGATTTGTTTATACGCTGTTTTTTTTTTTTTTTTAAAAGGCTGGAGTTAAAACTAGTGAATCACATCAGTATTAAAAGAATAAAAGAATGACTCAATTGATTTAAATTGTTGATGACTGAAAAGTCTTATGCAAATAAAAGTGAAATGAAAATTCCCATTTTTTAGTTAGAATCCCGTGTTTTTCTCAACAGAAACTATCCACTTTAACAATCACACAACTGGGTGCTCATGAAAATATTTATTTTGATTATTTATTATTTTTTATTTAGGAAATGATTGTTGGATTGTTGAACTTCTGTAAGGTGTAATTAGTTTTTATGGGAATGATCTATTTTATAAAGGATCACTTCCTCACAAGTTCAACCTTTCTTGTGAAAAAATACTTTTCCCCATTTAATCTCAATACTTCAATTAAAATAAAAATTGGTGCCTGAAAATGATTCATTGAAGTGAAGGAATCTTTTTGTTCAGTTCTTGCAAATGTTGATAAAAATATTAAAAATTACTTCAGCTACTTGCTGTAAAATGTTAGCAGTGTATTTAAAGTTTCTTTTTTTCTTGTGGCATCTGGTCTTAAATTGACAGAAGTAGCATAAATAGAAGTTGAAATTGTTTCCTAAAGATTTCCATAGACAAAAGTCGGGCAAAAAATATTTTTAAAAGTTTTCTGAAGTATCACCCCTCCATAGGTTGTTAAATTATTTTTAATTACTTTTTCCCTCTGAATTGTATGTTTAAAAGTTTCTTCAAATATTTTCATTATATTTCTATTTTTATTTTGATTTTTTTTTTTTTCAAAATTTCTTTGAATTATATGATTTATTTTACTTTTTACAAACCACCGTGTTTGGGCGGGACTTCACTACTATTATTAGTACAACTTTTTTTTTTATGTGTATTAATGGAGTGTATTGTACATTGTTACTTTTGTTTTGCTTTGTCCTCAGAATAAGTTGAGGAAAAGGAATATAAGTACGCCATACTTTGCTGCGTTCTACATCATTGCCATTTTTTAATTATCTGTTACAGCAAAGTTTGGTCAATGTAGTGGTCAGCCGTTGACTTAGTCTACAGTTTTGCACGACTCGCTCTTAATGGACAATTCTTTGAAGTGATTCCCTTCTTTAATGATCGGATTTTGAAAGTTTCCAAGTTGTGCATCACTGCATCTTTATTTCCAAAGAATTTTACGTTAGAATCAATGTGCCACATTACTGTTGTAAAAATATACAACAAACCCATTACTCTGTTCTATCATTGAAACTAAAAATTTTCCTGGTTTTGACTATGAAGTGATTGATATGCTGACCTACTCACCATAATCCTCCCTTGAATGTGTACTCTAATGAATGGACCAGACCAGAGACTAAATATACATAATAGAGATCATGCACTATCTATCTTGCCCATGTTTGCGTGTGGTGGCAACTTTTTTTTTTTGGTCTCAACAGAACACTGCAAACATGGACCATACGTTGACTGATACGAAAAGTTGTTGAGGTTTTTGCTTAATGAGATCGATGCGCCGAAATTGCATCAGTCAACATATGGTCCGTGTTGGATGGTGCTCCTTTGTGCTCCTTGTATTAATTCCTGTTGAACTCCGAAAAAAAAGTCAGCCACCGCGCGCACAGCTAGTGCGTGGTCTCTTTTATATATTGTCTCTGGACCAGACTGAGATTGTAGGCAATTATTTTTCCAAGCAAAATATGCACCAAACTTTAGTTGAGGCTCTAAGGGTCTTTTTTAAAAAAAAAAGAGAATCACCGAATATTAACAAAAATAATTTTTTTTGTGTTCTTGCTGTTCTAGTGTCTGACCTAAAGGAAAAATTAGCAAAAGCTGAAGTCAAAATTGATGCAATTAACCTTGGTACTGAAAGTAAAATAGACAGGTTTGTATCATTTCTTCCAAAGTATACTGCTATTTAAAGAAAGTTAAGTAAGGAACTTGACAAATTCTTGACAAATTCTTTTGACCTCTCCTTCTTTTTTTTATTTTATTTGTTTTTTATTCTTTCTATTGAAAATTACTTGTTCCATTTGTTCCATGTGTTTTATGTACTTATGAATTATCATTTATAAATCATCATCATTCATCTCATCCATCTCCACCTGCAGGAATGAGCGGTGCAAATAATATCTTGGACCTCATTTTCATTCTTTCAGCTAGTTCTGTCTTTCCATTTCTTTTATTATATTTCTTCTGAAACTTTGTAATGTGAAGTTTTGCAAGCACTATAACTTACATTCAAACGACCTCAGAATCTCCTTCAGCAATAAAAACACTGCGGGTGAGAGACACTGCAATAAACAGTGAGCGAAAAGGATCGAATTAGTGTTCAAAAATCAGTCTGTTAAAATCAAATTTAAAGCTTTCAAAACTCATATCAAGCAGTTTATTGGTACTTTTCAGCTGGAGATCATTGTCAGATTTGATTTAAGTGTTTGAATGATCCTTGAAACTTCAAAAGATACTTTAAGAAGTTTTTAATTTGCTGATTTTTGGTCATGAAATACTGAAAAGGAAGAAACTTATTACAATTAATTTAAGCATTGCAGGTGAGCTACTTGAGCCAAAATCTAAGGAATCGCCTAACATTCTTTTTTTCCCCAGCTATTCGCAATTAACGTTCCGCGAAATTTTGCGTTTTAGTGTGAAAAACACACGGTGGTTGTGCCAGTGCAGTGACTGTTTTTGTCAGTTGTGACTGAACATATCAAAAGAAACAGGCAGACTCATAGCATAAATATAACTTTGAGTGACCAATAATTTTTGCCTTAGAAAGGTTTCAATGTTTATTCGGTCTGCTGCCGTCAATTTTACCCTCGCCCCCCTCCATTCCTTTCGGTTTCCCAGCGGATTATTGACAGAGTCATTGCAGTAATGCCTTTTCATCAAACTATTGTCCCTCACTGTGTGATATCAAATCTTGTTGGTTGCCTCTATACTATCTGAAACCTATACTAATTCGTAATTAGCTTAAACTTATCAGCCATTTATGTTTCTTAAAGGTGTTTGGTGCGGAATCTTGTTGTTGGTTATCTGAGTGCACCTCAAAATAGCCGATTGCAAGCTTTAAATGTTCTTGCAACTGTATTAGACCTGAACAAAGAAGAAAAACAACGGCTTGGATTAGAACCAGGCGGTAGTGAGTCTCATTCTCCGGTAAGTACCCATAGTACACATTCTGCTTTCATTCAGGCGCTTTGATTGCAACTATGTATAATGTGTAGACTATTCTCGTAAAACGTTTTATCAATATTCATAGCCCCAGTGGCGTCGCGTGCAATTTGGCAACAATGTATTCTATCCATTTAATTTCATGTAAAATATCGAATTCAGGGGGTGCACAGTGCACAAGGAAAAATCGATATATTTAATGAGTTTAAATGGAGCAGTTGCATTGTTGCCAGATGGCACGCGACGCTACTGCATAGCCCTACACTCAAATGCCCGTTTAATATTACAGGTCTGTTGCACACTATTGCTTTGAAGCAGTGGCGAGAACTTTAGTTTGGTAGGGGTTTCACCGCAAATTTTCCATTTTCTGAGGCCTTAGGGGGGGGGGGGGGTTCTGTAAGCAATTTTGGCCGAAGATGACCTTATGTAGGGCAAAATCTTGATGCTTAGAGGGGGTTTTGACCCTAAAACTACCCCCTTCGGTGCGCCACCGCTTTGAAGAAATGAGAAAGTTATTATTCTGTAAAATGATTCTAGATAAACGCTAGGAGTGTAAAAAATTGGTGTCTGAATGGGGTATGTATTCCTATCTAATTTAGTCACTTTCTCCTTGACCACAGAGATCCATGGAAATTGTGACGCATTAGAAAGGACCACCTTATTTTAATGCATGTAAAGCCCTCACTAGGGATCCACTACTTATAGGATTTTCCTTTGGATTAAGGAGTGTATTTTGGAAATTTTCAATTGTTTCACTCACTCATCATTTTTCCAGTATAATTTCTCAGAATCTGGCCATCCGTTTCGGAGAAAGGCAAGCTTACCTATGTCGACTTATTTTGTTATTTTTCAACTTCAAGCCTAAATTGCTTATAAACAGTAGGATGAAAATTGTTTGTGCCATGATAACTATTACTCTGCTCGAGGAGTGTTGATGCATGTAAAAAATCAACTTTATCAAGGGGCTAACAGCCACGAAGAATGTGAGGGGTCCTTGGAGCGAACTTCACCCATAAAATTCCATCCTGTTATAGAAACAGACATATTTAGGAAACCCTTTTCTCTTCAACTTGGGGATTATTTTAAGCTGAAGTATCAAATGAAAATAAGAGGAACTTGTGCGCTGGTTTCAGCAGGCGAAGTTATGAATTTGAAAAATTCTGGGATCAAGTTCTGAAAACCTTTGTTGTTTCTCAGAACTACTTTCAACAAATGTAATTTCATGAATCTGTTTGACTCCCCTGTGGAGTAATAAGTGTATGTACTTAAATACTCTCTGCTTTTTTATGTTTCAGTCCCTGTCTGAAGCTTTCATAAAATTTTTGGAAAATGAGTCACGCCCTCAGCACGTTATGAAGATGGTCCCAGAGAATAATGCAAATGTAAGATCATTTTACACTTATATTCAGGGCTGCCGTTTTGCGTATAATCAATGCTATTTTTCTATTCACCGATGATTCCACCGGTTGAGAAAAGATTACACAGTTCAGTTCAGTGTATGACTGCAATCCACGAAAATGCTCGTACATGTAATCTTTTCTCAACCGGTGGAGTCGTCGGTGACTTTAAAAAACTTGCGGATATTTTAATTAATCAACGGAGTTTCCACCGATTAAGGGAAGATTACAGATCAGAGTATTTTCGTGCATTACAGTCATACACTGAACTGAACTGTGTAATCTTTTTTCAACCGGTGGAATCATCGGTGAATAGAAAAATAGCATTGATTATACGCAAAACGGCAGCCCTGCTTATATTACCGAGATATGCTGCTAATTTTGTTAGTGATGATTATTAATTCCAAAAATGTTACCATTTTCTTTATGAACCTCTCTTACTTCTCTTCCTCTTTTCAAAATGGGTTTTTACTGCTTCCTTATTTTCTTTTCCTACCATGAGTACCTACTGGACTTGTACTATGAATCTCAAAAGAAAGTACTCTCATCAAAATTCTTACTGTTAAATCTGTCCTTTATTTTCAATGAAACTTTCGATTTTTCAAAATATACTTCAAAAGGGGCATTCTGACCGCAAATTTTTTTAAAGATTGCCAAGATTTAAAAGAGTGAAAATTTCGACCTAGGTACTTTCTTTTGAAAATCACAGTAACTATCTTATTTCTTTCAACCAATTGAAATTTTGCGTTATTGTCTTTGGTTGGAGGTAGAATTACTATGCCAATGTAATGTGGGTGTCGATTAGTCTATCCATCATGGCGCAACTCTTTACTTAGGTGTGTCTGAAGGTATTGATGGTGGAAGACTGACGGTAGATCCTAACATAGTTTACGTTTACATACAGTTAGGGATGCGAACCAAAATCGCAGAACCGGTAGAACCAAAATCATGCTAGGAACCGGAACCTGAAACCACAATATGTTCCACCAAGGAACCAGAACCTGAACCAGGAATCAAAATTTATCCCACGAAGGAACCAGAGCTGGAACCGAAACCCCATGTTGGGTTCTGAGAACCGAATTAGAGTTTCAATTCCTATTTGCTGAGCTTGATAATTTTTTTTTCTCTATTTCACAATAATATTGTGTTGTATCTTGCGTAGCACTGTTTTGTTTCTGTGGTATCGCAAATATTGAATTTGAATGCTTGATTTTTTATTTGAAAAATGATCGAAATTGAAAAAATGGGTTGGCGTCCAAAAAAAGTGATCAAGATTTGAAATGGTCTCTCTTTTTTTCTTCCATTTTTCATCATAATTCCAGTACAATCGAGGCAGTGGCTGCAAAAACAGCACATATAAAATTATTTGATTTCGAGAAAATGCATTCAAAGTTTTCATTTGCTAATAACGCGTTGATATGATTTTGAAATGATTTTACATTTTTGTGGTTTTATGCTTTGAACCCTCGTAGAAGAGAATCTAAGGAAAAATTATAAAAAAAAAATTGGTTTGGGTTAATTTGCGGTCATTTTAAAAAAGTGAGTTTTGTGCAGTTTTTACACCCAACAATTAAATCAACGCAATGGGGTTCGACAGTTAAATGAAAGAGTAATAATTTTTTCTCCACAATTGATTGAAATATAAAAAATTGACAGTAAAATAACTACTCAAAATATAATGAAAAAGTAAAAAGTAAACAATAAATCAGGTATCTTTGGCTCAATTGAATTTAAAGTAAAATAACTACTCAAAATGAAGCAAAAAGTAATAACTAAATAATAAATCAGGTCTTTTTGGCTCAATTGGTGCTCAATTGGTGTAATAAGTGGATTTAGGGGCCAGGCGTGCATTCACGGTACGTTTTCCTCTTCGCTACTATAGGAACACACCCACCCACACATTATACGTAAGTGCTGTTTTTGCACTCATCGATCTGATTTTGCCGCGTAGAATCATCGTATGGTCGCAATATTTGCAGGGGCGATACTTCTTGAGTGTAACTTTTAACTGCGCTGATGGGCCTTTAATGCAGGGACCGCCTCAATTGGAATTGGCACTATAACTGGTACCAGAACCAGTTCTGGAACGAAATTGTTTGTTTAATTTACTCTGAAAAATCTTCCAAAACAGTTGCTCTGTTGTATATCTGACAGGTTTCTTAACATTTTTTACAGGCAAGTGCCGGATCTCATCGACGCTCGCCCTCAGGATCTTTGTTACTATCTGAAGCATCTCTACCGAACATTCCTCAATTCCCTGTAAATAGAAACTCTGGAGCCATTTTGAAAGATGTGATGAAAAATGATCGATAATTCTGACACTGGCATTTAAAATTATAGTTTTTTGTCATGTAAATCTAATAACCTGAATAATTGGTTAAATGTAAGTGTGATAGTGTATTACTGTGCAATGAGAAATAATTCTAAGGATTTCAAGAAAATAACTGTTCTTGTTTTTTAGAAAACCTTTCATGTGACTTAATAAATGGGTTGTCTTTTATGAAAGATAGTTTCACAGGCTTTATGTTTTTTCTTTGCGCTCCTCTCAAGTGTGTTTATCCAAAGAGCTATGACCATAGCAAGCTATTGACTAAAAGCGTATTTTCATGAATGATCTGGCAAGCTTTCAACGCGAGGTCACTGACCAACAAGCGATAACCATAGAGGGACTTTCTGGGACACGGAAGATACCCAATGAGGCAGCCATGATGGATTTTTCTTGCAGACATTTTAACCCCCCCCCCCCCCCCCGCGGTTTTTTTGCATGGGGTAAATTGTTGGCATCTTATTTTTTCTATGTACTTAAATCAAAAGTTGCAATAGATCAATCAGAAATTAGATTGAAATGAAGGAGAAAGTGTTTTAGAGTGGCTTGCTGGACACAAAATTTGATAGAACTCTTTCTTTTGGAAGGATTTACTCGATAAAGAAACTGACTTCTGCCAGGAACCAGCAAAATTTTCTCACTTGGTTAGTTTTTTTGAAATTCTAAGTCTAGACAGCTGTTCCAAAACAATTTCTTTTGTTTACGGGGATTCCATGGCAAACTCCTAGAAATTTCAATCTGATAGATGTCGGTACTTGTCGCGGGCTCCAAAAATAGCCGTTTTTTGACGGTTTTTGGCTGTTTTCTCTAAAGAGACGAAAAAACAGATCGTCAGCACCTATGTAATTATTTGCTTGATTTTTTAAGCTAAATACAGGCCAAATTGGTGCAGAAATAAAGATGTATTTATTGGAGGAAAAAATCAAGTGTAATTTGGAGTTGTATCAGCACAGATTAAAGGTTTCGGTTTCACTTGTAATCTTTGTTGATACAACTCCAAATTACTCTTGATTTTTTCCTCCCATAAATACGTCTTTATTTCTGAACCAATTTGGCCTGTGTTTAGCTTAAAAAATAAAGCAAAAAATTACGCAGGTGCTCAAGATCCGATTTTTTGTCTCTTATTCGTCTGTTCAGAGAAAACAGCCGAAAACCGTCTAAAAACGGCTACATATTTTCAAAGCCAGCAAAGTTACGCTATCTATCGGATTAAAATTTCCGGGAGTTTGCCATGAACCAGTAACAATAGAATTAATTACGATATTTACTTGATTTCAAGATAAAAACTAGAGGCAAAAAAAACCATTCATGCTACCTCACTTTTAGATAGGACTTATAACATGGCGTTGTCTCTTTATAGTTATGGCTTGTTTGGCACCGACCTTCACCTTGATTTCCGATGATGATCTCAGACATCAGTGGCATAACATACATTAAGTTCATCTGAACTCCTCAGAAAAGTGCGGTGCAGAAGAGTTCAATGCATATAATGCCTTCTATTTTCACCAAAAACAACGGCAGCTTATATTGGTTTGAAATGTGAGGGTTGGCACTCTGCTTGGAATGTTGGCCACTCGCACACGAATCCTTTGACAGTTGCCAACTTAGAGCTTAAGTGACAAATGCTGAACTGAGTAAAAAGGCTTCAGACAAGTTCTTAAAAGGGTAATTCCAAGGTGCAGGACTTCTCGCTGATGCCGAAAAATGTCACATAAATTGTATCGTAAAAACGTTTATACCGAATAAATGAGGTTACAGGTGTATCTTTCAGCAAGTTCTACAATAACGGTCTGTAATTCCATGAATCATTGAAACTGTGCAGCTTTTTAACAGTGAAAACAGGTAGAGTGACTAAACTCCTCAAAAGCAGTTAATTTCAATGTAAGTATCATTTATGGTTTGTCTTTGTTGAACTTGCTAAAAAAAAAATACTTTTGACAGAAATTTTCATTCATTTGGTAAATTCAACGTTTTGATGATGCAATTTCAATGACATTTTTTGGCCGTCGGTGAAAAGTCCTGTGGCCGCGGAATTACTCATAAGAACGATGCATGTTTGGAGAATGCCGAACGGTTCAGTTGTCACATTGGGTCGAGATGGCTTTAACTGGCCACGACTATTTGAAATCATTAAATACACTTTTCTTTTTCGATTAAAAACAGAGGAAAAAATTAAATTTTTATTCAAAACAACATTACTTCATTTTAAAAAAGAAGTAAAAATTAACCTATCAATTATTTACAAAATGAATCACAATCTCTCCCAACTATAACAAACATGGGATCTAGAAAAGAATCAGTTATGATCAACTGATAAGCTTACATTTTTAAGACAAAATGAGGCCAAAACTTAACAAGATTTAGGTTTATGTGATCAACCAAGACAACGATAGATCGAAACAAAATCTAGAATCAATCGATCAAATTTTTTTTTGAGATTTCGATCAAATACACAGGCTTCACAAGATTCCTGGCAAAAATCTGAGAGCTTTTAATCTGATGATAGCAGGGACCTTTATTATCTAGGATAGCTTAGTTTCTATTGAGATACTACCTGGCATCAGGCACATTGTCACTGAAACGATGAAGGATTAAGGAATGTTAGAGCAAAATCACTTCCGCTTAAATGTGATTAATCCATACATTTTTTTTTTATTTTTTACAAATAATGAACAAAAATTCAAAGCCTTTTCACAAAAAACAAATAGTTCAAAGTCAAAACCTATTCAAGTTAGAAACTTGCCAAGGTTGACAAAAAATCCTGGGACAGACATGCTTCCCATATTGAGAAAGCCCTGTAAAAGGAGAAGTACTATGTAAGGAAGAGGAAAAAATTTCTCAGTTCCCAGCAGAGCCAAGGCCCTCTGTAAAGTGAGAAAATGCTCACTCGTGGGCGTAGCTAGACAAATTTTCTGGAGAGGAACCAAGTTTGGGAACCCAACTAGGCGGTCTGGGAGAGACAGAGAGGCCCTCCAGCTTGGGGAAGGGCGGTCGCCTAAAATTATTTTGCAAATGTAGCCAATTTCAGATGTGATTTCAGGCTCTCTCTACCGTGCAAAGCGTAATTTTATGCTCCTTTTCTATGGAAAAAAACCAAACTTACAATTTCAATTTTTGCTTTACAATCAAATAATAATACATTGTGGCATCTGAAATAATGCCTTAACAGTGTTTTTCACTTCGTTATTAGATTTACATTTGTTATTATTTTTGTCTCAAATTTTTACAGTATTTTTTTTTACATCAAATTGTCTGGGGGTGGCCAGGCCCCCCTGGCCCCATTGAAGCTACGCCCACGTGCCCACTACAGGGTGAAAAAAAAAGGTGGCTACTGTGAACAATGCAGTAGAATCAATGACATTTTGAGCATTGCATTTCTGTTAAAAAGTCAGGAAATGTGACGAGAGAGAAAATTACCTTACTCAAGAATCTGCCACTTCAGCTAGAATAGAGTATGGGAGGAGCATAAAAAAAGAATTGGACGATTTCTACTTAGTTTTCTCGACATAAGAGGAAATTGGTTTTCTGAGTGACTGGTATTCGCCTTAAAGACTAGAATCCAGTATTGAAAATCACGACTTCGCACCGGAACTGAATTCATCAAAAATTGCCGGTCCCGGGTTCTGGTCTGATTTCACCAGCGGACCCACCCGGCGAAAATACTCAGCAGGTTGTTTAAGAAATCCCGCAGCCTGATATTTAATTAGGGAAGCCTCTAGTCAGGACACTTGACTGTCACTTGAAGATAACATTTTCCTATTCTTTTGCTTACTGCTAGGGTGCAACCCAATAAGTTTGGCTATAAAATCTCGACACTCAATTATGATTTGTAGAGTACACTTTGTTTTTTTAACAGACCACAGAGTGCCATCATTCAAACTACTTTTAAATGAGTTCATCACATTAATCAGAGTTGTTGACACTTGTCTCTCAGTTACCCCAAAAAGATTGGCTAAATATTCATTGCTGAGCGAGTGTTTATTTTTGAATAGAACTAAAAGTAACTGATCTTCATCCGGTAGACTTTTTACAAAAAAGTGATCCATTTTTCTTGAGGTCAAAAAACTCAATAAAACCTGAAATTTGCCCCTAGAAATACCCGTGAAATATGATAATCTCTCTTCACTCAAGTGGTAGTAAGAAAGCAACTGATCCGTTCTTGGTGGGCAAGAATAAGCAGTTTGCGTCTGCACGCAACGTTTTTCACTGGCTGTAGAGGTGCTCACAACATATGGTTCTTGCTTGTGACAGCTGGCGAAGGAGAATCCAGATAGTTCCTTTGAATCCTCAACCTTTCTTAGAATTGTACTTTTCCTCACATCGTCAATTGTACTTTTCCTCACATCGTCGTCACTATCACTTTCCACGGAGCCTTCATTAAATAAAGCAGCAACCACTTTCTCTTCGTGGACGTCGTTATCAGCAGCAGCATCAAGCTCTTCACTGCCATTGCCATCAGCATCTAACTCCTCTTTGATTTTGACACGATTATAATCTTCATTCACATCACAGATAGTTTCTTTGTTAGGCTTTTCAGAACTTTCACTATCAAAGTGATCTAAAATGAAAGAAATCAAGAGTTAGGAATGGAGAATAGATAGCGTTAAAGCAAGAACTGCTGAATGTTATATTGGCAGGCCAATTCCGCTTTTTTGGACAAGATGAGATGACATAGCTAAAATCGTTTAATCCCATTGGTTAAAACAGCATCATGTGACTATGTAAGCACAGATCCAAAGTCTAGTTTACACGGTCACATGACACCCTATAAACCAATGGGATTAATTGATTCCCACTTTCTCGTCTCGTTCAAAAGAGCGGAAACAGCCTGCAGGAGGTCAATGATGATCAAATTTATTACAACCTACGAGGAAGACAATGTTAATGTCAAAGTCAAAGTTTCTTCAATAGAAATAATAAAAAATCAGTTTTATAAAATACCCTGTAGAAAACCAAGATGCCAATTTGAGCCTCCATAGAATGTTTCACGTTCAAAAATCATACATGCAGCCGACCCAGACCATAATCTGCATAACATGAGCTTTAAAATGGTATCAAATTTTACAGAGAATCCTTTTTTTTAGTGTTTTAATTCAGTAGTAGTAGTAGTAGTAAAGTCCAGCCGCCCAAACACGTGGTTCGTTATGCTGATATTTCACAGCGAACGACTGGACTGCATAAAAAGTGTTCTAATTAAATTGAAAAAAAAGAAAAAAATTTCCATCTACTTCAACAAATTTTCAAAGTTTTAAGAACACACTGTAAAACAGGTTGTAGCGTAGCCGAGAGTAACATACAAGTTTTTTACCACCTTTCCGCTCAGGTTCCCTGCCTCAATATCCATGTTATGTTCAATCTAGATGACATTAGAAGCCTTTTGCTGGAAACGCTCACTTTCCAACAGTGTAGAACTAAAGATCCCCAAAGTAAAAAATGTTTCAATATGAATTTAAGTTTCCGTTCTGATTGAAGTATTCTGTGCCTATACTTGGTTACTCATAATTAAGTGGGAATGAGTTCCAAGTTTAAAGTAACAAAGATTGCAAAAATGAAGTTTGATGGCTATAGAATAGTGCACAACATTAATTAGGACATTACCTGACTCAGCAGGCAGCTCAGTTTTGACGAAAACAAAAGGCGATAGATTCTGAGAGTTTACTGCATTCTCTGGAAGAAAAAATAAAAGAAAAAGAAAAAATTATTTTGAGAATGAGGAGTTGCAAAGGAACAAATTTTCATAGAAATACATGATTGCACTGGAACTTTTGGTCCTTACAATATTTTATCACTTGGGACACTTATTGATCACCAACCTTAGAAATTTCACCCACAAACGCACAAGAGATTTTGTGATGGTTTTAGACGCTTGAGTATCAAATGATAACATATGCTCAAACGTTCAGAGAAGGTATAGACTTATTGGCAACCAAACTAGTTTTGTAAGGATAACTACCTGATTCTAACAATGGGTCGGTTTTCATAGAGTCCCTATAAGTAGAGAGTTAAGACAAGAGGGTAGTCAACCTCTGATTGGTTAACAAGTTTTAGGCTCTACGGGCACCGTCATTGGATGCGATTGGCACATTTGTTTACACACTCTTGTTTACAAACGAAGGGGTCCAACAGTATTTCACGGTTTAAAGAGTTAATTGTGGACAAAGTTGTTAATTTTAATCATGTTGCACCCCAAGAATGTCTATAATTCTCAAAATAACCTTCAAAAGCATAAATATAGATGTCGATCAACAAAAGCAGTAAAAGATAACACTGTTAGAAACTCTGAGGCACTGTAATCTTTGCAGTGGACCGAGACACAACAACAGCCCTCAGAATGTAAACAAAGGTGCAAAATCGCATCCAATGGCGGCGCCCATGGTTTCACTTGTCATAACTCTTTACAAATAGGGACTCTAGGTTTTGAGTACCTATCAAATAATAAAGTATGCTTAACATTTTAGAGGAGGTACAGACTTATTAGCAACCAAACTAGTTTTGTACGGATAACTACCTGTTTCTAACAATGGGTCGGTTTTCAAGTAGATGACTGTTGAAGAAGTCTCGCTTGAGCCGTCATCAGCACATTCTGGAAAAAAAATGAAAAGAATTTGGGGTGAGTGGGAAAAATGACAGAAGCCTCAATGATTTCTATTGATTTATGGTTTGCTCATTCATCTGATTCAATATTTTTTTTCTCTCTTTCAGAAAATTTGAGAAGGAATTCTAAGCATATCTTTAATTTGCACTTTTTTTCTCCTTTTTTTTTTTCAAATATTCATAAACAACCAGCTTCAAACTACTGTGCAGTTTGACAGGCTGTCAAATTGCACAGTTGTTTGACGAGCAGAACAACAACCAAACATGCAACGGTTGGCTCAACTGCCGTTTTGTGGTGGAACTCAGCTCATCGATGCCAATTTGACAATCCTTCTTTGAGCATGTACAAAGGGCTCAATTGCCTCTGCAACAGCCATATAGTGCACTGTCTCTATTTATCTTTGGTTCCACTATGATATAAAATACATTTTCAATCAATTTAGTTTGAGCATTTTTACCTGATTCGACCTCACGTTCATCTTTTATATGAGTCTCTGATTTCGATGTTGGGCTCTGACCTGCTTCATCCCATTCTAAAAAAAAGAGAAAAAAGATGAGATTAGAAAGTGCCCTGACTTACAACAGTAGCAAACTCTTGTAATGTAGAGAAGTGATAAAGTAAGAGGGTTGACTCAATCGTAAAATTGCTCCACATCTTTTTCATTGAGGGCAAACATGGACTGTAAAGGGTGATATAAGATTTTAAAAGGAATGTATTTGTCTATAAAGTAAGTCAAGTCTCAGCAAATACAATTGGCGAGACAATGAATGTTTTGAAATTAGAGTTCATGAATGCTGACTACTAATGCTAGGGCGGAATACAGTATCTTTGCCAAGAGGCCAATCTTGAATTGTCAGTGGTCACTAGAAATGGATGAGCATCAGCTCTTGTGGGAGCCTGCGGAATGGAGCTGTTGCGAATTTTTGCTACAGGCTTATTAACAGTTGATCATGGGGTAAAACCCTGTTAAAATCACGAAATCCACTCCCAAATTCATAAAATGCCTTGGAGGCACATTGGGTTTCCGTATCTCAGCAAGCTCCATCCTTACGAGGTGTTCTCGCGACACCACACAAGAAGAAGAAGAAGAAGCATACAATTTACATAAGATTTAGGGCAGTAATCACCGCCATTAAGATCTTGTGTTTGAAAGAATTTAATGAGTTTAGGAGTGGTTTTGTGATTTTTTAGTGCGCTTTATGTCATTTTTGCAGGGTTTACCCCATCAACAACTATTAATAAGCCTGTAGCGAAAGTTTGCAACAGCTCCATTTACCGCTTTTCCCCCCTCTATAAGCTCTGAGTAAGCTCTGAGACAAACGAATAAAATTAAAGAATATGGGGTGCATCAACCTCATTCCATCTTATTCGCATGTTGACCCCCTTCTTCCACACTGTTTCCTCTACAGATTTTTTGACCCTTTCAGATCTTACCTGTTGCTTTTGGGCTGTAGGGACAGCTCTCAAAAATGCCTGTTTCTTTTGCAATATGATGTCCTGCATCCAACTTGCCCTTGCACATAGAACCCGTTCTTGTAATACTTTTACTTCCTGCTTGAAATTCTGAAGTTCCTTCAAAACATCTTTGTCCGTCACTCAGTTTCATCCCTTTCAAATTTTCTTGATTTAAACAGAACACATTTTCCTCCTGTTTAATACTTATACTTTCTTCTTGAAATTCTGAAGTTCCTTCAAAATATCCTTGTCTGTCATTCATCCCTTCCAATTTTTCTTGGTTAAAACAGAACACATTTTCCTCCTGTTTAATTCTTTTACTTTCTGCTTGAAATTCTGAAGTTCCTTCAAAACATCTTTGTCCGTCATTCAGTTTCATCCCTTCCAAATTTTCATGATTTAAACAGAACGCATTTTCCTCCTGTTCCTTACTTCTTTCAATTATTGGCCTTTCCTTGGACAGACAATTCTTCAAGATATTGATCTCTTTTTCATGTTTTTCCGATACATTTTGCACCGATGGTGAGATAGCTTTTTCTTTCCTCTGTCTCTCTCGCCTGGCACGTGCCTCCTCTCGCCAAATTTGTCTCTGATTCTCTATTTCTTCCTCTGACATTCCCGCGAATAATTTTGATTTCCATTGTCGGCACCTGTCTCTCTCTTTCTGTCGCCTTTCATTCATTTTCTCTTGACTCAAACTGGCCAAATATTTTCTGTGCCTTTCATTAGCTCTCAGTCTTTTGTTTTCTATCCTTTCGCTTTCTATTAATTTCTCACTGCGTACGGTGGCTGGATCCTTTTCCTTTTCTAGTTGATCCTTTTTTTCTTTTTTCTTTTTCTCTTGCCAGGCACGTATATTGTTTCGCATAGTTCGTCGCTGAGTCTCTATTTCTTCCGCCGACAAACCAACAGACGATTTTTTATTCTTTCTCAATCTATGTCTTTCTATGTCTTTCTTTCTCTTATTATTCAGCTTCTCTTGACTCGAGCTCACCAAATATATTTCGTGACTTGAACTGGCTTCCCTCCGAGAAATTTCTGCCAGTTGAATTTCTTGTCTGAGAGTATCAGCTTTGGTTTCTGCCAGTTGAATTTCTTGTCTGAGATTATTAGCTTTGGTTTCTGCCAGTTGAATTTCTTGTCTGAGAGTACCAGCTTTGTTTTCTGCAAGTTGAATTTCTTGTCTGAGAGTATCAACTTTGGTACCATCAATGTCATTTTGCAACAATATCTTTCTTAACATAGACTTCAGAGTTTCAGAACCAGGACCGTTGCGGGCTTCTGAAGCAAATTCCGCCATTACTGCCTCAGTGTTTGTGATTTGGATAATTTCTATTATCTTAATGTCACAAACTTTAGATTAAATTTCTTCGATTCAGTGACGGCTCTTTTTGTCAGATCATACAGGACCTTTGCTGATTGCTGTAGGTTTCAGCAATATTTTTACTCCAACACTATAATTTTTCTTTAATTTTTTGGTGATTCACAGTCACTTCGTGTTTGTCTTCTTTGATTCTTATTCCAAGCTTCAGTGTTTCACTCACAAATTTTGCATGTTCTTCAAGTGAATTTGGTAATCCATCATCAACCAGCGACAACTTTCTAAAAAAAAAAAGAAAAGGAAGCTGGATGGAAGAAGGAACGAGAAACTTGCTCCAGGCCTTGCCTCATAAATAGATGGAAAAAGTATAAGCCAAGCTCGGGCTACATTACTTGCCTAGCTTTATTTTCAGAGCTAATTGGATTCAATACAGTATTTTTAGCATATTTTCATTTACCCTTCTTATTAATTAAAATTTGACATCTAAACTTTTCTATGATACACGGCAAATACTCCATGTTTTTACAAAGCACCACAGCAATCGTAGGCGGCACACGGTGGAACGAGCCAATGTAAATGGTCGGACATGGGGGTCTCGCCCAATTTGAGTCCATTATAGCATTAAAGCGTCCTCAAAGATACATATTTTATGAATCTAGCATTGATTTTGTTTTTTTCCCCTCTAACTATAAGCTAGAGACGTTCAAAGTTGCCATTTTCTGTTGTCTTTAATTTCATCAATTTTTGTAAAAACCTGTTTAGCCCCCGTATTCAATTTTAATGTTAGCGGATTCAAAGTTTGATGCTTGAGTCTTATTATAGAGAGTCTGTAGAACAATTTTCACCCCTTATATGCAAATTTATCTTTATCCAGAGGCCCGCTATGTTCTTCTAAAGAAGCGTACTTCAAAAACATGAAAATGAAACTTCTGGTAAGCTTTTAAAAAATTCGCCGCATTTCGCCGTGAAAATTGGTACATAGCGTGTTCCGATGATCCCATGGGATCAAGCATTTGCCACATTTCGCTGCCTATAGCCGCCAATTTAAGAATTACAACGATATTTGTCTGAAAAGGTAGGGTCATTTTTTCGACTCTGTTTCTGTAAGCGACCAAAAACTCACTCCCCACCTTCTTTGTTCCCATGCTCACTGTCACGGCATACTTGAATCTCTTTTTAGTGTCAAATTAACATCTCTCCCTCCATATTTCCTTGCTCCCCTCGGGGGGGGGGGGGGGCTCCAAGAAGTCATATAATTTGTAAATGTGCAGCATCCTAAAATGAGTGGCGTAGCGTGCAATTTGGCAACGTTGCAGTTCTTCCATTTGAACCCATGAAAAAGATCGAACGATTGGGTGTTCGGTGGACACCTTTGCATTCAACCTTTTATATGAGTTTAAATGGACACACTACAACGTCGCCAAATTGCACGCTATGGCACTGCCTAAAATCAGCTATACTACCAACCCCTGAGTCTGACCCAAAGAAGAGGAACTCACACACTCACAGCGCTGCTTCTCACTGTCAGTAAAAGGGCCTTACATTTTTATGTATTTGACAGTTGTAAGACTGATTGCTTCTTTTGAATTTAAGGCGCGATGCAGAACGTATATCAAAATACAGATCACGGATTTTTCCATGACACGATCTATGAGATAAGCCGCGCGGGCACTATCTCGCCAAGTTGTCGCGGTCGCGGTCCTTCACTATTAAAATAAGGAAGCTTGACCCAGAGGTTTCAGAGCTCATCGTACCTGCTCTCACTTCGCTTCAGGATAGTGGTTTTGAAGGTACCGAGGGAAACTTTGACTAAAAAGAAATGGAGGAAGAGATCAAAGAAGAAGATGATGAAGAAGAGACCGATGATCGCGGAGAATAATTATTTGTCTATTAAATGTATTATTATTTGTCCTGTTCTTGGTAATTATTAAACGCAAAAACGTAAAAAGAAAAAATAGTATTCAGTCTTTCAACATTTAAAAAGTTCTATCAAAAAACTGTGGTTTAGAAGCAAGAATTAGTGATAAAAAAAAATTACTACTTCATATTGTGACGTACAAGCGTGCTGAGACCGATAACGGCTACTTAATGTCAAATTGGCAAGATACAATGTGAAACGTTTCTTTTTTACGGAGCCTAATCAACTTGCAACATTTTCTATCATAGGCTTCCTTAATACCATGCGTCAAAACATGGATTTAAACTCATTATTTCCCAAAAATAACTAAAAAATCAGAATCTACAAAGAAAATTACTCTACAGAAGTGTTTCTTGCAATATTTCGTGGAAGGAAATACTTCTTATTGAGGAAAATAAGATGCGCAACATGCCATGTCCGACCCCTGCCATTGACTCGCTCCACCGTGCGGCATTCAGAACCCATAACTCAAACAGAAGGGGGGGGGGGGTTAGAGGAGTTTCACTGAAGGGTCCTTAGAGCAGAACCATTTTGAGTATCAGGTTCTGACAAGTAGCAATGCCTGCTTCCAAACTACATCAAAGCACATCATTGAGCGGTAGATTAGCAACGAGTCGAAACTCTGCACTAACCAACAGCTCACCGATGCTTTTTGATGCAGTTCGGAGGCAGGCACCACTACGAGTCAGAACCTGAAATGCAAAATGGTTCTGCTCTAGCACTTATTCTAAGGGTTGGCTTCTCCGCCCTCTCTAGCTACAGTCTTGGTGAATGGGGTCGAAATGCGAGATCAGCGTTCTTATCAGCTGAATTTTGTGTTATATGGGTACCAACTTACAAATCTCACTTAGTGGCAAAATAATAATTGTTTTGCATACCCAATTTTGGTACATTGCAGGTACATGATACTGAAGGAAAGGGTAAAAAATAGGTAAGTAGGTAGTAAAATAAGTATAGACTTAATTTCAAAAGTGTTAGGCTCAATTTATCCAAATTTTGTGGAATTTTACTTGTGAAGGTCAACGACTCATACTTAAAAATTAAACAATTATCATGAAAAGAGAAAAGCGCCTTGCTAATCTGATGGCAAGTCAAAGGCAGAAGACCCAGTTGTTCTTTACGTCTCAAAGTTCAGAAGTCAATCCCCAATCAGGCGTCAAATAGTAACATTTGTCGCGAGTACCAAGAGTTCGGCCATCCCTGCTATTGAAATTCTAGTGATCCTGCAGGATGAATCTTTTATGTGTTACAGACCGCCTCAAGAATGATTGGACTTGACAACTGTAGAGCTGTCTTTTGCTTCGCTACCGTGATTTTGATTAATTTTTTACATGTATATGTTTTTCAATGGGTATTTTCCACACTTAAATGCTGAAACGCTCTTGCTCAACAGCTATTTACAGCATCAACTCCCATGTGAAAAGCCATAAAAATGACAATGACAGCATCAGAAAACTCCAAAATTTATTATTTAACTCACAAATGGCAAAAGAACACTGGTCACTGTCCACCCCCCTACACATCTTTCCACAAAGAGCTTGATATTTTGCGAGGTTAACGCCGCGCATTCAAATAAACATGACCAATTGTGATCAAAGCTGACTTCATAAACAACGAAACACTTGTAAGGCGCTTTAGCCAAAGAGTACAACAGACCCATTCTGTTCGCACACTCAAAATGTGCTCACTTTACCTACTTCCGTTATTGGACCACTATGAGCTTTTTAGTCGTTTAAATGGCTGTATTTACAAAATATGATAATCAAAATTGCCATTGTCATTGCCATACCTATGGCAACGCAAACTACGGCTTATTTTGGAATGAAAACATCAGCTTCTCACTACTCTTAACCAGTCAGGTTGCCCTATCTGTAGTTAGAAGCTGATGTTTTCATGAAAGCTGTAGTTCTGTCAAACAGTGGCGGCTCGTCAGGTGTAGTTAGTGTAGTGGCACTACACCTACTTTTTCAAGTTTTTTTTTTTTTTTTTTCTCTTCAAATTTTCAAAGATAATGGTCGCTCTTGATTAAAAATTACTGGATTTCGGAGAAATTAAAGGGGGAAAAGAGAAAAAGAAGTTGTATAGAGCACCGAATTATAAGAACATTTGTATGAGAGCAGCGCAACAAGAAAGATGAAAGACGCGATCGGAGAGCACGATTATACGCACTACGCAGCTGCAGTCGGGCTCGCTCGGGTAGTGGAGTTCGAGTCAACCACACGGTTGTCATGACAACCGCGACTCGCCCATGTATACGCTACTCGCTCCAGTGCTGTGATTCTCTGTCAACATGCTAGCAAGTGTAGTGGCGGAATGAAACTCCACACCATCGTCACCATCAATATGTTAGGAGTGGGGGAAGCTGTCTATGCTCTCGGTAGTCTCAGGGCGCCCGCGCCACCTCAGTCCCTCACCTCACGGCTCAGTCTATGAATTTGCACTAATTTGGCGCATGCATTTATAATTAGCTTGAGTTGTTCCTTATTATCGAGTTATTGTTGTCGTTTTCAGCCCCCCCCCCCCCCCTAAATTATGAATCCCGTAAATGATGTAGTTTTACTATTGATGAAAAAAAAAGATGTTTTTATTGCAGGTTTTGCTCAAAAATTTACTTATATTTTTAATGTTTTTACTTTTTTAAGTTATTAGCGGGGGGGGGGGATTTGTTATTACTATATTGTCGCAGGAGAACTTTCGTGTCTCGAAATAGTTAAAACAAGCGAAAAATTAAATCTGAGGCAGGTCAAATTTTCGAAAACTTTCCGCGGGAGGACCCCCCCCCCCCCTACTGGGAGCGTCCTCCCAGACCCTCACAACTACACCTAATTTTTCAGTCACGAGCCGCCACTGCTGTCAAATCCAATCTTTTCAGGGACAAGCTGGAGGCCATTTCAGAAGTTTTGGTTCTAACAGTTCTTCGTTTAAACGCGCGGAGTCCAGTGTTACCATTTGCGTGAAAACATCGACCCTCCTCACTGCGCAAATCATCAGACTTATTACCACGTAATAAACTCGGATAATTATTGTAATTACCTAGTGAATAATAAAAGATTTGCTACACTTACGATGATTAACCAAATCTATTATGCGGCACAAAGCTCTAGATGTAAACGTGGTGATTGGGGTGAACGTTTTTGTGCAGATGGTGAAACTGAAGCTGACTCGCATCCACGAAGGACGATATTACATTTTCCACAGAAGATAATATAATACAATTTATAATTATAGACGTTTACGTTCGCGTTCCTTCCGCGCATGTGAACAAAGAACTGTTTGATACAAAGCTATTTGAAACGGCCTCTGCATAGTACTGATTAGTTATCCATGTGGCAGAGTTTGGTTTTATTTCCCTTGAGTGTTTGAAATAGGCTCACCTATAAGAAGTGATGAATCGTCAGCATCAGAATCATAATCTAAGGCATCACGTTTCGGGGCTTTTTCTTTACGATGAACAGCTTTGGTGCTAATCTGTCTCTTAGACGCTTTCCGAAGCGCTTTCTGAGCACGCTTTAATTCATTCAGAGTTCTTCCACCTGGTGCATCAGATTCTTCATAGTAAAGGTGCAAAAAACCAGCCATGGTGTTAGCAAAAAGTAGGAGAAGAAAAAGAAATACCAGTCATGGTAGAGTTTATGTACATCATGAGCTGTCGAATAAGAAAACAAAAGAAGAAAAGAAAGACATCGACTGCGATTAAAGTTCAAACACCAGGGATCAGCAAATTGAATCCGCTTGTATCCTTCCTTCCTTCTCTTCTAAGCTGAGGGCACTAGAGTTCAGAAAGTGGACAAACGGGCGTTTTAAATGAGTCAGAACTGTCGGATAACTGTACACTAGAAGGTCGAGATACTCTCCACTTTATGGGAACGAGTGGACGACAAAATATGCTGGCAATGGCAGAATTAATTGTTACACAACTACGACTTTTGGGACGAAAGTTGGACGAAAGCAATACGAAAGATTAGTGGCGACAAATTAACTTTGAGGTTATGTTATGTTCCTCTTCGGCAAAAGCTGGGCAAAAGAGGGGAACAAAAAAAAGGCCACAGGACCGATCGCGGCAATTTTCAAAACGACGGATCCGTTCCGCTTCCGACTCTGCGTGCATGCGAGCAAGAGAGAAATCATTGCGTCTCCTGAAAGTTGAAACCTCCACTTACTTTGAAGTTTTTTACCTCATCCAATAGATTTTGAATAAATAAACGAACATATTGATCCAAGGTTTTCTGCTGGTCACTATTTGAACAGACGGTCTTAGTGATGTTCTCATTTGGTGAGAAAGAGTGTTGAGCATTCCAAACTATCTCTCTTACTTTCACTTGAGGTATAATATTTTTTCATTACGTACCATTGAATTCTCTGTTTTCAGAGATATCTAATTAAGATGCCAACTGCGTACTTTCGCCGCTCCACAGTACCTAACTGAACGTTTTGCTGACACAGTGGAATACATCATAGAAATTATATCAGTGAAGCGTTTAAATCTATCAAATGAATGAATACATCTTGCAAAGAATAAATGAAAATTCCTATAAATAAATAAGTAATTCTATTGTTGTGGAATCAGTGGCAGAGCCGTCATGTTTGGGTAGCTAGAATTCGCATTTCTTTGTGAGTTTCTGGAAATCTTAGATGTGCAAGTAAAGTAAAGTTTTTTTGAATTTTCCAGTGGAATGATGCAGCACCCCAGATACAACACTTTTTTTGAGGGACAATGTAGTTTTTGACACACAGTTATTCCAGCAAAGAAATTCTTGGCAGCAGTTTCATAGGACAATCTATTCCACTGGAAGCTGAAATTGCTTTAGCCAATGGCTACATTCTTATTTAAATGATAAGCCTATGGTTTCCAATGAGACACAAGGCTATAGGTACAATGACGCATTGTTACAATGTTGAACTGAATGCGAAGGATGGGATCATTCCCAATGCTACGCAAATGTTTCACATCTACGTTCTTGCATTGTTGCGTAGCAAAGAGCTAGAGTCAGATCACGTCTAATCTAGAGTCCTTTGATGGAAATATTGTATAGGGAGTACCGAATACAACATCCATGGAGCTCCGGAGAAGTCGAAAAATTAACATTGGCTAGATAGCAAATCGACTCTTCTGGTCTTCAGGAGTCGCCGCTAGATGGCGTTGTCTTATGGAGCTGCGGGAGTTACATCAACAGCCAATCAGCACTCGTTGAGCTTATGTCGGTACATTCTATACAATATTTCCATCAAGGGACTCTTGTCTAGTTGTCTACTCTACGCCAGTTTTTTCTGGTGAGCGCCTATTGAACGCCTGTGCGCTGATTGGTTGATCTTTGTGCTCACTGGGAACGGTTTCCCTTCTTCTTTCTTTGCTGATCGAAACGCAAGCATCTCAATGCTACGGCCACAAGGCTTTGTACCTCAGTGGAAACCAAGCTTTAAAAGATCTATAATTTGCAAAACTTTTCTTGCAGTACATCCTAGAATCTCGATGATCCAAAATTTCAAAATAATTAAAAAAATCTGAAAAATTGAGCTAACCCAGAGACCATTTCTTTCATCAAATGAACAATGGTGATAAGGAGAAGAATGCCTTTAAAATAAAGATTGATTTATTTCTCAATTGCGCAAGAAATGTACAAAGATTACAAACAATGAAAAAGTAAAGATTAACAAAAAACTTTCCAGTTGCATAAAATTACATGATCAGACATTAAAAACATCAATTTTGAACATTTGAACTGAAAAAAAGGAAAAAGAAAATAAAAAAATGTCAAAGTAAAAATACCTGTACAAAACAATTTTATATTCATAAAAATTAAGTAACAAAATAAAAAAATTGAAGGAAAAAAAAAAAAAAGATCAACACATGAATACAAAAATCGACTGATGAATGAGAGAAGAGATGAATTTGGGATGAAAGACACACAGCCAAAGAAGTTATCTTTTCTTTTGGGAACACTTGAAAGAAAAGCAAGTGATATTCAAGGGTCATACATTCTTGGAAAAATTCAAACAATGGGTATGTTGAGCGACCAGTTGATTCTCAGTGAATAGAATGAAACAGAACGTTACAAACTCAAAATCTATTTTTAGATATTTGGTCTAAATTACCCATTAAATGGGAAATTTGATTAAAAATCATTGAAAAGGATTCTTCACTATCAAGAAATTAAGGTAAAACAACGAGTCTGCATGATAGGCGCCATCTCCTTTTTGATCAAATATTTAAAAGTAAAAGAAGGGACCAGAATCATTCAAAATGGCATACTTTTTGAAATATAGGATGTAAAAGCAAAATGAAAAAGATAGAAATCGCAAACGAGGAAATAATGAATATGATAATTAGGATTATCAAATACTTAATAAACTAAAATATCAAGGTCGGGCAAATCAATTGCATATTTTACATAAAGCCAGCAGGCAGAGAGTGGGTGATCAAACCAAGATTAGATAGACATAGTGATAACATTGGCGAATCATCTCCGTTCCAACAAGAACCAGTTGTTAGAAAGATACATACTCTAGTCGGTTTCAACTGAATGGGCGCACTTTTTACTAAAATTAAAAAAAAAAAAAAAAAATCTCAACTCAAAATGAATCTTAAATTTTTTAACTAAGGTCGTTAAAAAGCAACACAACAGCGTTCAGCTCAAGACACAGGCCAACTAGCTTACGCTCCAACTGCGAAGTGTACCTTACTATTGTCACCAAAGTAAGGGTTTCTCTTTTGTTTTTCACCTGTTCTTCCTAAAATTTAATTTTCTTCAATTTTAGAGAAACAAATTTTATTTCAGCAGATTTATACTCAAGTTACCTCTAATTAGTGTGTTCCACATTCTCAACAGTCCATAGAGTTGAAATGAAACTTTTTACAAGTTTTTGGATGACAATGTAATCAGAATTTCATGCTGAGAACGAATCTGCTTGGATAAAATTTGTTTTTCTGAAATTGAAGATAGCGTCACTTGTCACTCCGGTGACAACAGTAAGTACAGACATGGCGCCATCGGAACCCAAGCCATGAGCCTGGCCAATGGTCAACCTGTCTCTCGAGCCAAGTGCCCCTGCGTTGCCATTTAGGGATTTTTGTCAATTTTGAAAAGCGCTGATACAGTTGAAATAGACCCCGGTATAAATTAAGGCCCTCTCATCAAGATGGCTCAGTTTTACAGGGACGGAGGGGTTTAGAAAAAAATCCAGTTTCATCAAGGTGACATTCGACTCAAGATTTTGAGGTAGTAGCATTTGGTACATACAAAGGTACCAATTTGTACTATTAGAGCGCTACCCTTGGATTAATGTCAGATTACAGGCCAAACATAATTTATCATTAATAACATAGAAAGTCAGGAACTAGGTAATCATCTGAAGAACGTCTCAGAAAAATACCTTGTCAATAGCTTTCAAAATCAGACTGAAATGGAATCGCAAATCAATTCTTGTATCAAAATGAGATAACCCACCTTTCCGTACTATCATCCATATTTTTAAATTGATGAGATATTTTTCAGAGGCATTCTTCAGTTGATTAGGTATCTAGAGCTTGACTTTTCATTCTATTAGGTAAATAAGAATTACTTTTCAGTTGTAATGTGACAATAATCAAACGGTAGCCTTTTGTGGCAGAGATACAGTACTGACTGCTCAGACGCTCAAGATACACCTACAATGAAAACTCATTTCCTGACTTCATCTCATGACTTTATATGATCGGATTGAAAAACCATTTAACATAAATTTTAGTGCACAATGTTTCAACAAACTTTCAGAAATGAAGGTGTTTTCATTGCTGTTGCACTTTAGGTGGGAGAGAATTTCAAAGTTACCAAGTCCTTTTTGATTGAAAAGGATCACCATCACCCACTTTACTTAATCTGATTACAATGTGATTGTTCACAAGTAACCTGCCGGAGACTAGTTTACACTAAAAATAAATAAAGATTACAAAAATAAATTAGAGCATAATGAATGAAAAAGATTACAGAGGGAGAAACATCTTCTTACACCGTTTGCCTGTACAAAAACAGATACATATTCCTTCATTAACTACTTTACAAACAAATACACATTTTTTCATTAACTATTTTACAAACAAATAAATATAAATAAAAATAAAATGCTTCTGTACATGCCATAAAATCAAAATTATGAGTCAAAATTTTCCGATGAAAAAAGTACAAAACAGGAAAAAACAATAAGAATGGTAAATGCTGTGTTACCATTGGGTCAGTTGCATGAGTGTTTACAACAGTGGAATGCTGTAAAGTCTTCTATCTCTATTTATCCTTTGTAACATGCATCAGGTAAGAAATCAGTATCATCATTTATAACTGAAGCGTCCAATTTCAAAACCTGCAATATTTATTGCAACATTTTCACGACTGTACAAAGTTTTATTTGTTCCATAAGAGGTCTTTTGCTTGTAATTTTAGATTTAAAAATAAAAAAAAATTATTGCAATGAAAAGTGTTGCGATTCAGCAAATTTTGAATGAAAACATTTTGTAAAATTAGGTGCAATTGGTTCATCTAAAAAAAATACAAAAGCTGCACAATCATGAAAAAATCGATATAGATATTGCAGATTTTTTAACAAAACGCTTCAGTTGAAGATCGACAAATAGAAGGACACAGAGCACCATGTGTAAAGCATCTTGTACAGGCAGGGACAAAGATACCTGGCCAGAAAATGCAACCAGCAACACACTTGTTGAATAGAATATTGTGCATTGCATATTGCATACCCTTGCCAGATTTTTTTGTCCCAACTAGTGCTACCTAGAGTCCCTTGATGGAAATATTGTATAGGGAGTACTGAAACAAGCTCAACGAGTTGTGATTGGTCGTTGGTTATAGGCTTTCACGGACGCAAGCAGGAGTCAACGACTTGGAAGGCTCTGCACAAAAGAGTCGATGAGTACAGAAAACCATAGAAATGGTCCAGAATGCTGGCAAAACCGCCTGTCTGACATTGGTCCACTGTAAAACTTAACCTTCAAATGCATTCATACGGTCGACTCATCTCAAATGTATAAAGTGTCGTGTTCGTACTCCTTATACAATAATTCTATCAAGGGACTCTAGTTCAACCTAGCCTAGCACTGTGAACCTGACTCAAGAGCTGGGTAGGCAACCTGTGATGCATAAGTGTACATACAGTTGCGTACCTTTACTCTTGAGTCCATGGTACTGACTTTGTCTTCGGCCAAGCAGAAATCAGCTCGACTTTTGGAACTCTATTTACTTGGAAGAATGTCAGTAATGCTAATGTGTCTGTTGCAAACTTTTGCTTCAAACAAATAAAATACTAATGATTTTGAATATTGTGCTAGAAAGTCCATTTGAGCATAGGTCTTCAACCTGGGGTGCGCTACCCCTTAGCAGTAAACGGAAGGTTTCCAGGGGTTACATGAAGGCACTTAAAAATTGAAGAAAAAAAAACTAAAAATTGAGAGAGAATATATATCATTAGAGGAAAAAAATTATGACAGTAAAAAATTTTAATGTAAACTACGCTATCTTTTGATGCGTTGCTTAAATTAATTAGGTGTGCAGATAGTGAAAATTACGAGATTTTATCTCATTTTAGGGGGATGACATAAAAATGATACCTAGAAGGCAAAGGTAAAAAATGTGACTGGTTGGTCACCAGGGCGCCCAAGGGACAAAAAGGTCAAAAACTTCTGCATCGGAGCGATGGAAAATTTCAAAATCCACTCCATTTAACGAACCAATCACTTCCATCATCATTAAATTCACAGAAACTATAGGAAATGACAGCCTTATTGTTACCAATGCTGAGTTGTTATTGCGACTCCGTTTATTTCACAAAAAAGGCATACATTTTGAAACTTCTCAAGGCTCTTATCTTTTTTCCACCATAATTTCAAAAACAAATACCTTCTTAATTTCTTTGAGGAAAAATTTGCAACAGTGACTGATAAATAGCTAAAATTGAAATTGGCTAATTGATGCGAGACTATCACATCTAACTAACTAACTGTTGTTTTAAAAAACAAACGTTTATAAAACTTTTAGAGCGCAGAGTAGTATTCTTCAAGGGTGGTTTTTCGGACGATATCTTTGCGCGATAAACAAAGAAATCCGTTTTGATACCCCATCGCTAACCACAGGAAACTTTGACAGTTCGGGTTCCATGAGACCTAGGAAAAAAATAAGAAAATAATTAGTGACAAAGGTTGCTTTTGGGGTTCTTCACTGCACACGCCAAGAGTGCAAAATGTACCCGATCTGACAACCGCACAGTTGCGTGAAAAATGTGGAACGCTCCGTAAAATGTGGAAACATGAAGATTCAGATGGGTAGGTACATTACAGGATTATGATGTCGTATTCTCCACTTATCTGAAATTTTGTACCATGCTATGTGTGCAGCAGCACAACTTATTGTACAGAAAGGGCGAGCACCTTGTAAAAGAAAAAAAAAAAAAAAAAAAACCTGTCACTTCCTTGAAATCCCCACTTTGTTAAAAAAAAAAGTAGAAAGCAATAATAATAGATGTTACCCCATAGTAAGTTAAGCATAGTTCAGAAAAAAATTAGTATTATTTCCATTGTAAGTAGGTATAATACATTTTTATTTGTTTCACAAATAAATCTAAAAAAAAAAAAAAAAAAAAAAAAAAAAAAAAAAAAAAACTTACTTAAAATCATGGTGGAACAGAAAATTTATTTGGAAAAGACCAGTGTCACCAGTCATGAATATAGCAGTGAGTTTGTGAAAAAATATCTTTGACCAGCGACAATTTCAATGCATTCAGAGCCAAAAAGTTACGGTTTGCCCTGGTTGTTTTTTTTTAAAGGAATGCACTATTGGTCGATATAATTATTTTCAAAATTCAAAGTCCAGATTCTTGTGGATCTTTTGCTCGCCTGCTGGAATTGAATAGATAGCTCTTTCTTTCAATGACGACCTTATCTGATAGAATATCAGAAGGGGCAAGTTTAGTTTTGGGTGTCAGGGGGAAGGAGGGGTAGAAGGCAAGTAAGGTTAAAATAGGGTGAATTTCCACAAAGAAAGTTTGAGAACCATTGTGCTGAAGACTGAAATTATACTTACTTTATTAACACTTTGCAAAGGATAAAGATTCAAATCGTTGCTAGGAACCAGTCTAAGATTATTTGGACCAGCTTTGAAAGGTTCGAACACTGGACGAAATTTCACACCATATTTTTCTGCCGCTTCAGTATAAATAGATGGTTTCGGGTCAAAGCTTTTCTTCACATGAGGAGGTAGAATATTACTGGTATTTCTGTCAACAACATGCGTTTTCATGACAAGCCTCTTCAAATTATGGTTCTTTGATTGGTCAATTGACTTGTGCAGGTGACCTGGGGCAATTAGGAGAATGTTCCCATCGCCTGAAGAATTTACAAGAGTTCCAGTCCATTCCGAGTAGCTCAAACTCCAAGTTGCAGAAGTTTGAGGTAGCACTGAGTCCACCGAGAAGTTGAACTCTCTTAAAGCGTTCATTTGAACACCAGAACCAAGACAAAATGCATCATCGGCCGAAGTGAAGAGGGATATCCAGTGGTTCGGCCAGACCATATCAGTCATCAAAGGATTATTGCGGGCTTTTGATCGGATTGTGTTGAAGACGGGTGTTGAAGTGTCCTTCAAATCCCAGCAGAAAATACCAAGTCGGTCAGAAGCACAAGTTACTATGTAACGGTTGTCTTGAATGGTTCCAAATTGTAGACCTGAAGCAGAAAAAAAAAATTAAGACATAAAATTCATCATGTATGAATACATAAATATCATTCGGAAATAATAAGTTGAAATTCCTCGATCTTCTTTTGAATTAAATTAATAATTATCATGCATAAGAGAGTTGCATTTGAAAAGATCGAGGCATTTCAACTTATTATTTACTAATGATATCATACATCGTAAAAGTGCCATTTTTGAATTAAATTAATGAATACAAAAATATATGAGGATGAAGTATCCCACACAAAAAAATATATCAAGGTAAGAAACGTCTTCTTTACTATGTTGATATTTTAACTTTTGCAACTATTTTGAGCATTGTTGAATGATTGAACTTTATTCTTGGTAAACCTGAATCAATACCATGATCAGAGTGTCCAAAACCTAGAAAATGATCAAATCTCAAGAACTATGGCTTCAACAGAATATATTAGAAAATTAACACTTCAGTTAGGAATTTTTCTCACAGCCATTGAATTTTTCTACTAACTTTCTCTGCTGTCTGCTTGCATGGAAAAATAAGACTGGTAGAATTTACCACCTGCATAGCTGATTTTGACATCTGCTGGCAAGCATGGTAAATTTCACCATAATATGGTAAATGAAACATATGTACCTTGTGTTAAATTAAGGTAACAGGTAGGTACATTTTACCATAATCTGGTGAAATTTACCATACTTGACAGCAGACTCCAAAATCAGCTATGCAGATGAGATGGAAAATTCTACCAGTCTTTTTTCTTTTGGGTTTCTGCCATTGACAGCTTTACAAAACAGCTGCTATAGTCAATACAGAATGCTATAAAAGTAGAATGAAATTGCAGTGCAACCTAGAATCATTTGTAATTACTGCAGTTACATCAGGCAGAGGTGCAAAACATTCGCTCAACCAGCGGTTTTACAGAGCTGTTGATGGCAGGCAACAGAGTGGTAGAAGGATAGGAAGCAAATCATAAAATTCTACGTCTGCGAGAAAATTTCCTAACCAAAGCGTGAATTTTCTGGTATTTTCCATTTGAGACAAAATTCTTGAGATTTCAAATTTTCCAGGTTTTTGACACTCTAACCATAGTATTGATTCAGTCATACCAGAAATGAAATTACAACATTTCTGAATCCAACAGGTAAAATAATTAGGAAGCGATTACTTCAAGCATAAAGTGTTCTATGTGGTTCCAGTTTACTTTCTAGTAGTGGTAGTAGTAAAGTCCAGCCGCCCAAACCTTGTGTTCGTAATGCTTGTATTTCAAAGCTAACGACTGGACTGAGAATACAAAAAGGGAATAAAAAGGAAGGGAGAAACCTACCAAGGTACCTCACTGTGAGGAAAGAGGATAAGAGGGATACCGAACCAAGGGTGACACCCTGAGGAAAAAAGATATCTCAAGATCTACAAAAAAAAACAATTACAAAAAGCCCATGATAAGCCTTTGGGCTATTAGAAAGGGCTTTAGAATTTAGCTGTTTAACCTTAGAGTCTCCCTACATATGAAAGAGTCAAGACACATGAATGGAAATGAAGAAGAAGAAGGGGTCTGAGGAGCCTGGAGGCCCGCCTCTTGTTTACATTTTTATCCAATGATCTTCCCGCCAAAGATTACTTATATACATGTATCCGTGTGTAAGTAATCTTTGTAAGGTCAACCTAACCTTCAATTACTGTTAGCTTCACTACCTGTTTTAATGTAGAGTGAAGAGTATTGCATGAATTTTATTCTGTTTTGAACAAACTTAAATCAATTTCAATAGAAAATTCCATCAGTATAAGCTAAAAATACCGAAAGTTTCCTCAAAGCTGGGTGGCGGGGAAGATGATTCCATGAAGATGTAAACAAGAGGCGTGCCTCCAGGCTTCATAGACCCCTTCTTCTTCTTCAGTTTTCATTAGCCAATCAGAGATGGAACCTCTTATGGCGAGACTTTTTCATATTTAGGGGCTCTATTTAACCTATTCACCTCTTGACTAAATGGATGAAATTACTTACCAGTGATGCAGCAAAGGTGAGGCTGGAACTTCAGATATGGGAACAGAACATCATCCTCTTTCAACAGAGGAGAAGTTGTATTCAGATCCCAAACACAGACAAACCCATTGGAAAAGCCAGCCACCAAAGAGCCATGAGGTTTCACTCGCTGCCATGAGATTTTCGTGCATTGCGCTTTTTCTTCAAGTTGAGTATCCAGAATTACAGCTGGTTTGAGCTTGTAAACTGGGAAGCTTAAAAAAATAAAACAAAACAAATAAATTAGTGTCACTTGAAAGTCCGTCATCGAGTATAAACGTAAGTCTACATTATCCGTAGGTCTACATTATCCGTAGGTTACATTATCTGTAGGTCTACATTATCCGTAAGTCTACATTATCCGTAAGTCTACATTATCCGTAAGTCTACATTATCCGTAAGTCTGAAGTCAAACGAGGCTGGACTTGCTCTAGATTATTGCTTGAGCCTCCTGACCTCAATATTTATGAAACGTCCTTATAAATTCCTTGTTTGATCTTTGAACGGGGCCCTTGCAAAATTTTGCTACAGGGGATTAAAGAGTTGATCCTTGCAGAAAAAACCTGTAAAAATGACGATGTGTACTCTAAAAAATCACAAAATTCAATCTCAGAATCGGACATAATGGCGATTCAACGCAGATATCGTGGGAGATTCCTATCTAATTTGAGGCAAATCTCTGTGTTTTTGTTGGGAAATTGACAAATTAGACAGGAATCTCCCATGATACCTGCGTTGAAGCGCCATTACAATCTTGCCTTTAGAGCAGTTTTGTGAGTTTATTACTGAATTTTAGATTCTTCAGTGTGATTTTTGTGACTTTCCCTGGTTTTTACATCCAAATGGACTGTTTATTTCCTTACAGCAAAAGTTTGCAAGAGCCCCATGAATCTAATTCTTTGTTTATTTTCATACTTTTTTTCTTCCTTTCCCTTGGTCTACTGTTTTTTCGTTTATTTTCTCTCCTTTTTTGATGGAACTTTGGGAGGAAAGATTTCTTGGAAACAAAAGTTGATTGTATTTTGTGTCTACGCAGAGCTGTCATTTTTTTGGCGTATAATTAATGGCATTTTTCTTTCCATCGATGATTCTACCGGTTGAGGAAAGATTACACAGTTCAGTTCAGTGTTTGACTGTACTACACGAAAATACTCTGATCAGTAATCTTTTCTCAATGGGTGCAATCGCCGTTAAATTATTAAAATATCTGCAAGTTTTTTAAAGTCATCAACGACGCCACCGGTTGTGAAGATGCGAGTATTTTTGTGCATTACAGTCATACACTGAGCTGAACTGTTCATTCTTTTCTTGACCGATGGAATCATTGGGGAATTGAAAAATACCATTAATTATACGCAAAACGAAAGCTTTGCCAAACTTTGGGAGGAAAGTTTCCTTAGAAACAAATGTTGATTGTATTTTGTGTCTACAAGTTACTTGTAAGAAGTTGCACCAAACCATGATTTGAAATTTTGAAAACAATCTAAACTTGAATCAAACCTGCACTAGAAATTGAGACAGTGTGAACCAAGAAAAAAAAGGTTCACAAATGATTCAGAAGGCTGACAGAATGGACTTGCATTTTATATTATTTTTTGAGGGATATTTATACGCGAAAGAAAATCCTTTAAAGAATCTTTGCTTATTGTATGCTAATAAAAATAAGTATTTTTTTGCCAATGCAACTTCAAACTACAAATGAGGGCCATTGCCGTATGTTTCTTTGCATTTACACTGCCCCACAAAAAAACCGGCGCACCAGGCGCGCTGGATCATTCCGCTCGAAAATGCGAAAAAATTACAACATTTAAAATCGTCATAACTTTTGAACTAAAACAGCTAAAAATATTTCAAGGCCAGGGTCGGATTCCTCGTACTTTTTAGTTTTTTATACTTAAGCTCAAATTTTCTTTTGGTTATTTTTTCGCCCGTATGATCAGTTTTTCCAAACCCTCGCGAAAACTGTTTTTTTGGAGCACATCTCTAGAAAGTTACTCAAACTTCTCACATCTCTTTGGGCAATAGTAGCATAGATAGACTAAATCTGAAACCTGCATCAGATTCCTCAGAGTCAGGGCTATCGATCTGGTTACGTCAATTTTGTTTACAAAATTTTTTTAAGGTCGGAAAATGCACTTTTCCGAGACCATGTAAAGACCGCTTCCGAACACACAGTTGACACATCCGCTCAAACATGCGAAAAGATGATAAAAGTTTAAATTGTCATAACTTTTGAACTGAAACATCAAAAAATATTTCAAGGCCAGGGTCCGATTCCTTTTACTTTCTTGTTTTTTTATACTTAAGCTCAAATTTTCTTTCGGTCATTTTTACGCCCGTATGATCAGTTTTTCCAAACCCTCGCGAAAACTGTTTTTTTGGAGAACATTTCTAAAAAGTTACTCAAACTTCTCACATATCTTTGGGCAAAAGTAGCATAGATAGACTAAATCTGAAACCTTCATCAGATTCCTCAGACTCAGGGCTATCAACTTGGTTACCTTAATTTTGTCTACACAAATTTTTTACGGTCGGAAAATGCACTTTTCCGAGACCATGTAAAGACCGCTTCTGAACATTATTAGAAATGTGCTGCAAAAAATCAGTTTTCGCGAGCGTTTAGAAAAACTCTTCACACGGGCATAAAAATGACAGAAAGAAAAGTTGAGCTTCTGAACAAAAAACCATAGAGTAAGAGGAATCCGACCCTATGGCTCTGAAATATTTTTAACTCTTTTAGTTCAAAAGTTATGACGATTTAAACTTTTTTCATCTTTTCGCATTTTAAAGCGGATGTGAAAACTGTGTATTCAGGAGCGGTCTTTACGTGGTCTCGGAAAAGTGCATTTTCCGATCGTAAAAAATTTTTGTAGACAAAATTGAGGTAACCAGATCGATAGCCCTGACTCTGAGGAATCTGATGCAGGTTTCAGATTTAGTCTATCTATGCTACTTTTGCCCAAAGATAAGTGAGAAGTTTGAGTAACTTTTTAGAGGTGTGCTCCAAAAAAACAGTTTTTGCGGGGGTTTGGAAAAACTCTTCATACGGGCGAAAAAATAACCAAAAGAAAATTTGAGCTTAAGTATAAAAAACAAGAGAGTACAAGGAATCGAACCCTGGCCTTGAAATATTTTTTGCTGTTTTAGTTCAAAAGTTATGACGATTTAAACTTGTATCATCTTTTCGCATGTTTGAGCGGATGTGTCAACTGTGTGTTCAGAAGCGGTCTTTACATGGTCTCCGAAAAGTTAAAAAAATTTTGTAGACAAAATTGAGGTAACCAGATCGATAGCCCTGACTCTGAGGAATCTGATGCATGTCTCAGATTTTGTCTATTTATGCTACTTTTGCCCAAAAAGATGTGAGAAGTTTGAGTAACTTTTTAGAGATGTGCTCCAAAAAAACAGTTTTTGAGGGGGTTTGGAAAAACTCTTCATACGGGCGAAAAAATAACCAAAAGAAAATTTGAGCTTATGTATAAAAAACTAGAAAATACGAGGAATCCGACCCTGGCCTTGAAATATTTTTAGCTGTTTTAGTTCAAAAGTTATGACGATTTTAAATGTTGTAATTTTTTTGCATTTTCGAGCGGAATGATCCAGCGCGCCAGGTGTGCCGGTTTTTTTGCGTGGCAGTGTAGTTTAAACCTTATGGATTAATCTGAATGCAAAGAAACATTGTTTCACCACTTTGTTCAGAGGATGACAAAAACAAATAAAAAATAGCCATTTTATTCCTCCTAACAGGTTTATGGCCCTAAAACTCTTCCAAACTGAACCTAAACCTAAGCAAAGTTATAAGAAAAACCCAAACAGAACCGCAAAACGTAATTTAGCAAGTGGGCTGAACCTGATTTTTGGCCCGTTTGACTTCTTCGTTACTAAATACTAGTACATATGGACTTCACATCATGATCTTAAACTGTGAGTTTGCTCCTTGATACCTACTATAATAATTATCAATTTTTGTGAACCTCTTTCCTGATAGCCACTTTTGATAACTCAACTAGTAGGACTAAAACTTTTTTGAACAGGCGATACAGGTTAAAAACTTAATCAAATAGATTTACTGTTTTATAGAATTTCTGTTCAAAGGCTTGAATTTTTAGACGCTGTTCCACCATATTTTTACTTTCTCGTTTAGATCTAATGAGTAATGAGTATCGACTGTAGACAATTTTTCCATAGACAAACTGACCACTGACTTTTTTATTAATTTGATTACTACCACTAAACAGGGTTTATCCTACGGTCTCTAATTTCCCAATGTTATTTTTGTTATTTTCTTTTGTATTTATTAATAAAAACTTGAAACATAGTAAGAATGATAATAATAAAAATTATTGGTACCTGGAAGTCTTGAGTAACTTATCAGGATGTGGAATAGAATAGACAGCAACTATTCCAAAGGAGAAAGCTACAGCAAGGAGACCAATCCTGTCATCAGAAGCTTCGGCACACGGACACCACTCCATACTCCAAACAGCTCCGTAATCATGGGCTAGAGCAAAATATAATTTTGGAGTGCTCGGTTTTTTCTCCAAGTTGCTTAAATGAGGAAATTCCCATAGCTGGATTAGACCAGGATGAGCAGACACATTTTTTCTGGTGTAGACCGAATCCATAAAGTGATGAGTGGAAACTGCCAGAAATTGTCGAGTTTGCTTCACAGAAGTCGGAGCCCATGCCATGGACCAAATTGGACCCCCGAGGAAGATTTTACAAAAGTTCTCATCCGACTCTGCTTGAAAAAGCTTGAATTGACAAGGATCGCTTGTACTTGAATAGACCATTACAGACTCTCGACAAGATGGCAAGTAATCGTCAAGTTTTTTACTATCAATCGGAATCGATTCACTGTCTCCTTTCAAAAACTCAAAACAATAGTTTGCCCAAACTTTTTCTTTCAAGAAATCTAAAGTCCAGAAATATGTAAAATCAAACTTATCAATCTTGTTACCGATCATCCTACAGTCACCATTTTCAGGGAATACATTCCCCCATATTAGATCATCTCTACGATCCACAACTAAACCGTGAATTACTTTGGCATGATTTTTTAACTCTACAATAGATATGGACTTAAAAGCACATAGAGTACACTGGTATTCTCTTTCCACTCCAATTTCGCAATGCTGAAAATGATCTTTCAATTTATCGAAATCAAAAGATTTGAAAGAACAACGAGGCATTAAACAAGCACCCTCTGCACCATTTGACATAGCCCTTCGCCAACTTGACACAATACTGCCGGAGACTCGTCTACGAGAAGGAGCTTTATTCGTTACAGTAAATATCTTCAACTGCATTCTTTTCGATGTTTCTCCTTCATACGGAATATTGTCATCTTCTTCTTCATCATCATTGTCTCCACCCATTACAAAGTCATCATCTTTGACTTTAACGCCCCTGAAGCTCTTTTGGTTCGATTCACCAACATCGTCTTTCAATTCTTTAATGACTTTTTCTGCTTTAAGTGCGGCAGATCTCCGAGACCTTGGAATAATAAGAGCTTCGTTAGTAGTATCAGTAAGTGTTGAATCATTCTGAGGGCGGCAAATTTGCCTATGGGATTTGAAGCTGGATCGTAATAGCTTTGAGCCACAACGCTCACAGGGGACCATAATTTTATGAAGATCCTCTTCTTTCACGATGCAAATTTGTAAGTGACTCAAATGTCCTACGCCACTTTTCTGTTCTTGATTACACTTGAAACAACGAAACCTTTTCATAGATGTTCCAGGATTTTTTCTGTGTTCATTTCTGAATGAATAATCATACCTTGCTAGAACCGACAAAGCTTTCGCATTGTCAAACAAATCAAACGGTGTCTCTCCATCTATCCAACAGAGCTTGTAGTGAGTTTCTCGGTGCTTTTCATTAAAAACTTCATAGGTCATTTCTTTTTCACAAACACCACATTTGACAACAGATGAGGGTGCATACTTAGAGTTTTCACTGCTAGTATCAACAACAGCATTACCATCATTTGTGTTCCTACTACTTTCCTGTTTCTTGCTACTACCTTTGTCAGATTCTTCCTCTAAGGACACTTTATCCTCTAAATTACACTCCTCGGATTCATTGTTTCTCTTTTTATTTTCTAATTTGGTACTTCCCTTGCTCTTCCTACCAATTTTCCTCTTTGCAGTTGGAACTGAGTGACTTTCTTCCATAGGAATGGCAGCTGTCACACTTTCTTCCATAGGAGTGGCAGCTGTCACACTTTCTTCCATAGAAATTTTGAGTTGATCCTGGCGTACTTTCTTCCTAGGGTTGCCAGTGAGTTCAGATGAACTTTTGACAGAACTTTCTTCAGTTGCATTACTGATTGTTCCTCTTTTGCGTTTACCTAGGGCTGGTTTTTCAATTTGATGGTCAGAGCTTTCAATTTGTATTTCACTCTCAATTTCGAAACTTTCAAAATGTGAATCCGTTTGAATTCCTTCAACATTGTTTCTATTGCTTCTTCCTCTTTTGCCTTTGCCTCGTTTTGATATCTCATTAGAATGATTTTGATCTGATGTTTCTACCTTGTCTTTAGCATTATCAGAATCTGTTTTTCTTGTATTGGACAGTTCGGCACAGGATGCATCTTCAGGAAGATAAACACTAGCAGGAGAGATTGGAGGAACATCTTCAGAATTTTCTTCACTGACAACGTTTTTCCTTGATCTAGTTATTCTATTACGAGGATTTGGAGCAGCAGAAAAATTTTCAGATCCCTTATCCGTCTTCTTTGCACCCTTTTCCATTTTCTCAGTTTGTATTGAAGACTTTATAACTTCGGAGGAAAGATCATCTTCAACTGATTTATGATCACTGTCATTACTTTCTTCACTTTTCTTTATTTTTGGAGGCCTTCCTCGACGGGTCCTTTGATTAGATGATTTGGAAGGATCTACGATATTGCTTAGTGATGTAAGTCTACTCTTCGAACTACTATTTCCTTCTTCTACTGATTTAGTAACTCCTTTTTCTTTTAAGCTTCTCCTGGGGGGTTTGGGATCTACAGGATTTGTTTTTCTATTCATACCATCATCATCAGAATCTTCAGATTTTCCATTCCTTGATATTTCTTCTACACGATCACAGCCAAGTTTTTCTTCAGAGGAAGTGCAGTTTTCTGAATCCTTCTCTGTAATTTGTTTCCTACTGGGTCTACCTTTTCTAGCACCTCTCTGAAGAGGAATAGGTATTTCGAGTGATTTTTCATCGGAATGCGATGGAACGGGTGTCTCTTTCACTGAGAGATCTTCGACAGACTTTTCACTTTTTGCTCCCTTTTTATTTTTGCAAGGTCGACCTCGGCCCGCCTTTCTACACGGCAGATCATTCAATTCATCTGGACTTTGAACTAGGTTCCCAACGATTTTGGAAGGACTTGATATTTCTTCCGAAACAGCAGGAATCTTTTCATTTTGCGAATACTCGCTGGCTAATCGTTCATCAACTCTTTCAAAACTTTGTTTCCTGCTGGATCTGCGTTTACCATCTTTTATGGTTGCAGAATTAGTTGGTTTAGGTGAATATTCAACTGGAACTTTAGCAACTCCTACATGTTTCGATTCATTCTCAGAAAGAACAACGGAAGAAGCATCATAATCAACAGGCTTTTCAGGGTTTGTAGAATGAATTTCTTTGGTGTTTTTCATGCTCCGCGGCCTACCTCTACCGACTTTCTTATTCAGATTAGTTGCTTCTGATGTACTTGTAGATGGACTCAAATCTTTTGCAGAAATATCTTCCATTGACTTTTTATTTTTTTCTTCAGAGGATTCCAAACGCAAATTCCTCTTCTTACTAGAGCTGTTTTTGTTGGTTTTCATTGTTGAAGGATTTGCTGATTCAGACAAATTTTCTACTGTACTGCCTTTGGTTTCTGGATCAATGGAAATTCCGTCAACTTGAGAGGAGGTAATTTTTGCTATCGATAGAGAGCAACTTTCAATTGATCCCTCATTATTTTCAAAATTTTGCATGGGGTTTCTACTGGATTCAACTTTTTGGTTTGATTCAGAAGAACATCCTTCACTCTTTTCCTTGAAGTTTTCCAAAACTTTTAATCTACCCGGTTGACCACTACCAGCGTTTTTATTAGGTAGATCATTTGTATTAGACAGACTTTCAGTTAGATCTTTAGCTATTTTTAAATTTTCTGACATTTGATTCAAATATTTGGTTTTCTTAGTTGGAGAAATACTATCACTAACCGACTCCCCATCTTTCCAATCAATGCTTCCGGAGACTCTCTTCTTCAGGACTTTACCGCCACAAACTTTCTTAATTGGTGAGTTAGTGGTTTCAGGAGAACTTTTTACTGGAGGTTCAGCAGCTATTGATTCAATCAACTCTTTACATTGAGCTACAGTTTTTTCCGCTGAACAAGTTTTTTTGACATCTCGCAGAGTTGTCTCACTTACTCCTACATCATTGGACAAACTTCGGCAAGTCTCTCCTTCTGAAGATACGACTTTTCCGTTGAGATCCTCATTTCTTGTTTCTATACTATTCATGACTATTAGCTCTATAGACCCACCTAGATTGTCTCCTGCTTTCAAAAAATCGCTGATCTCAGTTAAGCTTGAGCTGAAATTTTTAGACTTCTCTGTAGTTATTTTGAAGTCATCACAATTACTATTCTTAAAATTAGTATTTTGCGGAAGAATTTTAAACGGAGCAACTTGAGCTTTGATTACTGTTTTTCGGAATGATCTGTCAAACAGTATTTTTTCTTCCGACAAACCATTGATTTCTAATTTTTCTTTCACCATGCTTTTAATTCTATTACTCTCTCCGTTCACTTTTTTATTCCTAGATTGGTCTAATGCAACTTTGATATTTAAAGCATTGACAGCGATCTGTCCTGGTCCATCATATTTTTCTTGACCATTTTTCCAGTTGTCAGTTTTCTTTTTCGGTTGATCTAAGACTTTTTGGTCAGAAAGAGCAACATTGTCGGATATTGATTGGTTCTGATTCTTGATTGGGGTTAACTCATTAATCCTTACAGCGGAGGAAATTGGAGTCCTCTTACTCATTTCAACTTTCTCGGGCGGAGAGTAATTAGTTATCACAGGAGTTGCTACGCTGGTTATTCCATCATTTTCTTTTGCAATGAATTTTGTCATAACATTACTTAAACGAGTACTTTCAACAATTGTGAGTTTCTCAGTCTTTGTTGACTCTCCGCAGTTGGCACCTTCAGCTCTGGCCAAAGAGTGACGTTCGTTTCTAGCTTCGCTTCTAGCCACGCAAATCCATAAATGTCTCAAGTGATTCGGAGCGTTTTTGTGAGTCTGACCACATTTGAAGCAGCGAAAATCTTTGGAGATATTCTTCTTTTTCGATTTCAACAGAGGCGCTTGACATTTTGTCAGTATACGTACACAATGTTTCTCATCAAACAAGTTCAAAGGAGTTTCACCTTCGATCCAGCACAGTTGAAAATGTTGCTCCATATGCTTTTTACTGTAAACACTGTACATCATTTCTTCCTTACAAAGACCACATTTGACAATATCAGAAGGTTTTAAAACACGAGGAGCCAAACTGATCCTCTTTGGCTCTACGGTCTTTGATTCTACGACAGCGTTTTTCTTTGAATCAAGATTAGTCTCCTCTATGCGCAAAAAATTTTCTGATAGCAGGTGGTCATTTCCACTTTCATTTTCCTCTGAAAATTCTAAATCTACTTCCGCCCCGACAGAGTAATCATCAGCCAAGTTCAGTGTGAAGGCTTCTTCATTTCTACTACTGTCATTGACAAATTCTCCACTAAGAGCTTCAGTTTCTTCTTGAAGGGCATGAGTTTCTTCATTAAACCCATCAGTTTCTTCATTAAACCCATCAGTTTCTTCACTGAGCGCATCAGTTCTTTCATCAAGCGCATCAGTTCTTTCATCAAGCGCATCAGTTCTTTCATCAAGCCCATCAGTTTCTTCATTAGAGTCATCCGATCTTTCAAAACATTCCATGGAATTGTCATAAACCTCATCGGAAAACCTGTCGTCAACATCATCTTCAATTAAATACTCTACATCCTCTATTTCAGGTTCCATATTAATGACGGATGAGGCATCAACTTCGAACCTCTCATCTACACTTACTATTTCCGTAATAATTAGTTCAGATGAAGTGACAGGATTAGCAATTTCATTCCTAGGAAGCAGGGCTTCACTTCTAAAAACCTGTGACATACTGACTTTTGGCTCCGAAAATTTCCGAGCGACCGAGTTGTTCGATGACAACTGCAGAATTGATGCATTTTCTCTCGTTAGAGCACTATCTTCTATTTGAGTTTCACAGGCATCACCATTTATCCTACGACGGTTTACAATTTCGGGGTTGCTTCGTCCTAAAAAAATATGCTTGTCTTTGACTAGACAATCTTTAATGTGGTTTAAATGAACTAGAGCATTGTCGGTGACTTTTTGACAGATGAAGCAACGAAAAAACTTTGAGGCTTTTTTTTCATGCTCCTTTGATTGAGACTGTTGATTGGTTAGAATGTCAAGACAGAGTTTTTCGTCATTAAAATTAACCGGTGTTTCACCCTTGATCCAACACAAGCCATGATGAACAGTTTTATGTTTTTTGGAATAAATGTCAAAGGTCATTTCTAGTCCACAGGTACCGCAGCTCACTATGTCTGCTGGAGAATAACTATATTCTGCATCAGTATCCTGATTTTCACTGCCCGATCCTTCACTGCCTTTAGACTTTAATAAACGTGTCCATTCATCTTGGCACGCTTCATAAACAGATTTTGCTTCGGTCGGAATAGTTTCAGCTGATTTCTTTTTTGATGACTCAATCTTCTCAGTGTGACCTTTCTTCAGGTGATCCTCTTTACTTTTACTCTTCAACGCTGGTTTAGGCGTTCCAGGCGCTTTGATTGTAACCTTTAAAGGAGTTGGTTTCATTCTGGGATGCATTTTTTCTTTTGGATAAGATTTTATAGGACCTCGAACTCGTTTTTGATAAGTTTTAGATATGCTTTTGGTGTAAATTTGAAAACTTTCCATTTGAACTTCTTCGATCAGATCGGGTACTATGAGCTCTCCTGAGTTAGCTTCTGTTATTGCTGGTCTCTCCTTGCGAAGTCTTTTAGCAGTTGGTGAAGGATGAAATTGATGATCTTTCCCAACCTGAAAAAGAAGAGGATGATATAAATTAAATAATGGGGCTCTTGCAAACTTTTGCTACAGGGGATTGAAGAGTTGATTCTTAAAGAAAAACCTGTAAAAATGACGATGAGTGCATTAAAAAATCACAAAATTCACTCTCAAAATTGGCCTTATTGGCGGAGACGCAGGTATCATGGGAGATTCCCATCTAATTTGAGACATTTCTCTGTGTTTCAGGAGAGAAAGTGACACGTTGAACCGCCATTACGATCTAGCCGTTATAGCAGTTTTGTGAGTTTATTACTGAATTTTAGACTTTCTCAGAGTGATTTTCGTGATTTTCGCTGCTTTGCTTTCTACATCAGATTGAACTATTCATTTTCTCACAGCAAAAATTTGCAAGAGTCCCATTAAATTACAGTGGAGTCATGGTGACAAATTTCGAGGGAGGGCCAGTTGGCCAGAATTTTGGAACTATACATCGCGAATTAGGATGAATCTCTTCTCTAATTACTATGATTTTTTATTACTGCCTCCATTTTTTTATATTATTTTTGGAGGGTATTTCAGTGTGCATGTGAGTGTCAGAGGTGGTTTGTGAAAAACCTTTCCAAAATTATTTGTGTGTTATTCTTTCCTTGTGTAACATTCATCGCGGATAACCGCTCGAGTGCTGTCCAATTATTGGTTTTGACGTACTTAAAACAAACCTTCTATCCACAGGAATGAAGTGAAATAACAAAAAAACAATTTTGAGAAGGTTATCAAAGAATATTACGGTGAGAAACACTCGAGAAAGGAAGGAAAAGTATCTGCAAAAATTTGTGAGCTTAACCAGGGATTGAACCAAGAACAGCGCGTATGCAAGTCAAACGCTGAAGTTACTACACCACAGGGTTACTGTGGGAGCTGAGTACAACTTCACTACCCTTAGCATGCTCCAACAATTTTGCGCAGTTCAGCTGCAAACTTTAAACTTTTTTTTCTCCAACTTTAATGGCGCATGCACAACAAGTATATACAGGGTGTTAATCAGCGTCACACAAGGAAGATTTTGAGCTATAATCCATAAAAATTGGAGGCAGACACTTGAGACGTTCCTCTTGTAAGAGAAATTCTCTAGAACCAAATCAGATTCTTCAACAAAAGCTAATTAATTTTCAGACCAAGACAACGAGAAAGATAAAGAAAATGTCCTGCCTTACCCCTTTGCACTTTTCAAAGTGTCTGATCATTTCAAGAACAGTGTCGGTTGCAAAAGAACATGGATATTTCGTGCAGCTGCAAAGGCTGCAGAGTCCAATTTGAGCTTTCCATACACTCACAAGACTGGGCTGATTGTCTTCACTAGCAATATCATCATGGTATTCTATCATGTGATCCTGGATGCTTGAAACTAAGTCAAACTGCTTTTCACAGTACTGACAGATAAGTTTCCCCTGCAATCAATAATACATTTTCCTTTAGAATACATGTCAACTTCATGGCTCTTTACCAAGTAAATTTGACGCTAGGATCAAACAGGAAAATTTAGTCCTGAAGAAAATGCTGATGGCGTTAAAAAAGTTTTACATTGCATATAAAGCGAGAAATCGGCAGATTGATGTCCTGATTATTTGATCAGGTTACTAATTTCAATAGCTAATTGAATTTATACGCTTGATTGCTTGTGTAATCAGCAAAATTAGGTTTTTAGTAGGGGTAAGCGAAGCAGGGTTTTTTAAAACTGAAGCGAAGGTCGAAGCGAAGCAGGCCTTGCTTCTCGAATCCGAAGCGAATCTGAAGCGAATCCGAAGCTTGCGACCTCAAAAATTGAGACGAATCTGTGTTCTTTGATTACAAATCAAAATTCATTCAAAATTCAAATTTTATTTATTACTTAACTTTTAAAGAGGAATATCAAAATAGGAGGTCAAGGGAATTACGGAAGGTCGAATGATGGACAGTTTAATCCAGTTAGAGTAGAAAAAATTTATTACCGAAAAATAGAAAAATAGCAAATCAACAAGTAGAAACTTGGAAAGTGTTCACGGAAAAGAAATATCTTACAGGCACTCTAAGGGACAGCTGCTATTCCATTTTGAAGCACCTCAGATTTATACTACAACAGCTAAGGTTTCATGAGTTACTGAGGTATCATAAGATCAAACTATCAGTGAATATTTGTCTCACTAATTTGAATTCCTGGATTATTCGCGGTGACGTTAGCCGCAGGCCCGATAAACGATAAACCCCGAGATATGTTTCTCTCTAGCTTGGTCGCTTTACATGAGTAGAAAAGAGATAAAGAAGTGCCGAATTCAAACTTCGTTTTCCTGCCGCGTGAAAAAGCGGGAATTTTGAATTCGGCGCTTGCTTCGTGTTTCCACAGTATGATGCTTCGAAAACAAAGCCGAATCCGAAGTGGATGCTGCTTCGTGCTTTGCGAAGCATTTCTGAAGCTTCGCCCACCCCTAGTTTTTAGGTAAACCTACCATAATCCAACCAAGCTGCAAAGTGGTTACTTTTCACTAAGTTTTTATAGTTTATTAATTAAAACTTTACATTTTCATTAAGATAAAAATTTATATTTGAAAACTTTCAAGTAATTTAAGTATCTTCAATACTATGCTTTTTTAAGTTTAAGCTATTTAAATTCTAAAATTTAAAGGTATTAGGTAAACCTAGGTATACCAAGGGCTTGTTAAGCAAACTCTAATCAATATAATTTGAAGAAAAAATGGAGTTTGCCAGAAAATTTCAAAAATTAAGGTTTGCTCAGGGTCACCTAAAAACTCTTTCAGCAAATGTAGGGCAAAAATTAGAGAGTAAAATTTTCATGGCACCAAGTAACCCTATAAAACTGTTTTTACGTAAATCAAGCACAAAGTTAGCGAACATCAGTAAAATAGTGAAAAAAACTCATGATTGCATACTTTGAGCTTAAACTGCAGAAAAACAGCTCAATATAATTTCTGAGTGCCGTAAGAATTTTTCCTGAGGATGATCAGCTAAATTAGAAATGATTTTTAGAGGATAAATGATTTTTTACTCTAGAAGGAAAGATTTTGTGAACAGTCTCATAGGAACCACTTACCTCAACTTTGAAATATGAATTCTCATTTCCAACAAATGGTATGAAGTTGTTTGGCCTAAAAGAAAAAAATTAAATTTGTAGAGATTAAAAACATTAATTTGTTATAGGCCATCAATAGAGACAGTTTCCACAAGAAAGGCCCATAAAACATAAAATATACTCTTTCTAAAGCATCAGTATTACTGTTAAACTAGGCTTTCTTGACTAGAGCACATCTGTTGTTGTTCAGGCCTCATCTCTAGAGAATGCCTTCGTTCCATCATTCATTAATATTATGATGGAATGGTATATCAGTTCACTTTGAAATAAACAAGGAGATTTAATAAAAAGGTAGAGAAAAACGGTTTGATTTGGCTGATGCATTACAGAATTTCAATTCTGTCATCAATACATAGCAAATGACAAATTTTACAATGGGTCTGTGCACACCTTTTTTACATTTCATTTCCTTAAAGTACTTGAAGAAAGAAAATCACAGTGATTTTCATATTTTTTTTTTTTTTTTTAGTCATGGGATCATGAACTAAAAAGCTTAAAAAGTGGCAAAAATGTTGAACGATTGGTCTGTTTGTGTGCCATTGCGATTTGGGAAGATGCGTCTCTGAACTTTCCTCTTAAATTACCTATGACTGATGGAAAGAAAAAGAGGCCATATTACTATTGTTTTGTGCCAAAATGCAAAATCACTACAATCTTAACACCGGCACAGGCCTATACTATGTCATCATCGAGTTTCGCGTCATTACTTTCAATTTCAAATTCGTTTTGCAGCAATCCTCAACTGATTGTTACTTTTCCTCTATTACAGAGAAAATTTTATGAGTTTTTGTTGTTTCCATTGGTTTTCTCATAACATTTTACTACAGAATCAGGTAATACTAGCTTTATAGCAAAAGTACACAACGGACTTATTGATGGTTAAACAGCACATCCAGCAAAAAAAAAAAAAAAAAATCCAGCCAAAGATAGGTAAGTTAAGACTAGAGACAAAATGTTCCACGGACCATGCACTATCTATCTTGCCAATGTTAAAATCGGGTGGCAACTATTTTTTTAGGGGTCTCAACAAAACAAAGTCCAACTGTACCATATATTGACTTATGAGCAAAGGTGTTGAGGTCAGTTGCTGATGAGAGCGAAGCACCAGAGTTCAATCAGTCAGTCAACGTATGGTCCAGTTTGATGTCGCTCCCTAGGTAATTCTGTTGAGTCCCAAAAAAAAGTTAGCCATCGCGTGATCAGCTAGTGTCTGATCTCTAGTATGAATTGTCTTCAATTAAGACATCAAAAAAGCGAGTCATTCATTCAATAAAGCAACAAGATTGAAAGTTTACCTGTTTTTAAAGCAATAATCTGATTTCACCGGGTGAGAAAAGAAGATATGTTGGAGCAGCGAGAGAAATGATTTAGTCCAACCCACACAAAATGAGCAAGTAAATTTTTGAGCCAATGAATTTTCCTGCAAGATACAAAAAAAGAAAAAATTAAGTGCACAGCGATCTTAAGCCAATCTTGGTTTTAGCAACCACTGAACTTTTGTAATTCAGTCTTCGCAACAACAGGGTGAGTTTCACTTGACCGTGAATTGCTTTATTTATTTATTTATTTATAGCAAATTGGTACATAGGACAGGAAAACTGTATGGTACAGGTCAATGATAATAATATGTAATAGCAAAACTAAGTTACAGAGTATTTGGGAAAATACATAGAAACACATACAAGAAACTACGATTACACATGAGTTATGAGTTGAAAATTAGGCTTGACAGAGGAATTCCTCCAGTGAGTGAAAGGCTTGTTAAGGTGATTCTTCAGCGTTTAGTGCCAATTTCAGCCACCAGATCGCTACTGTTCGATTATAGAGACACCATTTTATCGTCATATTGAAATGCGGTTTTTCGTCACTTCAAAATCAAGTTTTCGTCATTATTTTTCGTCGTTATTTTTTGCGGGTTTTTCGCTTTTTAACAGCGCTTTAAGCTCTATTATGATTTTTAAGTGGTGTACATGCAGTATTTTATCACCGTGCTTCTAGTTTTGGATACCAGGACTTCTAGAGATGATTTTTTTCGGACTCTTATTACAGAAAATGTGAATATGAATCCATCTTTTGAATAAATTTTTATTTACCCCCTTTTTTTTTTTTTTTTTTTTTTTTTTTAAATATGGCTTCGAAGCCTTTGAGACCCGGTGAAAACAGTTTGAGAAACAAAGGTAAGCACAAGAATGGGTCAATTCATCAATTTTCTATTTTTGAACTGACCCTTTGTAACTCTATGAGAGGAGATCGAGATAAAAAATAAATAAATGAAAGGAAAATTGAACAGAGATTATTTTTTTTTTTATTTTTTTTTTTTAAATAGACTAGTTTGTGGGATTTTTCGGGCATTTCTGGGCATTTTTGGGCTTTCTCGGCAATTTTTTCAGACGGGGGGGGGGGGCTTCAGATGGTGTCCCTATTAACTTAAACAACAAACAAAATTCAAAAATCTCGATTTTTTGGCTCAAATTATTGGGAATGACAGCTGAAGGACCTCCCGACCAAAAAATCGACGAAAAGGCCCAAAAATGCCTAGAAATGCCCAAAAAATCCCTAAAACTGCATACAACCCACTGTCTCCCATAAGCGGCTGTAGAAACGGAAGATGCCGATAACGACCGAGAGTACCCGCGAAGTCGCCGGCCGTGCCACGAAGAATATAAACATCTCTTACCAAAGGCAAAATCCGGTCAAAATCACGGGTGTGGAAAGCCGAAAAAAAAACCGGGTTAATGAAATGTCCGAAGTTTTGTAAACATCGCGATATTTCGCGAGATATATAGCCGCATTCGCGCACAGTTTCGCGATTTAAGCAGAAATTTGCGCTTTCGAACGAAAATGCCGGATATTGCATTTTGTCGCGTTTTAGATTTAGAATCAGCAGGATGCCAGGATGCCAGGCTGTTTGGGTCCTGTCTCAATCCGATGAAATTTTGGAAATTCGCGGCCTCGAAACTCTGGTGTCTCTATCGATTAATGTCAAATTACAGGCCAAAAGTAACTTATATTTGAGAAAACAGATGGTCAGTTACTAGATAATGAACTGAAGAACATCTCTGTAAAATATCTTGTCAATATCTTCACAAATTAGGCTGAAAGTACCAAAAAATGAAGGATTGCATTTTGATTTACCATATTCCATTTTTTTGGTACTTTCAGCTTTATTTTTGAAGTTTTTGATGAAATATGTTGCCGAGACATTCTGCAGATGATTATCTAGTAACTGACACTCCGTTTTCTTAAATATAAATGACTTTCGGCCTGCAATTTGACATTAATCAAACGGTAGCGCTCTGGTGGCAGAAATTGGCACAAAACACTGAAGAATCACCTTAAGGAATTGACAAATAAGAAGGAGCTTTATCTTTCAATATCTTGACTCATTCAAAATATTTCATCCAAGATTTTTAGTAATTTCATTTTTGACCTCCTGCTCCCAGCTGAAGAATTATTTAACAGGAAATACCCAAAATAGCTTGAGAGGCTCATTGGACATAGACAATAGACATGTTCTATAAAATCACAAAATTTAATCAAAACCCATTTACAGATTAAACTGGCCATTTTCAGAATCACCCTCTTGTCCTCTGCATAATCCACATGCTCTGTTGGTAACAGAAATAGTTTTTCTTTCAAAATTTACCATGCAAAAATTTCCTGGAGTAAATATTTCTACACTCACAACTATTGCCAAAAGGGCACAGAAAACAAGAAGTAAGTAAGACTTCTCCAAGAGATTAAAATTAAAACATGGAAGAATCCCATCAGCGCAAAACATTGCAATCTATCTAATATAAAATGTAATCAAAGTTAAGTATTTTTACCTTTAGACACATAGAGTGATGCTGTACAGTGGTCCAAACATTAAATGTCAAACATGCACAACGGTTGCAACGAACAAAACCTTCATTTTCCAGTAAACTCATCCAAGCATCTAACACATCTTCGGTGACTTGCAGGTCAAAGTTATATGTGCTGTAAATACAAACATGTACTAAGATTATTTCAAATCCTTCCAAATATATTATTCCCCCTTCAGTAGCTATAAGTATAATTTTGAATGAATAATACTAAATAGACTTCAATAGATTGAATAGTAAAGGTAGTGTTACTGTTCAGCCGCCTAAACTATTTATTCTTTACGCTTATACTTCAAAGTGACCAACGTCGGCGAGCAGATTTTTATACAGTTTGTATTGCACTTACGAATTATTTTCATAAAATAATATGATCTATTTACAACCTTCTCTTTTCCTGTTATTTCTATCATTTTCTTTCCTTCACTTTGAAAATTGCGGCTTACCTACAACTATTTTTTGGCCCCAGCTGAACCCATGGTGACCATTACATACGGCACAGAATAATACAATCAGAACGGAAACTCTAATTCATTTTGAAACATTCTTTAATTCGGGCCGCCATGTTCGAAAGTGAGTATCTTCGGCAATCTTCGGCAGATCTTCGGCAACTGGCCGAGTTGTGATTGGTTGTATAGCCTGAAAAAGCATGTCCGCCATCTTGAGAAGTGAGTAGGCACAGTTGCCAGTTTGTGCTGGTAAATTCCAAATCTTGTTTCCATTGGCTCTTATGGGAGTTTCCCTTCTGATTGTATTATTCTGTGCATACGGGTGCGCATTATACACAGGAAAATACAGAACACCAGTCTCTCTTTTTTTTTGACACTTTCCTGTAATTTTTCCACAATGCCGGTTAATAATTGAAGGAAAAAAAGATAACAACATAATAAATGAACAAATAGTTCAACTAAAGCAGCGATAATCCTGATACTTACTTAACATTTTTAACATGGAAAATTATTGCATCGCATGTTTGAGTGTGATGCAAAAAAGTAATGTGTTCTTCAGATACAAAACCACAGACACAAGTGCCTTGAAATACTGGCGACGCCTGGAATGAGAGCAGAAGAAAATTCATTGATATGGTGCTTAACGGAGGTTTGTTTGAATGTATTTTGTGGTACAAATTTGATTCTACTGACATCAGTAGAAGGTGACTTGGCCACACCACTGGAAATATCTCGAAAACATCTTATTAGAAATACACTAATACAAAGTTATCGTAAGTTAACAACTGCTCGGAGCATACTTCTTTCTTGATAAGGTACAGTACTAGACGTTGAAAGATCACATCAAGACACTGTCTGTTCATTACTTGCAAATTGATCGAGGGTTTGAGAAAAACTGACTCTCTTTAACTTGTCAAAATTTTAGAGAGCCCAATTCCGTCCTTGCGGAAAAAGGAGATTGGTCTAAAAAGCTGGTTTTTGGTACGATGCAGTATTCTACTTTCTGATCAATAGTATCTCTAAGTGCAGGGTTAGGAAATAAAAGGATTCTGAAATACAAGTGATAAGGTCCCCTAATCTGGAATTTAGCGAGCAAACCTGTGGTATTAACTTTTGTTACAATAGTACAAAACTCAAAGATTTTTTAGAAAATTATGGTTTCAGTGACTAACCCATTCGTATCTCAGGAACAGTCAATTTTTCGACTTGGCACTGAGGCAGACTTTTGAACAGGAAGTATTATTACTAAATCAAACCAAAATGTCAGCCATTTTGACTGACACCACGATCACCGCTTTTCCTATAAGCTTTGTCTAAACGCAGAAATTTGGGAATTCAGAGAATACGATTTACCTATGTCACTTCGTGCCTATAGAGACTTTTGAGCAGGAGGTCGAAAATTTAATTGTTCTAAAAATTGAATTTGAGCAAAATTATTGTTTCAGTAGTAGAATAACATGCCAGAGTCCTTTGTTACATTGCATTTTCATAATTGAATAGGAGCCAAAGGGGCATCTTGGCCTTAAATAACAATAAAAAAACCTAGCTAGGATATAAAAAAAGGCAATAGCTGGAAGCAGATAATCACTGATAAAAAGATGTATTTTTTTCCCATCCACTGCACTGATCCATCGATTATTTAGCTGGGTGCGCTGGGATCTATCTGTCCATCGAAGCGTTTTTTTCAATTTGTGCGATTTAGCTTGAAGAGGTTAGGGTTCAGCCATTTGTAAACAAAGAAGGCCTATTCATCTGTTCCCAGCGGTCTCCTGAGGCCGCTGGATCAATAAGCAGCAGATGGAATCTATCGGGCACCATCAGAATTGAGTGAAACGGTTTACTGAATCGATGTGCAGCGGATGGGAAATAGAATGGGTCTCAACTATTCAGAACCTTAACCATCAAATGAACATTAAAACAAAGAACTTACTTTAACACAGGAGCTTAGATGAACAACAAGAGGAAACAACTTTTTTGTGATAGTGTTACAATCAAAGGGGCAACGAACGTATCCATTGCTTCTCCATTCTGTGAGCAACACTTTCATATTGACGACTTTTATAAATGAGTTGCTAATTACTTTATCTTCAGAGTCTGTTTCAAGATTACTGCATGAAGACCTACAGAAAAAAAAACAAAACAATAAGATGAACTAGTTGAGATGGAGTAGGAAAATAGACAAACGTAATTTTTTAGAGCTAAACGTTCAGAAATAGGGCAAACTTAATTTCATATTTTTTCTGTATGTTTTCTAGATGGGGGGATAAGGATTATGAATGATAATATTGTATTGGTCTAGTGTCGCAATAACATACACTACACGCTTATAGGTAGTGTTCCTCTTTCCAGTCAACATTCAAATAGGGAAATCCCTCCCGCAAGTTTTCAGACAGTCCAAAGACCTAAGGGATGTGTACCCCATAATATTTAATGTAAAAAGAAAAACATTGAGAAACTTACACAGCATTAACTCCTGCCTTATCTGAATGAGAGCGTTCTATGTGCTTGTTCAATAACTCGGTTGTGACAGTCTTCCCATGACAGAATGGACATTCAAACGGAGCATTTGAATTTTTCTAAAGAAAAATCATAAGAAAAAAAAGGCGCAGATAGAAAAATAAGACTGTAAAATTATGGTAGGATACCTACAAAATTTGAAAGCAAAAATTTCAAACAAAATCCATCTCTACAGTATTCCTGACAAAAGTTAAGTTATTCCGTACAAGATGGGGAAAAAATAATGGGAGTGCTCTTACAATTCCCTTCTGAATTTAAAAGGATAGTAAAAATAAGAACTCAGCAGTGACAAATAGAGACCTAGCACAAAGCTTGCGACAGGTGTCTACTTTTCTGGCTCAATTTTCGTCGGAACTCATCGAAACAACAGCCAACAGTCGCCTACTGTTGACTGATGAGCGTGCGGTTTGCATTCGCCAAGCAAAAACCGTTTCTATTTCTGGGACCGCAGACCAATCACAGCCTTTTGTTGAGCTCACCACTCAACGGTAAGCGACTGTTTATCGTTGCTGCCGGTGACTCCCAAACGAAACTATGACCGCTAAACTTGCTTCACTTTTCTAACACGGGAAGCATACGGTGTGCTGGGTCTCTATTTGTCTCTGGAACTCAGCTGCCTCAGCTACTTGCATTAGCTTATTATGCTTTTGTTTCAAAATGATTAGGTTATTAGTTATTAGTGCGTAGAAAAGGATTAAAAGGAAGGAGCTCCAGGATGTGACACTTTGCCAACCATTCTTGTCAGAGGAAAGAAAAGCTGTGCAAGCAATGGAATGAAGGAAGCTCTACAGAGAAAGAGCGCCTGAAACAGTCTTTGATACGTAGCAACTCAGCAAAAAGGACCACCAAACCAGCAGGTGTTGCGACAGTCTCATAAAGAGAGCATGACCTTTCTCTGGAGCACCATACTCCTTAGGCTCCAACAATTACAATTCATATCATCTATAAAAAATCAAGGAGGTTCTGACAGTCAGGTATAATATGTAAAATCTTTCCATTTATTTCGTTTATGTATTTTCGTTGTAAAGGTCTGAAATGTTGTGTTTTTTAAAGAAAATGAAAGTACTAGATGAGCTGAGAACAAAGATGCCTTTGGTTTCTTATTAAGTCCCATTGTTCCAAAGATGAGGTTTTTGTCCAAAATACATAGTTTTTAATGGGAATTCCACGTTAGTGACGTCACTATGCACACGGTTTTTTACAACTTTACCTGCGTGTATACCTCCAAAACCGGGACACTTAGGAAAAAACCAAAGGCACCATTGTTCTAAGCTCATCAAGTACATTCATTTTCATTTTTCTTCATAAAAAACACAACATTTCAGACCCTTGCAGCTGCTCTATTAAACAAAGAAACAAAATTTGAAGAGCATCTGGCGTTGAAAAATGGAGCACAGTACACAAACACACAAAATAGTAACAAGTAAATTTTTTTGTACAAACCCCATTACAATATCCGTAATGTCCTTTCATTTCTTCAATAGACTGAGCAATGAATTTACATCCTTGAAGATGACATCGAATGTACCCATCTTTTTCCAGGAAAATACCCCATGACTTTAAATGAGCTTTATGAAATGCTCGTTTCCTAACGTAGGAATTTCGAGATAATAGTATTTCACTTTCAATATCCTATGGAAAAAAAAAAGATTGAGAGGTAAAACCTAACACATTAAAACATGATGATTAGATTTCAAAAATCTTCAGATTAATGTTAAGCAAAGAGATGAAGAAAACAATAGCCGAATTTAGGACATGATTACATCAACTAGTCACCAATTTTGGGTGACATTTGTGAGCACGCTTCATGGTTTACAGTGCTTAAAGGACTAAAGGTAGCCCTAAGAGTTCACACTGCAACTTGAGCATCCTTAGACAAAGAGCAAGGATACAAGGCAGAGCTGCCGTTTTGCGTATAATTAATGACATTTTTTGATTCACTGATGATTTCACCGGCTGAGAAAAGATTACACAGTTCAGTTCAGTGTATGACTGAGCTGCACAAAAATACTCTTATCTGTAATCTTTTCTCAGTCGGTGCAATCGCCGTTTAGTTATTAAAGTATCAACAAGATTTTTGAAGTCATTGACCACTCCACTGGTTGAGAAAATATTACAGATGCAAGTATTTTCATTCATTACAGTCATTGAACTGAACTTTGTAATCTTTCCTCAATCGGTGAAATCATCGGTGAATTGAAAAATGTCATTTATTATAAGCAAAACAGCAGCTCTGGTACAAGGTACTAAGGCTTAGAGAAGAAAGTTCTCTATCACAGTGAGAGCAAAAATATTTTAACCTTCTTCATTGTTTAAATGACAGTCAATGATGATGTTTGCTCAACAAGTCTGTGATTGCCCGTCCTCTACAATTTGGGTGTTCCACCTAAGACCCGACAATTCTAAGTGTATACTTCCCCTATATCAATCATAATCACAATCAGATAAAATGTCTTATCCATGAGCTCCAATCACTACGACTTGAAGTAAATTTGAAGCCGATACCTCTCGAAAGTAATCGCACCCATCGTTAGGGGCAAAATAGTGCACAATACTTCAACGCAGTCAGAAGAAGTTCCCATTTTGACAATAGATCATAAGTTTGGATCTGTGGTGCAGCAAGCAGTCAGCTCGCCAATCATCTCTAGATAATTGCAAGAGCATAAACTCACAACAAGGCGGCAGCGATCAGCCTGATGTTCGCCCAATTATTCGTCAACAGGACGATTTCGCTCACTGTCCGTGCAGTAGAGTGAAGGTCGACAAATTTTCCCTCTTGCCATGATCGAGAACGTTCTTATGTAAGTCTTAGTAAAAGCAGTTGCAAAAGTCTTGCATCTGCTTGTTCTTTCACGCTTGAAAACAACACTTATTTCTTCGTTTCCTATTGTTTCCTCTGATCAAGAAAGGGTCGACACAAGACTTATGCAACTGCTTGCACGGAAGATGAAGAACTGTCACTATTTCTTCGACATACATTTCCTTGGTTAATTTGGTTTTAGAGGTATCATTGTGTTTCCCGATAGAAATCTAGAAGACTCCTGGATTAGAAACGGTTTTTACTATAATTGCAACTGATCTAACATCAGGAAGAGAGGAAACTTATTTTCTTTGTCGGAGGTTGTGCAGTCATTGCAAGGGAAACAAGAGAAATACAGTAAATATGAGAAAAATATATTACCAACGGATCTTTTGCTTCGCACTTGACCGCCGATACCTTTTTCAGAATAGGATCTCTGTTTCCTGCATTTTTTCTTAGTGCTGATGAAACAAGTACCTCGTTTTCTCTGTCTGGATTAGATGTGCTCTCTTTGAGGCTGTGAAAATTTACCAAGCAAAACTTAATTTAAAAAAAATGACATTACATGGACACTAGGGTGGTCAGATCATCAGGATATTCTTGAGTAATTCAAGACAACAGTTTTAGTAACTGAACAGGCTCATGCAAAAACAACCATTGTCCATTTTTTAATTATTTGACTTTGTGAGCAGACATCACTCTTAAGAAGACGCTGCATCTATATAATTTGTGATCAGACTTGTTCCTCGGCTTCTTGCTCCTATTTCCCTTGTCTTGGCAGTTTTATTTATTTTTTAATCTTTTTTTTAATTTGCTAATTTTTTTTTTTTTTATACTTGTCTTCTCAAGAAAAATATGTTGGACTTCAGACGTTTCCGCATGAGCCTGTTCAATTATGGAAATTGTTTAACCTAAATGAGAATAATGAGGACAATTTTTCAAGAATTTTGATGTCCTAGTCGACTTTTTGTAAATTACTTGATGTCATGAGTTAAAAGGAGGTAGGTACATAACTACATTTAACTGAAACAAGTAGGTAAGTCTCGCAAGCGTTAAGTTAACCAGTCTTGTCAACACGTAAGGCTTGTTGGTCTAAATCACAATGCTCGATATCTTGTTGAAAAGGGAACAGTCTGACAATTTCAGGATTTAAAAGTATTAAGTTCATTAAGATGAAGATACAGTTGTATGTATTCTGAAAAATACTGGAATACATTTATTTTCTGGCTAATAATGATAATTAATTCAGTACAGTAAACTCTCGATTTACCGGATTTCAGGGGACCGGCCGAAAAATCCGGTAAAACGCGAAATCCGGTAAACCGAAAGCTCTCATTTTTCGCGGCGAAATCGCGGAATTTTTTGGTATTCCCCCCCCCCCCATTTCACTGTTTTCGACGAACCTATAGGTTATATTTACAAAAGCACAAAAAACGCGTGGGGGATTAGAACACGATAATTTGGCACTAACCGTTCCTTTGTTGAGTGTTTTCATTTCTCTTTGCTATAAATCTTTTGATAAATCTCTTTGGAAAAAATCAGCTGACTTTTTCCAAAGAGGTTCAGCCGATCTCGCTGTCAGCTAGCGTTGCCAATGTTGGCAAGTTCTTGAAGTGCCAAAGCCATAAACTACATGCTTCACGCGTGATCGCGTGGAGCCAACGTACTACGTGCGGCAACGCTGCGCTGCTGTCAACGCGGGAAGGCAGCGAAGCTTCCCTGCTGCTTGACGCGTTTTTCAAAACACCGCGACTGATGAAGTTGGAGAGTCACTCATGCGGTGATCATTTGAGATCGCGGCATTGTGTCACGGGAAAAAACTGCTATATCTGAGCAAAGTCCGGTAAATTAAGAAGAAATTTCTTCTTAGGACCGAGAAAAAATCCGGTAAATCGCAAAATCCGGTAAATCGCGATCCGGTAAATCGAATGAAATTTAACATTGTTCTTATGGGACTTTGGCCGGGACCGGAAAAATTTTCCGGTAGATTGCGAAATCCGGTAAATCGAGAGTTTACTGTACTTCGGTCACACTGGATTAAAAAAATGAGATAAACATGATAAATGAGATTTACTATCAGTAAAGTCTAACTGCTAAAACATTAAGCCTTGGTTTGCTGGTGTTTGATGGCAAGCGACTGGAACGAGTTAAAAAAATAGAATGAAAATAGAGCTTGCTTCTGAAGTCTAGGCAGACCCCGACTGATAATCTTGGGCAGTATTTCAATTTTCATTTCTTCAAATCAAAACAAAACTTGCTTTCGACTTCCATTTTTAATTTTAAAGCAACATTTAATGAGTTAAAAAAATAGAATGAAAGTAGAGCTTCATTCAGAAGTCTAAGCAGACCCCGACTGATAATCTTGGGCAGTATTTCACTTTTCATTTCTTCAAATCAAAACAAAACTTGCTTTCGACTTCCATCTTTAATTTTAAAGCAACATTTAATGAAAATACAAAGCTCAAGTTCACTTTCATTCATTTCTATCATCCAATATGAGAAATTTTGCGGAAAAAATTCTAAAGATTATCAGTCAGGGTCCGTCTAAACTTTTGGATCCAGCTCTACCGAAGTACTCTCACAAAGGATGGGACGGAGAGGGATACAGTAGACTGCCAGTTACCTTTAAGAAAGGAAAATATCTAAGGCATAAAAAAAAAAACAAAAAACAACTCAACATTTTTTCTTGGTAAACTTACGTTGAAATGACTGCCTGAAAGTTGAAATGCGCAGTTTGAATGTGGTCATTTAGAGATGATTCAGCTGAATCAGTTTGTCCCCCACAAAATGAACATTCTAATGCAATATTCGGATTGAGCTGAAACAGAAGAGAAAACAAGGTTAAAGCAGTGGAAAAAAATCAGACAAAAAAGCAGACAAAATCCTTTCCAGAAAATGCTGATTCAAAAAATCGATAAGCAGTTCAGATGGTTGGAACTTACTGCTGAGAAAACAAGGTTAAAGCAGTGGAAAAAAATCAGACAAAAATCCTTTCCAGAAAATGCTCAATTAAAAAATCGATAAGCAGTTCAGATGATTAGACCTTACTGCTCTTTTTACAAGACTTGAGCAATTGATTCTTAAATCTAGAATGCTTCAAAATTATTTATGCACTCACTAAACGTTACTAACACTAACTTCTAAATTCGAGTGCACTGAGTTCTCGCTTATCGCTCTCAAAGTCATTACATACATTTCATAGACTTTTCAGAGTAATGAGATCTCACCGTCCTTAAAATAACCCTGAGGGATGGTTTTGGAGTCTTTCTTACTGGCGACACCGTACTCACCGGTGCCTCTCCAGATCACCCCACATACGCACCAGTTGGTGCTGAGTCGGTGTGCCTGATGCCTTCCACTTAGCGCGGTCTTTTTGAATGTTTGTTTGTTTTGTCTCTTTCAGATTTCGAGTTTCGCACAATTTTCTCTTTTTCTCACGGCGCGGGCGCAACTAGCTTTATTATCAGTGTTTTCATTTATTGCACGATGTTGACGATGTGTCTAATATAATTAACCCTGTTTTGTCATTTTACCACTGATTTAAAATTTCTTTATTTTTCGGTGGATAGAATTTGACCTGAAGCCGACAAGTTTTTGTATTTCTCAAAATAATTTAACCTAACATAACCTAACCTTATCTAACCTAACTTCAGTCACGTAGCGTATTAATACGGGTTTTAGGTTTTTATCGGATCAAAATCTAAAAGACGGTAAAGATTACTAAAACAAGAATGAAAAATCAAGACAGTTCCTTTCAGTTAAGGGAAAATGTTTGTATTTCTCAAAATAATTCAACCTAACATAACCCAACCTTCTCTAACCTAACTTCAGTCACGTAGCGTATTAAGTTCCTTTCAGGGGAAAGTTTTTGTATTTCTCAAAATAATTTAACCTAACATAACCTAACCTTAATTAACCTAACTTCAGTCACGTAGCGTTTTAATATGGGTTTTTGGTTTTTACTTTTTACCGGATCAATCTGAAAGACGTTAAAGATTACTAAAATTAGAATGAAAAATCAGGATAGTTCCTTCCAGTCAAGGGAAAAAAAATTCTAAAAGCAATACTCCGGGCGGGATCGAACCCACGACCTCGTGGTCTCCGATCCGAACCGCTACCACATTACCGAATGGTGGTCATGGTAGAACGGTCGGAAATTGAGACTATTTAGGAACAACGCGTGCGTGGTTCCCGATCTCTCCACCAGGAGGCGCGCCGATCGGGGTGATCGTGTTGAGCACCGTGTCGCCAGTGAATAAAACCCATGGTTTTGAGGCTTTGCAAATATTAAAGTGGTATTTTTGGACTAAATTATGTCATAGGTGTACGGTCAAAATTTTCAAATTTTAAGCCAGTCTCAAGAAAAATAGAGTGGAAGGGTGTTTTTCTTGTACAGTTGTTACTGTAAATAACAAAAATTGAAGTTTCAAAATATTCTGCCACTATTTCATTTGTAAAAGAAAATTTCATGCCTAAATATTCCTGATTTTTTTCTCCTAATTTGGGGTGAGAAGTGGAAAAAATTTCATGCAGATTTAATGGCAGCACAGGCAATGTGGCAAAGTTGCATTCAATCCACTTGAAGTAATGAAAAAGTCAAAATATTGGGGGTGCACAGCGCACTTCCACAAATCAACATTTTACATGGGCTTAAATGGACAAAATGCAATGTTGCCCAATTGCAAGCGCCACATGGAGATTGATTCGTAGATTCACCATTGGGGCAAAAAACTGTGATAGGAAATTTTGAAATGTTGGATTGATTTGCGCCTCCTTGTAAAAACACTAAGTAACGACATGTCATAACCAACAGTAGCTTTCCAACATAAAAGTCTTCCCATTCCAAGATAGGGACATTATCATCCTCCGAACTAAGGAACAAAGAATCGCAAAGTATTTTTTTTACTAACTTGATGCAACTTCAAAAGGCTTACCTCCTTGCAATCCAAGTAATGATTCTGTATTTCATCAATTGACTTTCCTTGATAATCACAACCAAAGAGAGGACAACTGGCTGTACCATTTTTCTTCAGCGTGATAATCCAGCAATCTAAAATTGCATTCTGAACTGATGCCACTTGTCTTACTGGAGCTGGGCTACCGCTCGAGCCAGCCTCTTGCATGGTCAGAAATTGAAATCTGGCGGAGCGAGAAAGAGATAAAATCAGTAAAGCAGTGATAAACTGACAATTGTTTTACTTGCATGGCATAGCTCAGTTAGCAGGAAATTTGAAAAAAAAAAAAAAAAAAAAAAAAAAAATTGATCAAGGACTAGATCTGATAGATGGATAGAGGTCGTTTCACAAAAGTTGGCCAATAACAGATGATGGGTTCACTTACTCCGCAGAGAGCCGCATGATCTGTCATCGGCCTTCTTTCATGAAACGAGATCTACAACTTTACATACATATTCCCATCAGCTCTACTGAAAAATGAATGAATAAAAAAGCGAGAGTTGCTGTTCCGTTTCTTCATGTGTTCACATCTTCACTTAGCAATAAAATACAAAAAGTAGCCAGAATATTACAATACAAAGAAAAAATAAAGAAAAAAAAACAAAAACATTAAGATGAAATTAAAGGTAAGTAACAAATAAATTAATAAAAATGTGGGACGAATTCAAAAAATTTACTTAAATTAAACTTAATAATTAAAATTTAGAAACAGCAAATTCAATAGATTTGGTTTCATTTCCATACTCGCGATGTGAGCATTGGAGCACTTTTCTTATTTTTAATTGACAGATGATGGGTTCAATTTAGCTCAGAAACGTCCCATATTTTAAGAATTGTCTTTTAACCTCCACCTCATCCGATGAGTTATTCTGTCTTATTTGAAAAAATAATTCCCGAAGAACAGTTTTAGTCACTCTTTCAGCACACGAATTCACTTGAAATTCTTTTTTAAATGAAACGCGGCAGGACCCTTAATTTCTCAGTCCATTTTGTAAGGGCGGATGATCGCAGTCTGACCATACCTAAGAAACCTACTTAGTTCGGAAGGTTATCGTCTCAGCGGGAGCAGTAACTTGCAAAGACTTCAGATACCACCTTAGAAGTACGTGAAGTTCTTGTTCAGGTAACTACTTACTTGCCTTGCCGTTTACTTCACCTAATTGAAACATTAGTCAGGAGACAGACTTCAGCCTGATAAGATCCATGAACAAAATTCTTGGCCACTGTCACATAGAAATGAATTAGGAATAAAAATTCTGTAAACTTGACCCGCTTTATCGACAACCACTTGCCACCATGCACACTTATTGAGGAATTGAAAATGAGTGGATCAGGCTCGGATCATATCAAGCATGACTGAGTCAAACAGAAATCAGAGTAAAATTGATGATGTTACCGACAATAGGTGAAAAAAAAAACTGTTTTGTGGGAAGCAATTAATTGAAAGCGTGATCGTGGATGGATTATGTGCAAAAGGAGTTGCATCATTAGATAACAGTTGATGGACAGCTGAAAGAACCAAGTAACAATTTATATTCGAAAAGCGGATTTACCTCGAAAATGGAATTAAGACCTAGGAAGGTGCAGGTCACACGTTCCAAGAGATTTCATTACAATTTTCAATCTGAAATTTGTGACACGTTCGGTTTGACTGAAAAGGAACAAAATTCGGGAAAAATTACATTTTCAACTTTTCAGCACTTGACTCATGCTTAGGTTATGTTTGAGTGACTTTCTGATGGTTGATGGATATTTGGAGTCAAAAACCGTGGTGATTTTTTTCTTTTTCAAAAGTTGCCAGATTTGAGTTTGATTTGCGGATGAAATAACTTGAAATAACTCTTTTGCCATCCTCCTGTAAATATTTCCTGCTGTAATTGTAGTAAATTTGCGAGTTTTCACTGTTTTCAAAATTTCGTGATTGAACATAGTTATTCCCGCAATGAATTGGAATAATAATTTTCAATTTTATTTATTGATATATTTGGCAACTGAAATGACGTTTGTTTTGATTTGATAAAAAAAGACGAAGAAGACGAACGACGATATCGTCATATTGACAAGTGCATTGAGTGCAGTTAAAAAAGTTATTCCTGAACCGACGTAATTCGCTATTTGTCTCAAGTTTTGGAGTTGTAATTTATTTCGAATTTTGTATTCAGATCTTTTATTAGTCTAGGTCATCATGGGAGCCGTGCTCGGTCTCTGCAGCGCAGCCTCGGTTAGATTCATATTCCATCTTATCTCATGTCTTCCTATCTTGTAAAACCCAATATCTTCTTTGTCTCCTATTGTTACCTTCCACCGTTCCAGAATTTGCCATTCACTCGAGTTCGTAGTTTATGCTGATTTTTTGGAGCTCTTATGGTTTTTAAACAGTCTTCTTCATCATTACTGTTTACTTGTTTCTTATGATGCTTGAACATGGGTGGTTCTCGGAATGATTGGACTTGACACTTGTGTGATAAAGTATCTTGAAAGCATCAGCTTTGTTCTGCCATTGACAGGATGAAGCTGACTTTTTCTTGATACCTGAAGATCTGTCACCAAAGGTGAACTTTTACTCAAAGGACTTTCATTTTGGAGCGGCACTGACAGATCAAGGTCTTCTTTTCAGCCGATACTTTCACTTGTGTCAGAACAGACAGTTTTCACAAGAGACTGGGGAAAAGTCTTTTGTTTTTGTTTTTTTGTTTCCAGAATGCCTTACCTCACTCTATGCAAGCGTACCTTGCTTTTAGTTTAATTTATCCTTGAAGTGTGTGAACTCTGTAGTTGCACCTTCTTGCACCATCTTCTTGTCATACTGTTCTTATCAAATTTTTAGCACATCATCTGTTTTGTAGCAGAATTCTCTTGACAGCTTCTGAACTAAAGTTCAATCTTATCTTAGACATCCTGTAGACTATTTTTTTTTAAATCAGAATATACTACAGTAGGGAGAATTTGGATGAAGCCTGTTTTTTAATTTCGAAAGCTAGATGAATCATCCTCAACCCAGTAACCTGTGCTCTTGGGTTTTTTTATGATCCATGCGTAAAAAATTAGCCTTGTACCTCCTTACGAAGACGGATAAATAGGAGGTGCAATAGTATCTTGAAAATCGAGCTGTCACTATGTATGCAAGTGATTTACTATACCTCCGCACATTTGAAGTGTTTCACTGTATGTTAGTTCATGCTGACGCAATCAAATAATTGACAATGAAAGAAGTGTCTTTCGAATTAGTCACTGATCAATTTCTGCAATACTGTCTTCTTCCATACCTCCAACCGCTCCATTCAGGTTATGGTCACTCGGTTTCTACATTTATATAGCCGCTTATGGAAGACGGTGGATTATATGCAGTATTTGGAATTTTTCGGGCATTTTTCGGCCTTTTCGATGATTTATCCAGTTGGGGGGGGCGTTTGGCTGATGGTCCTGATAAAATTAGCGAAAAAAAAAATTGATCACCGAAGCTACCATAAGCATTAACAGAAATTCCCCTCATCGATGTTTTCAGTTGAGGGAGGCTTCTGTTAATGCTTATGGTAATTTCGGTGTTGACAATTTTTTTTGCCAAATTTATCAGGAACATCAGTCGAAGACGTCCCCTACCGCTTCAATTGACGAAAAGGCCGTAATATGCCTAGAAATGCCGGAAAAATCCCAAAAACTGCATAAAATTCACAGTCTCCCACAAGCGGCTGCATAAACGTAGAACCAGAACCCGAGTGACCATAACCTCAATGGAGCGGTTAGAGGTATGAAAGAAGACGGTATTAATTTCTGTCTCATAAATTGAGAAATATCTTAGGCTTTCCGTAAATGATTCGAAAATTATAGAACTATTCTAAATTATAAGAGGTTCACTCCATACTTTATGGTCCCAAAACCCATAATTACGCTTTGATATTACTCCTGATCAAATCGACTTAACTCTTGTAACTACAATTGTTTCATACCTTGTGGATTCAACTTTCAGATGGCATGCTGTTGCACAAGCACTGCTGCCAGTCTATGCTGTGCGGCCTGTCCATCCTGCCGCAACTCAACCTCAGCTCGACTGATGTACGCTGTGATGTTACTTGTTAGCACAATTGTCGCCGCCATCATGTTGGCTCCAGGAATACAAGACCTCCTACAAAAAGTAACTCTCTTTACTTTCTCTCCTCTGTTTTCATAGGCGGACTGTGGCCAAAAAAAGTGGGGGGACTAAAAAGTGATGACCTTTTTTTATTTTTTTAATTTTCCTTCTCAAGTCTCAAGTTATGACTTTTTCCCGATTTTTAGCCCCTCCGCCCACAAAATGTGGGGAGAGCTAGCTGCTGATGCGGCCCGCCTATGTCTGTTTGATTCAATTTTTCCTCCGCAGACTCCAAGTTCCCTTACCATTCATTTGGTAGAATGTGAAAATGTGCAAACAAGAATTTCATATCTATTGAAAATTTGAATACATTATTGTCCAACTAGATTTGTTGTGAAAGTAAAATGGCTTTTTGACTATAAGGTCCTCTAAGTGCAATATCCAAGAGTAAATAAAGGCTTTTAAATAATTCATTTCACAGAAGGAAGGAAGTCCTACCATGGTCAATCATTAATAGCTGAGCCACCTAGAAAACTCTCACCCACAATATTATCTGACGCAAAGATACTTTGAATCGTAAAGACATATCTCAATCTGTAAATACTCTAATCTTGAAATTTATGATGATTCCAGGGTCAATTAGTTTGAATTAAGGACACCTCTTCGCACTGCTCAAAAAGTCAACGGTTTTTGGCTGAAATTGACGAATTTACGCTATAAGCACAAATTTGAGAAATATCAGCACTTGCAAGCATACTTCAGGAAGATATCCTGAAAGTTTTAAGCTGAAAAATTTAAAAAATAAGCCGGAAATTATGAATTGCAAAAATGCCCTTAAGCCTCAATGAGTGCGAGTCAGGCAGATAGACATATTATCAATTTCACTCACTTGCACTCTCGAAGCTTATGGCGGAATTAATGTCACAAATTACAGCTTTAATTATCAATCAATTTTGCTTCTTTAGGGCTCAAAAAGTCCATAAAAAAATTTTGCAGGTGCTGACGTTATTGGATTATGCGTTTTTTCTTTGGATTCAATTTAAAATGCCGAAAACCTGACTTTCCCCAGAAGCTACTTGTGGCGCCATCCATCGGATTGAAATCTGGGAAAGTTTCGCCTGGAATCACCTTAATGTCTAACTATGTAAACCATAAGAAATATTAAAACTTATAGTTCTATGTTTTTTTTAACCCTGTCAATCAGTAGCTAGATCATTCATTCATTCCCAGCTAATTTAAAAAAAAAAATTATGTTGGACCAACATTCAATCTCTGTCTCTTTTTTGTTTTCAGGTGCCATTTTGTTCGAATACAGCCAAAACAGATTATTCTTTCAAAGATCTTGCTGCCGATGTTGTTCCTACTTTTGACTGTCAATCAGCAGTTGGCTATATGGCTGTGTATAGAATTTGCTTTGCTCTGTTTCTATTCTTTGCATTCATGGCGGTCATAATGATCGGAGTGAAGACCTCTAGAGATAATCGAGCAGCCATTCAGAACGGGTAATTAGAAACAAACTTTTGATTCGGTCAATTTTGAGATTGCTCCTTTAGTAAACATTTTTAATGTTATTCAATTGACAAAGTTCAATGTCATGTGATTTGTGACCCTTCAAAATATAGAAAGTTGATTGTACAAAATCTTAGTTTCAATTTTCTTAAATGAGGTTTAATATCCGGTCATAGTGATGATGTCGTTTGGTGAAAAAGTTCATTGAGCATTCTAAACCATCTCTCTCAATCTCATTTGACCTCTATGTACTACTATCTCACTTTCATTGCTGAAGTTGCTTATAGAGATATTTTTTTTGAAATTTCTTGGCAGATCAGTGATTCTGATTATTATGGTCACAGACATCACTATTTGACACTCGAACCTGAAGTAAAAGTTCTTGTCACGTATGAAAAATTGGCAAATAATAGTTGATATGGAGATTTTATTGTTCTTGATAACCCCTAAAATTTTAATAAAACTACATGTCTTCATTCTTTAATCATGCGCTATAGTTAAAAATTATTATTTAATACGTGTATGACCCGTTTTTTCCCATCCGCTGTCCTTCGATCCAGCGAACTGTTTTTCTCAATTCCGATGAAGCCCGATGGATTCCATCTGCTGCCCATCAATCCAGCGGCGTCAGGAGACCGCTGGGAACAAATTCTTAGGCCTTCTTTGTTTAAATCTGTGTTCACAAATGGCAAAGTGTAACCTCTTCAAGCTAAATCGAACAAATCGACAGAAAGGCTTTAAAGGACAGATGGATTTAAGCGGTCCCAGCTAAATACTTGCTGGATCAGTGCAGTGCATGGGGGGAAAAAACAAATCTATACTTTGGGACTTCTTCCTGCCTATGCTTAATCTTTTTTATCTAGTCCAATTGTTCAATGTGAAACACTAGCATAACAAATCACTGTGTTTGGGAGGCTGAAATTTACTACTACAACTACTACTATGTACTTACTATCTTTTTGTCCTTTACTGTTTGCAGGTTTTGGGGACTCAAGTACTTGCTAATCGTTGTCGGAACAATCGGTGCATTCTTCATTCCAAGAGAGCATCTTGGTGTACCGTGGATGTATTTTGGTATGATCGGTGGTTTCATTTTCATTCTAATTCAACTAATCCTGATCATTGATTTTGCGCACAACTGGGCTGAAAGCTGGGTCTCAAACTATGAAGAAACTGAATCAAAGAAATGGTAACTAAACTTTTTGCTTTTGTGTCCTCTTCTATTTCTCTTAGACCTGCTTTTGTCATATTTGCCACTCATATCCTTGGGTCTGAAGAAATCCTTAATTGCTTGCAACGAACAGCCAATTGATTTACAATCCACTGAATTTTTGAGATAGTTTTGTTATTTTTCTGGGTAAAATTTCCTTCTTATTGCCCTCTTGTAGTTATAACTGGCCCAAAGGTGGGGGAGGGAGGTGGTTCAGCCTGGGTCCTGCCCAAGGGCGCTATAGTCTAGGGAGTGCTGCCAGGCTGCACAAAAAAAATGCAAAAGTAAGGAGAAAATATCAAAGATAGCTGTGTCTGGAAATGTGAAACATGCGTTTGGTTTTGAAACCTTCCTTTCATTCATGCAGAAGTGGTATCTTTATTCTTCAATTTAATTAAAATGCTTTAATTTTGTGAAAAATGTTTTCCTTTTTTTCAGGTATTTTGGGCTTATCATTGTGACGGTGCTGAATTACTTGCTCACCATTGTTGGCGCACTCTTCTTGTTTTCCTTCTACACGGTAATTTTGAAAGTTCCTCTGTTCAATAAATTTTTTCTGGGTCTACCCTATTTTATTCAGTCTTAAATTTATGTGCTTAAATTTTGAGTTGTTCCCCTCTGTTTGTTGCAGTATTATCCCTCTGGCTCCTAGTTTTTAATAGTTATCAAGTTTTTAAGCTCTTGATTCTGCATCAAAACTGAAGGGCATGTCAATCATAATTTTTCTGTTCTGTAGTGCTCCTTTATTTTCAGTTGATCCAAAAAAATTTCTAGTGTGGGGGTACTCAAAATTCTTAAATATTCAAATCAGTTATGTAATTTTACGTTTGTTATTGACTTTGAACACGCTAATCTCAATTTTTTGACAGTTCAAATAACTGCGGTTTCGCGTATCAATTGCGAAGCATAGAAAATGGTGCAGTCAAATAAAATGGAATACCTGAAGATTGGAAATCTTGCGTCGATAATTCAAACATTTTTTTAAGTACATATTTGTTTTAAGTTCCACTCGACTTCAGAAAACTATATTTGCTCACCTCTAATTTATACCAGATCTATTTCGCAACTGCTGACATTATCGCCTCTCTATTTCCGTCATCTTTCATCTTTTGTGTGTTCCTATCATTGACGGATCCAGCCTTCACGAGCAAAGAGGGGGGTGAACTTCAGAAAATCCAATTTTTACTTTGATTCCATTTAAAATGACAAAATTTGGGTTAGGGATTGGTGCTTTTGTCCATTGCATCAAAATTCTTCAGAGTTTTGCCTAAAATCTAGTTCAGTTGATGGATTTTGTTACTCTTTGTTTGTTACAGACAAGCAGCGGCTGCTATCAGAATAAGTTCTTCATTTTCTCTGACATGGTACTTGCTTTCATTGCTAGCGCTGCTTCAATTGCACCAGGCGTCCAAGAAAGACAGCCGAGGTCAGGACTCCTCCAATCTTCTGTTGTATCCCTTTACACTTTGTACTTGACATGGTCTGCTTTATCCAACAGCCCTGGTAAGTCTGAGCTCCTCATTTTCTTGGTGTGGAAACGAGTATGAGTAAAAAACAGTACAAAGCCATAGTAATTGTAGACTGCACTGAAAGAACATCACAAACCATGTTGCACTGATTTTGGTATTATTTCTTCATTCTTTTTTTTTTTACAAAAATGTTTAATGAAATCAGACATTTTTATTTGAAAAATTGTTGATGATGCAAAGAATTTTTGAGATGAAAAATCAAGGAAAATGCATTCCTATTATGTAATTTTGAACTGTAAAAACGCTTAAATACTAGTGCAACATAGCAAGCAACTTATCTATATAGTCTTCCATTGTTTAGGATGCAAACTATAGTGATAGTACGTAATTAAATAAATTATTGCAGGTATGCTGTGCATTATAACGAAATTATTTTTTACAAGAATAAAAGCATACTTAAAGTGTTACAGCACCTAGTGTCATCATGAGAGGTAAGACCTTTGTACAGTCATGGATGAAAGGAATGTTGGACAACTCCTTAGAATTTTGTTTAGGTTAGGCTACCTGACGTGCTTACTTTCATTGAGATATTTATAACGGGTAGCCAACATTCAGGAGTCATTTGACTCTCTTTTTGTCCCCGACTTTATTTAGACTGAGGAATCAACAAAACTAAAATGACGAAGGAAAGGCAAAGTACGATAGGACGTTTCAAATACCAAACTGAGAAGATTTCATCTTCTAGAACTTTTTTAAATGTCCTCTAGAAAGCCCCAAGTCAGGTCAACTTTTTAAGTATCCTAGGAGGCTTGTCCTAAAGACTTACTGTTTGCTTTGCTATTTGGATTTATATTTTGATTGAGTGAATAGTGGATAGCGGTATGTTATCCCCCCTCCTCCCTCTGGAGCTGTATGAGTACCTAAACTATGTTAAAAATTTATAATTCCGCTTCATCGGCTTTTGCGGTTTTTATGAGTTCAAGAAGAAAAATCTCCACCACTGTTAATTTGCTTCACTTCTTTCTCTTGAAAAACTTGCCTGCATGAATCCTTTTTTTGAACTGTGTCGTTGTCCCAAGCATTCTGGCTGCACCATGAATGCATTTTGGAATCTGCATTCAAACCCCAAGCTAAGATTCTGTATTTTAAGAGAGATTGTATTTTGTATGATGGGTAGTTTTAAGAATTTCTAGGGGTTAATACTACCAAGCTCTTTAACCAGCAACTTGATTGTTTGAACAGATGACAATTGCAATCCTGGTTTCATCCCAGGCCTCAACGGAAAGAAGAGTGCCGTCCATTTTGATGAACAAAGTATGATTGCCCTGCTATTGTGGGCCTGTTGCGTTATCTACTCATCTTTGAGGAGCGCATCCAAGTCATCAAAATTTACTATGTCTGACAAGATTCTTGTTGATGATTCCAATGAAAATGGTAAGTACATTTTTTTATTTGTAGGGTTTAGTGTTTCGCCTCGATATCTGGGCCAGCCAGATATTTTAGAAAATCCATCTATCCAGTCGGGACTGGACATCGGGAAGTCGGGACTGGGTATCCAAGAGAAAGTTGGGGCTGGATCACTGCAAGTCAAGATCGGTTGTCCAGAAAATTTGAAAGAATGATAAATTTGTAGAAAACCCTAATGTTTTTACTCACCAAAACAAAATTGACCATAAAAATTAAAAATAAATAGAGACCGGAAAATTTCGGTGTTTTAAAACCCTTGATTTCGGTGCTTATTTTCGGTGCTTACTTTACCTCATTTCGGTGTTTATTTTCGGGGGTGAAAAATTCAATTTTTGTTGCAATATTTGTTTCAAAGAGGAAAAAACGCCCAACTATTTCTTACGTTCTTCTCTTCAAAATTAGAAATGCATGTAAAAAGGTAGAAATTAAGGTGGGGAGTTGATTAAAAAAAATCTGAAAAAATCACGATCATTTCATGACGGAGGACTTTAAACCGACGAAATGCCTTCCGCTCCATACCTTACTCAATTTAGTTGGCACTTTAAAATTATTGAAATATCTGTCATCCAGTCGGATTCTGAAATTTACTATCTGGCCAATATCTGGTACATATTTGTTATCTGGCAGAATCGGTGTAATACTAGTAGCAAACGATAAAAACTATCAAACTATCGCAAACTTTCTTGAATACTGTTTTAACCCTCTCCATTCATGTGTCAAGTCCTACTCGACAAATTCGTTTTATGGGATACCCTTGAGTGTCGAGCCGTGCTGGGCATAATTCTTTCACGATTCTGTATTTGTTGAAAAGGTGTTGTGTAATTCTTGATAAACGCACACAGCAAGCTTGCTCTTTGATGGCAGTCTGTTGAACTACCAGTATATGCGTGGTTTAATTTTTGCCAGTAGAGTACGCTAGTATGCTGGAAAACCTTTATTAAACCCCATACTCCGTAATTTTACTATGAACATAATCACCAAAATGAGTATCTATATAAGCCATTGTTTAACTTCTCAACTGTTGTCTTGTAATCTTTGTCTCAACCGGTTGAATAACCAATAGATTGCTGAAAGCCATTAAGGGTCTGCAAAATGGCAGCACAGAATTTAGTCAAATCTTTTGAAAGCTCATGAACAAAATACTAAAATGGTGGTAAGGGGGAAGGAACTTCTATTTTTCATAACCCCGAAGGTGGCTTTGTCTTAAAGGTATGCTTTGCGTGTTTACTTATTATCTTAATGTAATTTCAGATGAACATCGCTCCTTGGAAACCGGTGACAACAAGAGAGGCCAAGTTTGGGATAACGAGGAAGAAGGTGTTGTTTACAGCTGGTCTTTCTTCCATATCATGTTCGCTCTAGCCACCTTGTATATCATGATGACTTTGACCAACTGGTACACGTAAGTACATGATTTTATTTTATTATTATTTTTATGTTTACTGCTTTTCATGTCTTTTGTTCGAGATTTTTAATTCAATGACAGACTTTAAGAAGATTGATGATGTGGTGTTTTTCACTGAGAACTTTCATAATATTAACGCACATGACTTACAAGAAGAAATCAGTAATTTATACACTGAGTAATTATTAGACTCTCGTTTGATCATTCACACACAGTAGAGTACCGTTGTAATGACTTGTTCACTGCTGGTACAGGTTACACTTGACACTATTTTTTCACGTGCCATTTCCTGGAGACCTGTCAGTGGCACCCTCATACGGGAAAAAGTTGAACTAAGTAATCTTAGCACTGCTCTATACTATTACACAGGCTGTACTTGTATGTTCTGATCTATACAAAAACAGGAAATGCAAAGGACGTACATTAACGTCTTTGGCAACCAATGACAATTTTTGCAAGGATGTACATGCAAGTCTTTGGCACTGTAAGTGTTACACTGACTGACTGTTGCAGTGTTGCCAAACACTACAGATGTGTTTATGTGTAGCAGAATACTCTAATCAGAACGGAAACTCCCATAAGAGCCAATGGAAACAAGCTTTGGACTTTACTGGCACAAACTGGCAACTGTGCCTACTCACTTCTCAAGATGGCGGACATGCTTTTTCAGGCTATACAACCAATCACAACTCGGCCAGTTGCCGAAGATTGCCGAAGATGCTCACTTTCGAACATGGCGGCCCGAAGTAAAGAATGTTTCAAAATGAATTAGAGTTTCCGTTCTGATTAGAGTATTCTGTGTGTGTAGTATTTACCAACAAATTTGCAACAAGGATTTCAAATTTCTGGATCAAAACAAAAGCAAGATGGACTTATTTGAAAGAAAATTGAAAAATAATTTATTTGTCAATGTGAATATCCTGTCAATCAATCTGCAGCTCTCTGGTGATAATAATTGGAACAGCCAAGCATTAATCGTGTAATTAAGAAAAAGAGCCAAGGTCCCAAAAAATGTTTGGTCCTTGTTCTCGACCTCAGGTTGCGAATCCTCGCCTCTGATTTGTTCAGTGGTTCAGACTCCACCTGCGTTAAAGAACAATGACCATCTGTCCCGATAATTTTGCTGGCAGGATATCCTTACATTTGTCGGACCTTCAGATTTTAAGTTTAGTCATAATATGTTGTTTTGATTCCAGGCCGACTGCATCCTTAGCCACAATGAACGCCAATTCTGCATCAATGTGGGTGAAACAGATCTCAAGCTGGCTTTGCATGCTTCTCTACACTTGGACGCTGGTAGCACCCATGGTTTTTCCAGATCGAGTCTTTGATTAAGTTGTAAACCTGCCATTCTACCACTTTCGACGGCTTTACCTGTCAATTTCTCCCTCTTTCTTAGAAAATGTGAAGTGCATCACAGCATCAAGGATGCTTCTCTTCGGAAGGTGTTTCCTGTTTGATGTAGCTCTCTTTATCCCTCTCAATGTTGCTTGTACATGCTCTCGTGTTTTCCTCGTTTGAAATAACTTGAATTTTGTTTCAAAATTATCTAGCAAAACTCGATGCATAATGCGCAATTAAACATGGCAATGAATTCAAAATGATTCATCTATTTAGGTGTACTTCGGTAAAAGGGCGAAAAAATTAGAGGGTGTGATCATGCACAGAAAAAAACCTGATTTCACAATGTTACTGTGGGAGATCTTGAAGTGTAGGGTTGAGTTTTCTTAATCATCTGATGGTTAGATTTACGCTTTGATTGTTAGATAATTCGGAGAACCCAGTTTTCTCCATCAAAATCTCAAGCAATACCACTTTGAAATCAGCTTTGTTGAGCATGAGAATACGCTCTGTTTTATCCACCCCTTTACCAAAGTTCTCATTAATTATTTAATTGATTGTGTAATATTTTTTTTGTTCCAATTTTACAATCATCATCAACAGTACCGTGTGCAGTTTGACAACATTATGTTTTGTCCATTTAAGCCTGTGTAAAAGGTTAAACTATTGGGGGTGCACTGTGCACTCCCTCTAATCAATATTTTGCATGCGTTTAAATGGATGAAATACAGTGCTGCCTGATTGCTTGCAATGCCACTGATTATCATCACTGCTACTTTGTAAGAAACAAATGTCTAGCTTTTTTATTGAGTCCATTTAATAATGTCTACCATGAAGTCTTGAGTAATTCATTCCTCTGAGCTTCAAAACTTTGAGAACGTGATGTTTAATTTGGCTACAGTTGTTCTTATTTTTAAGATTGTTTAGTGTCATATGGCATTGTATTTTTTTTTTTTTATTTTATAAGTCAAGCATTTATTTTTAAGGTTGTGAGAATGGATGCTCTGTAGAAAAAGTAAGAAAAATTATGAAATATTGAGGAAAGTTTTTGTTTTAAAAATTCCCGAAAGTCATCGAAAAGTAATTTTTGATTTTTGATTAGTTTGAAACTTTCCAATGTAGCTCTTTTGCCCATAGTTTTACCAACTGAAGAACATTCTTGCACTCCTTTACAAGTATTTTATATCCCTCTATTGATATCAGTAGTTTCCTCTTAGAAATTTTTTTATTTTTAGTTTAAATCCTTTTTTTTTTTTCTCCTAGCTCATTCGCTCAATGTTACAATTTAAATTTCCCTTATTGTTCTTTGTACAATTTTATTTTTACAATTTCTTCTTTTGATTTCTTATCTCTCTACAACCAACACATTGGTGTTGTGTGCTCCTCCCTTCCATAGGGTCTCTCCCCCAGTGGCAGCTCGTGCGATGTGGCAACAGTGTTTTTTCCCCCTTTTAAACAAATGTAAATCAATTGATTCTCCAGGAGCCTCTCTTCAGAAATTGACTGTTTTACCCAAATTTAATAGGAAAAATTGCAAGAATACCCAATCACATGAGACGCCACTGCTCTCCTCTCCTATAAAAAACAAAAGAATAGTCAGTCTACCGTGTGATGTGATTAAACTAGAGTGAACATTTTCAAGTGTTATTGATTGAGTTTAAATATTATGTAGGTAGGTTTTTTATCTTTTTTACTGTTTCCATTTTTTATCTTTTTCCTCTGTTTTTCTCTTCTTTCCTGTAACATAATTTAAGTTTAATTCAAATTTTGTTTATTTAATATGCGATCAAATTTTTCATGACCATTGTATATTTTAAGTACTTACCATTCTTGAAGTAATTAAACGAAGATGTATTTGTGTGTATAACATTGTGTAAAATTGATTTTCTCCTCTTAGCGCTGCCTACTTTTTTTTTTTTTTTTTCTTTTCATCTATCCAGGACCTCGTCAGAAAAAGACATGCTCCCACAGCGAACGCGTGATTTAAAAAAAAAAAAATGGGTCCATCAACTACCTATGTACATTATATTCTCTTGTTTCTCTCATTAAAGCTGTTACATCCTCAATTTCCCATTGGTTCATGCCTTATCTGTAATTTTTTATGCATTAAAAGTAGCATTAAAACACCTAATTAACTTACATTCTTGCAGAAAAGTTTTGAAATACATTACATTCCACCAGTGAGAATTACTGTCAAAAGTCTCTGACGTCTTTTACTACTGATTGATTTGTTCTCAGTAATTCCTACTCTATCAAATAACAAGGAATGACGGAAAATTCTGGTTTGTCTTCCAAAGTAGTTCAAATTATTTTTGGCTTTTCAAAAAACAGTAAATATACAGGGTGTTGAAAAACTGTTCCCGAATATTTCAGGGGCGGATTCTACAGGTCAAAATAAGAATTTTTTTCCTATAAACATGGGTCCGAAGTTGCAGTCTTTTCGAGTTACATTGTTGCAAAGTTTCCAAAAAACAAATTGAAAAATTGTCATAACTCCCTCATGAAGTTGTCTTAATGCTTGTAAATAGGTACTCTGGTGTAGTTTTAGGCGTTCTTGCCGATTTTGGTCGTGAAAATGCTGTATGCAAAAATTTGAGGGAGGTTATGGGGGTTTTTCGTGATTTTTCTCACTTTTTTTGGCCTAATTATGTGAAAACATGCTTTCGGATTCATTGAACTCAAGAACAATTAACATTACTCAAAAGTTCGTAAAAAAGTATGCATTTTTAGTCCTTACAAGTTTTTCCAATTCGTAAACCATTTCGAGAAAATCGTCGAAGTTGGAGAAGTCGGCCAAGAATTGACAGAATCAAATAAAAGGCGATTTTTGGCGGACCTCTCCAACTTCAGGGACGATTTTCTCGGAAATGGTTTACGAATTGGAAAAACTTGTATGGACCAAAAATGCATACTTTTTTATGAAATTTTGAGTAATGCTAATCGTTTTTGGGTTCAATGAATCCGAAAGCATGTTTTCACATAATTAGGCCAAAAAAAGTGAGAAAAATCAAGAAAAACCCCCATAACCCCCCTCAAATTTTTGCATACAGCATTTTCACGACCAAAATCGGCAAGAACGCCTAAAACTACACCAGTGTACCTATTTACGAGCATTAAGACAACTTCATGAGGGAGTTATGACAATTTTTCAATTTGTTTTTCGGAAACTTTGCAACACTGTAACTCGAAAAGACTGCAACTTCGGACCCATGTTTATAGGAAAAAAATTCTTATTTTGACCTGTAGAATCTGCCCCTGAAATATGTATTCGGGAACAGTTTTTCAACACCCTGTATGTACATTAAATTATAACAGTAGCTTGTCAATTAAGTTACATAACTTAGAGGGAAACGGGTCGAGATGCAAGCAGGGACACTGAATGGTGGTACCTTTAAGGACCTTTTAGGCATTAATTTAGTGTTTGTCAAAGGGCTTAACATTTATTGGAAATGAGCACTTCATTTTAAAATGATCAAGAACATTACTCCAAAGGATGGAGGATGGCCGGAGGGGGCATTGTCCTCTTCTTCTCAAATTAAATTTGGATCAACTCTTCTTTAGCGTTTCAGAGCATATGATGAAATATGATCGGTCGTGGTAGGAGTTAGCAAAGTGGGCAGTCCCCCCTGATGGAATTGGGAAAATACTGATAATCATGCCAATTTTTCCTAAATCGAACTGAAAGCAATAACAAATTTACAAAATCAGCCCCCCCTCCCCCGCGTTTTGGTCCTGAGGTTTTGCCCCTCCTTAGAAAATTTTCTAGCAATGCCCTTGGATGATATGATGTTCTCTGATAGCGTAATGTCAGGTCATAGTAATTGACCTCTTTAACTTTTAGAAGTTGAACTTAATGTTCATTTGTGTTTAGGTACTTTTGAACAAGCAAGAGAAGAGATGTCATCCAGTGAATATGAAAATATCGCAGGGAACGTTGCAAAAGAGTTGGTGCAAGTGACTAAATGCAATGCTTGATAAATGTAATACTGCAATGCAATGTTCCTTGCAACATTTCAAAGGAATGTTTAGGCATGCAATGTGAAGACTGTTTTTAGTAATAATTGATTTCCTCTTCTTCTCTCAACATTTCCTAGCCAAATTTCCCGGGAATTTTTCAAAGAAATATTGTGGGAATGTACATGTACAAGGCAATACTGCCATGTTCACTGGGCCGGTTTGCTGCGGTTTGCGGTTTATTGCTTGATTAGATGTTGGTCGGCATTTTTTGAAAAATATAGGCTAGTCCTCAGTTGTCCGTGACCAAAGTTGGTTTGGAAGGAGGAGAGGGGATAAGATTCTCTTTTGCATCTTCTAAAGTTTCAGAAGTCTCTATTATCATGTTAAAATAGATTATTAATTAATCTCAAAGTAATCCGGACCATTTTAACCAATTTTGATTGTTGCCATGGCTCAAAAACTCAACAAAAATTGAATATCACTGCGAAGTTCCGCTTATTAGCAGCAGTACCTGCTATCATCTGTTTTTCCAGTCAAAGGACCTCATCGAATCGTATTTTCGCAATGTGATAAGCAAATTTTATTTCGTAACCAATGGTCACCAGTTACTTCATTCGGAACCAGAGTTTCGAAACCACGGTCACTTGCGCGAGCCAATCACAGACAAGGCGATTCAAAATTCAAATATTCCCTCCGGTCACCTACTCGTCCGGTCACGTTTCACGTAACCCACCTCGGGAGGTAGGTCTCGAAATTCGGAACCAAGCGGTTCCCGGTCACCTTTTGATACGGTACCGTACATAACCGTACGTTGCTTGGCTCCGCCCACTTTTAGGTGACCGGAATAATAAAATTTCGGTCACCTACCGTTTTTCGGAACCTGGTCACGTAAAACGTAACCTGGTCACGAAATAAAATTTGCTTGATAGGTAGCACCATCTAAAAACAATTTTTATTTAGTAACCATACTGGTCACCGGTCACTCGACCTTAAGTGACCAGAGTCTCGAAATCACTGTTACGGGAGCCAATCACTGAATCACGAAGAAGGAACTTAAATTTTCAAATGTAGGTACTCATCTAGTCACTGTTCAGGTATTCCACCTCGGGAGGTAGGTATAGTCAAGGTCCATGTATACAAGGTCTGGCCGGTAGCTTTTGGCTTCCCTCGTTGGTCCACAGTTTGGGAGCCACTTCTCCATTTGAAACTATTGATCCAAGATGGCGGCGAACTTGGGAAGAATGTTAAAGTAAATGGGGGTATGGGTTCCCAAACATTGGATTTCCCGAGTTGGCGCTACCGGCCAGACCTTATATTTATGGACCTTGGGTATAGTCTCGAAAATCGCAACCAAGCTGTTCCCGCGGTCATTTTTTGTTACGGTACCGTGCACGGCCGTACGTTAAACCGAAGTAATAAAATTTCGGCTGCTGATTTTTGAAACCTGATCACCGAAAACTTGACCTGGTTACTAAATAAAATTTGCTTCATCGGATTGAAAGCTGTTTCAGCATGCATGCAGATGGGTTCATCTTCAGTGCGACGGTACCAGCCAATCGGATTGTCAGTTATCAATGAGGATGCCAAATGTTGATAAGCTATTGCTACAGACGGTTTTACGATGACTTCATCCGGTGAAAAATTTTGATGAGCGTTTTAGCGTATCTCTCTCACTCTTACGTAAACACTATACGTTCGACACTAGAGAGAGAGATGGCTACGCATAAGGCACGAGGGTCACGGGAGAGTGAGTGAGATATAGTTTGAAACGCCCCGCGAGTTTTCCCTAGTATAAGTTTTTCATTGGCGGCCAATGCCATGTGGTCCAATTATCCATGAATTCATTGGCGGCCAGTGAAATTATTGGTCGCCAATGCATATTTCATTGGTCGCCTATGAAAATTTCACTGGTCGCCCACGAATTTTCATTGGCGGCCAATGGAATTTGCAGTGGCAACCAATGAAACATGCATTGGCGACCAATGATTTCACTGGCCGCCAATGAATTCATGGATAATTGGACCAGATGGCATTGGCCGCCAATGAAAATTCGTGGGCGACCAGTGTTTTCATAGGCGACCAATGAAATATGAATTTTTTTACTTTTACAACTTTTTCTAGGGTTGTCCCTGCTAATTGCGAGCGATGAGCATACCGATGAGTGCACTGTAAGGGTTGTGTCCAGGAGGAGGAGGAAGGGTGCCCAGGACCCCCCCCCCCTTAAAAATAGTCTTGACTGTACTCACATGCCGCATTATTTTTGATATATTGAAAAACTATCGACAGTTTTACCGTCCCAGATCTAACTGACGATCAGTGGCGGCTTGCGAAGCGATTATCGAACGTCGATTATCAGTTTACTTCCACTTGAACCCATGGAAAATGGAAATGTATCGATCTCTCGGGGGGTTTAATTAATTGAACACCTTGAGGATCGATTCTTTTCTATCGGTTTTTATGGAGATAGGCCCAGAGGTGGACTGGTTTCAAAATTCGGACCGAGACGCACACTTTGAACCGGTCACGATGGGGGATGTTAGGAGACAGCCCCCCCCCCCCCCCCCTTAACCATAGAGATGAAAAGAGGGTCTTCTCCCCCTCTTACGTGTAGTGATTCCTCCACAGTCGAAAGTGTCGTTTTAAACGGTATTTCGAATTAAACTTTATTAATCGATGATCTGGCCTTTCGTCTTTTCGCTGGATTCAGTCTAGCTTTTCTGTAGTTTTTGTAATTAATCTATTTTTTGTTTTTTGCTGCTCTGATCTCCTGGCAGGTATGAAGGCGTAGGCACGGTGTCAGTCAGTCGAACTGCGGACATTTTCGGAGGAATATAATAATTGTAGCAGACAGTGGTCGCTGTGCAGTGTGCACGTAATAATTGACAAGTAGTTAACTATTCGTACGCAACTGTACCGTTTTAGTATACCCTAAAAAATGAAGGCGCATCTATCAAAGTTAGACACGGTTTCTATTTTTCGGGGGATTTCTGAGTAGAGTACTTACTTACATACTTGATCGTTTAACGTTCTCTGCGTGTTTGGAAAGTAGTGATCTGTTCGTACGCGAATGTAAAGCCGGGTCCACACCTGAGCATTTCGCCGCACCACACGTCGTACCGTATAGCATTCGCCCGAATGCGCGCCAATGTGGACGTCGCGTCGCGCCGCACCGAATGAGCCATACGTTGTGCGGTGCGGACAGTTCGGCCGTGCTCGCTCAGGGAGGCGGTTTTTGTGACCCGAGTCAAAGGAAATTCCGTGTGGCGCGAACGCAGGTGTGGACTAGAGTCCCTTGATGGAAATATTGTATAGGGAGTACCGACACGACGCTTTATGCATTTTGACAGGAGTCGATTTAGTTGACTGCCTGAACGAATTCGAAGGTTAAGTTCAACAGTGGACCAGTGGTGGACTGGCGGATTTGCCGGCATTCCAGTCCGTTCCCATACGTTCCTCTACGAATCGACTCCTTTCGTGTGGAGCCTTCGATGTCGTCGACTCCTGCTCGACTCCGTGAGAGCCTAAAATCAACGACCAATCACAACTCGTTGAGCTCGTGTCGGTACTCCCTATACAATATTTCCATCAAGGGACTCTAGTGTGGACGCATTCAGTAGCGCGTGGACTGTTTATATACGGACGAATATTTCTTGAGCACGGGCGAACAGACCGAGGCGGTGCGGTGCTCGTGCACCATTCAGTGCGATCTGTTCGTCGAAATAAAAAAAAATCCCCGCAAAGCCCACGCACCGCATGAGCATGCGGGCGAATGCTCATGCGCCGTGCGGTGCGCCGAAATGTTCAGGTGTGGACCCGGCTTAACGTTTTAGTCTACTTATAAAAATGAAGGCGCACCATAAAATTAAGTTATGGTTTCCCAATCGAATTGCGGTATCTTCGGTTACAGCAAAAAGTATTTGAATCGGATAAATGAAGCTATGCGTCGACATTATGCGTGGTCAACGCATGCTCCCTCTCCACCTTTTCATGGGCTTAGCTACTATGGGGAGCCCCCCCCCCCCCCGAAAAACTGATGATGAATAAAAATGCAGCCATAAATGAAAGATGAAAAAAAAAAAAAAAAATTGTATGAGGAAAAATGAAATAAAAAACTCTGTTAATAGGCATGAAGTATGTTTATTTTTGGCGTTTAAACGGAGTACTTACTTCGAGAAGGGAATCCGTCCCGAAAGTGCTTCTTTTTACCATTATTTCGTGTTCTACGATGTTAGTATTATTTCAGGTTGCGAGTAGCAAAAAAAAAAAAAAAAAAAAAAAAAATTAAGACCAGTTTTTCTAATTAGATCGATTTTCTTATGGCCAAGGAACATAAAATTACGCTCTTTGCGCGACGCGCGCGTTTATTTTCTTAAAATTTCTAAGGAGGAGAGAGCCTGAAATCACAACCAGCGGCTTAATTGGCTAAAATTCCCGAGGGCGGACTTACCCCCCAGCAGGGAGGTGATTCCCTCAGACCCCCCTCGGGGGTTTCCAAACTTGGCCCCCCTAGACAAATTTTCTTGCCACGCCCATGCACCCTCTTTCCCTTTCACACGACCCAGAATCCAACGATCGATGCCCCGATTGTGGGGCTGACCAGTTTTTTAGTGTAAATATCTTTGCCAGAACATTTTATTTCAATAAAGCGTATAAAAAAAAATAAAAAAGTAAAAGAAAAATAAAAAAAAATGAATAACGAAGAGCGGGTCTACACGGTGAGGTCCAAGGTTCATGTCGTTCATCTTTCTTTTTACTTCTCCATTTCTTACTTGCTTTTTCCATTTTTTTCCTCTTTTTCCTATCTCCTCATCTTTCCCTTTCATTCCTCTCCATGGCCCAACTTACCCAAATTGGGCCACTTCTGGGCAGGCCCGCCCATGACCATAGGGCACGAATTCGCGACTGCGGTTGCGGGGCTCGAGAGGTTCGACGTGCTTTTTTTCAGACTGTCCCGGAAATTTTCCCTGTCACAGATATTCGTAACCTGCTCACGAATTCGAAACCTACCCTGTTGGGTTGCTGTTTTGAAAACCGGAACCTGGTGGTGATTTTTGAAACCAAAGATGCTAGATACTCATTTGGTTGAACGGAAACAAAGTGACAAAACCCGATCACTCAATAAAATTTGCCTCATCACTTTGAAAGTATGACTAACAATAAGTATGCGGAGGCAAAAGGTTTGGTCCGACCGGACGGCCGCGGCCCTCGAACGTCGTTGAAAGATGAGCACTTAAGTCACAGTATACTTATCTTACACAGTACCGAAACTCAATGTTAGAAAAACGGCAAATGCCCCCCTCTGGTGGTGGATGGTTAACACTAACATCTTCCATTTGATTTGCATTAGACGCACGGTGGCGCCCCCTGGTGGTGGATGGTAAACAACTCAATTTTCCCATTTGATTACATTGAAAAACGACATTCGCCAAAGCGCTCCTATAGAGTTTCGCTACTGTGTAGATGAGTATACTGTGACTTAAGTCTGGTTTTAATTGGCCGTAAGTGTATACCGATCATCTAAATGCGGGACCACGAGGACGTAACGCTCAAAATTTGATCCTGGGCCTTTATAAATCTTTGCTTTAACCCTTGCAGTACTAGATTATGAAAAAGTAAAGTTTCAAAAATCTTGGATTTTTACTCGTGAATAGAATTATACTTTTTCTGATATTAAGTTCTAGAGCATATCATTTTTGTTTTTAAAGTTCACAAGTATCTATGTTAAGAGAGACTTGGTTTTCAGAGGCAAATGAAATAGAGCATGGGTGAACCACTTCAAATTACTTACCTATACTAAAGAGAAATTTTAGAACAGTGCATGACTAACAAATAAAAAGACCCCATTTAAGTATTGGATTGAAATCTCTCAGAGCTAGTATGAGAGCCTGGAATCGTGTTAAACTACTTAAAAGCATAAGTGAACCGAGCTACTTTCCAGGTATCTGCAAATGCCATACCGTCGTTTTTGAAGGCTCACTGTCGTAGAACCTCACCTTTGGGGGTCATTAGCGATAATCTGTTCCGCACCCCCGCACTTCAAACTTTTAGGAATAGAAGCAGTTCCCGTGCTGACTTCACAAATGGAGGGCTCCGAAGGCTGCTCAATTTTAACGAGACGTTTTTTACGAGGAGTAGAAAATATGGCAAAACATTATTTTATACTTTCAAATTCACATCCTTCTGTCAAGTACCTATTTAGAATAAAGATATATGTATGCCCCATCAATCTTTTCTTTATATCCTCGAAAAAGTATAATTTGAGTTTACTGAAGGTAAGGACGGATAAATTTCTTGAAATTTAACTTAAAATTAGGCAAAGTTGAAAATCCCACGTTAAATCTGCACAAGGGCGATTTCACTGATGGACTCGAGCTTGGGCCAGCCAATCAGAGGCCGTCAAATCGACATCGACATGCGACTCTGCTTCAATTATTGTTCCCACATTTTTCTAACATCTTGTTGGGACTTTTGTTTTCTTTGGCGGTTTGGCCCACAGCTAGTCCACCGTCGCACTATATGTACTTAACCTTCGAATTCGTTCAAACGGTCGATTCCTTTCAAATGCACAAATTGTCGTATCCGTACTCCTGGTATTGATAAAGGATTTCCACCAAGGGACACTGTAATTTATTCTTTGTTCGACATGCTGCCCATGCCCCGGTCATATATGCTGGTCACTAGATTGTCTATCTATGTATATTCGCGTGAAATAATTGATATTTTCAGAATGGATGAGATTCAAAATCAGTTTAGAATCTTCCTTGCCCATGATCATAAGAAAACAGATGTGCGTTTCCGAAGAAACACGGATTTGACCATAATTAACTCTTATATCGTTTGGAACGAGCGTACCCGATATTTCACGCGAACTCATTTCCCCGCGACACCTTATTACCTCAACTGGTTGCGCTGGGAAGCTGAACGGCTAAGTGCAGAAACGAATCAACCACTTAGAAAATATTCAGCAGATGGGCCCTTTCTGAATTAAGTCGTGAAAAGTGTCACAGTTGCGGCTCGCGCGATGTCGCGGTCGTGTCGCTGCTTCATGTAGCCTTGATCCGTCATTCTTGTCCGATTCTTTATTCGCACAATACGGAAGACTTGGATGTTCTTTCTTCATTCAGTCTTTTTGTTAGTTTTTCGTTCCGCCCGAAACGCTAAATTTAACATTAGACGGAGTAGCAACTACAGTGGGCAGGAATAATCGTATTTAATGACCATGAATCACCAAAGTAGGTACTCGTACTTGTAAAAGCACAAAAAACATCGTTTTAAAGCTCTCTGAATTAACTAACATTAGACGCAGGACAGTGATGTAGCTTGGTGTAACTGCGCCTGCCGCAACTGTAATATTTGCATCCCTATGTGGCCAATTCTCAGAAAATGGGAGTCCAGAACCCTGCGGACATTTCTGTCAACATTATATTTCCCCGAAACCGAATTTTTAGCCATCATTCCACTAACTCTCATGCAAAAAGCTGCATGCACACACTTCAATGCAAGGAGGAGGGGGAGAAAGAGTAGCGGAAGGAGGAAGAGTAGGAGGAGGAGGAGGAGGAGGAGAAGGAGGAGGAGGAGGAGGAGGAGGAGGAGGAGGAGGAGGAGGAGGAGGAGAAGGAGGAAGAAGAAGAGGAGGAGGAGAAGGAGGAGGAGGAGGAAGAGGAGGTGGTGGAGGAGGAAGAGGGAGAGGAGGAGGAGGAGGAGGGGAGGGGGAGGAGGAGGAGGAGGAGGAGGAGGAGGAGGAGGAGGAAGAGGAAGAGGAGAAGGTGGAGGAGGTGGTGGAGGAGGAAGAGGGGGAGGAGGTGGTGGAGGAGGAAGAGGGGGAGGAGGTGGGGGAGAGGGGAGGAGGGGGAGAAGGAGGAGGAGGAGGAAGAGGAAGAGGAGGAGGTGAAAGAGGAAAAGGAGGTGGTGGAGGAGGAAGAGGAGGTGGTGGAGGAGGAACAGGGGGAGGAGGAGGAGGAGGATGAGGAGGAGGTGTAGCGTTCACGAGTGAAATAGCAAAAAGGAATCGCAAAATATTTTATACGGAAAGTCAGAGACTATGTAGATAATATTCCGATCAACAATATTTTATTGTTATGAAAAGAGGGTCGTCCTAAGCACTCGGACTTAGGGCATTCGCGGATCACGGGCCACGAGATCCACGACCTGAAAAGAAAAGATTAATAATGACATGAGAAAAATAGAAATTTTGAATTTAGCCGAATGCTTAGTTATTTATTAAGAGGATTTTAAGAATGTTTTAATTTAGAACGAGGATAGTATTTATTTTTAAGAATGGCAATTGAAAATTATTATTAATATCGAAAAGAAATATTATTTATCGATTATTTATTAAAGATTAAATAGGGAAAATTTAGAAGTTTGAATATTAAAGGCAAAAGACGAATTATCGATTTATTATTAGAGATCAAATAGGGAAAATTTAGATGTTTAGTTTATTAAACGAAAGAAAGGGAGAAGACGTAGGAAAGACTCTACGCTTTTTAGCAAGTGATTATTTAATAGGAAAATGAGAAAAGATTAATTTTAAAGAAGAAGTTTTAAATTTAGAGAAGAGAAAGAGGGCAAGAGAAAAGTTGCAGGCAAGGCACTTCTGCACTTTTCGTAGTACTTACTGGAGAGCTAAAGGTGAAGTCTTAAGAAAGACTGTTTTTGCATTCAAAAAATAGGACGAACTAATCGATGCCTCGTATTAGCCGAACGACATATAGCAACTGTCACGATCTGTGTGATCTTATCGACATTCATGCATAGAATAAACACAACCAGAATGGAAACTGCCGTAAGAGCCCGTATAGTCAAGTTTTGTAAACCTGGTACCCTGCGCGAGGAGCTGCGCAGTGGTCGTCCGAAGCGCGCGAATCTGTAAACCTGGTACCTCCGAGAGTCTCCCATAAGAAATACACAGAGCGGCATGACTTTTTTAAGAAAAAACGCCATAAAACTGAAAATACGCGGCGAATCACTTTAATTCTTCCAGAAATACAGATTAGATAGATTTTTGAATGATTTTAGCTATTTATAATTTTTTTTGGCGAAGTAGAATTTAAATGAGACCCATTTAAAGTTGACGAAAATCGTCCGCAGCGCGCGAATCTGTAAACCTGGTACCTCAGAGAGTCTCCCGTAAGAAATACACAGGGGGGTTAGGCTGTTTTCAGAAAAAAACCCCATAAAACTGAAAATACGCGGATCACTTTAATTCTTCTAGATTAGATAGATTTTCGATTGAATGATGACCCGTTTAAAGTTGACGAAAATTTCCGATCGGGACAATGCGAGGCGTCCCGTAAGAACGCACGTAGGCGAATCTAAAGAACTTTGAATATATTATAAAAAAAAAAAAGGGTTCAGTCTTAAAAAAGACTATTTTAATACTTAAAATATGAACGCAATGCGAACAAGAACTCAGAAAATACCAGGGAAAGCGAGGATGAACTCTGACGTGAAAGAAGACTCTACGATACGAAGGTAAACAAACCCACGAGGTACCCGGTTTAGCTGCTCGCGAAAGTGCTACACAAGATGGCCGACTGCTTCCATTCTGATTGTGTTTATTCTATGATTCATGTAATTTGAATGGGGCTCCAGAGGGGATACCGCTAAAACGAGATTGGTTTGCATTTGTGCGAAGTTGAGATTTAGAACTGAAATTAAAGGTAGTTAAATTATAGATAATACTAATATGAATAAGTTTATAAGTAGAACTGAATGCGTTTAAGACGCTAAAAAATAAAGAACAAAGAAAAAAGGTGAATACAATAATAAAGAAGAAGATAAATGAATATATTTTATGCGCGATGGAGCGCGCGCTATCTAACGGCGTGGTTGTGCAACCGTAGTCGCGATGGAAAATGCGACCGCGTCTGCGCTGTAGCCCGATAGATCGCGCTGACGCTGTGTGCCCAGCGAGAGCCGAGACGACTCCCGAATGTTGCGGCAAGTGGCGCGAACAGGAGGGGAGGGGGAGGAGGAGGGGAGGGGGAGGAGGAGGAGGAGGAGGAGGAGGAGGAGGAGGTGGAGGAGGAGGAGGAGGAGGAGAAGGAGGAAGAGGAGGAGGAGGAGGAGAAGGAGGAGGAGGAGGAGGAAGAGGAGGTGGTGGAGGAGGAAGAGAAAGAGGAGGAGGAGGAGGAGGGGAGGGGGCGAGGAGGGGGAGGAGGAGGGGGAGGAGGAGGAGGAGGAGGAGGAGGAGGAGGAGGAAGAGGAAGAGGAAGAGGAGGAGGTGAAAGAGGAAAAGGAGGTGGTGGAGGAGGAAGAGGAGGTGGTGGAGGCGGAGGAGGAGGTGAAAGAGGAAAAGGAGGTGGTGGAGGAGGAAGAGGAGGTGGTGGAGGAGGAAGAGGGGGAGGAGGAGGAGGAGGAGGAAATTTTTGCGATCTGCGTAGATGCCGTGAGAAATTAATGAGTGCGAACTGCGAAGTGATTCGAGCACAAGTCTGAAGTGATCTGCAGATGTGGTCACGCATTCACTCACACACTATCATAATTCCATCCCCCATGGACCGTGGACCGCGGGGCGCACCCGCACGCGCATGACGACCGTGGTCTTGGCGGGTTTGTTTTGAAACAGTTGCTCACTCCTCCTCAGTGTTGTTTTCAGTTTGAGTTCAGCGCGTTGTTCTCAATTCTCTCTCATCCGAGTTGTCCCCCCTCTCTTCGCCCAACTATACTCGCTTCTCTTCGTTTCCTTTCTCTCCAAGCCTCTCTCAAACACTTCTTTCTCCCGGAATTTTCTCAATGTACGTAATTTTTTTTTTCTTCTTTTAATACACTCGAGTTGCATCTCGTTTCCTCAGTCGAATCAAGTATCCATTTTTAATCATCCTGTATTCATCCGTCATCATTTTTTTTTTTCTATTTTGCGTCGGTTTCACTCCCTAATATTTATTGCGTACGTCGTGGTTACAGCCGTTATGTTTGTTTTTTTTTTTTTTTTTTTTTTTTTTTTTTTTTTTTACAGTGGAGCATTCATACGACTTTTTCGACACCCATATTCAATGGCATTTTTTAAAAAGCACATTGACTCATCAAATTAATTTTAAGTAAAATGTCCTTTATTCAAACCGAAAATGAATTGTTTTTTCCCCTTCTCTTTCGACGACTTTTCTTTTTTCTAATCCTTCTCCTTCACCTTATCAAAAGCGATCCCTGCGACGATGAAAGCGCCAAGGCAAAGCTTTTGGAGCAAAAAATATCTTCCCTTTTCTCCGACTTGACTCTAGCTCTCTCTCATCACACCATTTCTTCATCTAAATATAAATTAGGCTGCACATCTCGGGGGGGGGGGGGATGAGTGATGGAATTTACCATAATGCCCGCCTGCTTTTGGATTCTGCCTCAAACGCTGATGCGCTTCTTGTAAACGTTGCCAGACGTCTGGCTATAACCTTGCTATATTTCTGATAATATTAGCCAGATGTCTAGTTAAGTTTATCATACTTTGAAGTAGGGTTCAAAACTAGGCTGGCCGTGTAGTAACTTTCAGCATTCATAATCATTTTTCTCCATGTTTTAACTACTCATTAGCCTCAAAAAGTAGGGGCGTTTTAAATCTTGCGTACATTTTCAGCTCGACAACTATTTCAATGTCGCAACCCCTTAACTGCTCGTGGGTGAAGGGAAACTACTTAAACACTCCCCCTTCTCTATGAGTAAGAGTGTTTGGAACTTTTCCTAAAAAAAAAAAAAAAAAAAAAAAAAAAAAAAAAAAAAAAAAAAAAAAAAAAAAAAAAAAAAAAACCCGAATATCAATACACCTGAGAGTCTTGAGACACAGCTTCAGACAACCTACTTAAACTGAGGTTAAGTAAAGTTTACCCACGGAAATGTCTTGGTTTCTTCTTTTAAATGAAGTGAACTTCGGCATAGCCGTTTACCTAGAAAATTATCCTGGAGTGGGCAATTGCCCAAATCGGCCCATCAAAAAGTTAAGTCCTTATCAAGAGTCTGGGAGGCATGCACCCCAGCAGGAGGGAGTCGGGAGTGTCTTCACTGCCTTCCCCTTTAAAATTTTGAAAATTTGATTTATCCGGAGTCGCTTTTTTCTATCCCCGACTGTAAGTTGAGGTGATCAGATTTTGGAGCAACCAAGATGGTACAAATATTCACTCACAGCGGTCTTCTGAAGATTGTTGGAGCAGTGGCGGCTCGCCTAAGGAGGCAAGGGAGGCTGTGCCTCCCCAGACATTCAGAGGGAAGAAAAAATAACGTCGACAAGACAGTAACGAGAGACAACATATTAAAACTAGGCAATCACAATGTCCGTGACTCTAAAACTTGAATCAATCTTCACTAGGAGAGAGCGCAAGAGAAGGAAGTTATAAGCGGGCGGGGAACGAGATTTCAGAGTCGTGAAACGACAGCAGTCAGCAGTGCCAGAGTCTGTGCCTCGTCGAGAGGCACAGACTCCGAGTCGGTCGAGTCAAGTCAAGTGTAGTTCGTTGTGTTCGGCACACACACACACAACCAAGCAAGGACTGTGCACGCACTAACGAAGGTATCGGAGGCTGCTATCCTCCTCGACTCCCGCAGCGTTGCCGAGCCAGTAGCCGGATAAAACCGTCATGCCAGTCGCCGGACCAGCCGCGCCTGTTTGTTTTTGTGTTTGTGTGTTTTCTTTCTGGGGGACCCCCCCCCCTGCTGGGGGGGGGGGGGTTCCCCAGACCCCCCACAGCCTCCCCAATACCAAAGCCCACGAGCCGCCACTGTGTTGGAGACATCCCTTTGAGTCTTCAACAGGAAAACGAGATGGCTCCCCGTTCTACCCCTGGGAAATGTTAAAAATGTAACCTCTTTTATGTCTATTTGGACAGATTTGTCAGTTATTTTAAATTAATTTTAAATCTAATCATTAATGAAATTTAATAATAATCGAATTTGCTGAAAATTTGGTTTGTTTCTTCTTGAGACAAACGGCAAAAAAATTAAAAGAGGAACTTCTGAATAACCAGGACCCTGAAGAAATGTTGAAAATTGAACCTCGCATTGGTACGTTTTCAGCTATTTTAACTAGAAAAATCGACCCTAATTCAACTACTAATACAGTGGCTGGCTTCGTCCTTCTACCCGATTGAAAAATAGATATAGTAGGTGATTAAGGAGATTTTAAGGAGATTCTTGTTGGGACGTTAGGACTCTCGAAAAAATGTGGTAACTTTACCTCTCTTGGATGCATTTTTAAATTATAATTTAGAGAGAATCTTCCAAGGAAGATTTTCCGGAAAATGTTGAATGATAAACATATCTTGGGGGTATTCTAAAGGATACACGCTTAAGATATTTTTAACTAGAAACTTCCATACCAAATCTACCCTCGAGACAGTGGAGTCCTTTTCTATAGCGCTGCTTTAATAGTGCAGAAATGAAAGATCGTAAAATTACATCCGAAGTGTCAATATTCCGAACGCTTTTTTGCAGCATAGGTTTGTTTCTGTCTCCCCTTTTTTCTCTTCTTTAATACCCTATTCTTTTCTTTTCCTTCCTCTTTTTCTCTGATTTTACTTTTCTTCTTCTTCTTTTTAATCAGTAGGATAGCCCTTCTGCCTTCCTAGCTATTCATTATTATTAAATCGTTCAGTTCTAAAACACATCACCATCCTTTTTTCCCCCTTTCAATTTTGACTTTTTCACATAGAAAAGTACTGACTCGGGGTAGACGCATAATATATTTCGTACTTAATTCTAATGGAGCTTTTATACCAAGCATCTTCGTACTTGTCCGTCCCTTGACACCATAAAGATTTGTAGTATATTCCTTCATCCTCCAACTTTGCGGTTTTTATATTTTCTCCTCATTTCCTCAACATTTTTATTTTTGGAGTTAAAGTGCGTTTTTGGATTAAACGATTCAATTGTGCTTAGGTATGGCCTTGGTTACTTTTATTTCGGGAAATCGAATAAAAAGTCTAGGTATACCTAACCAAAATTTTGTATTTTCTTTTTTTATTATTTATAATTTATATGAGAGGCAGCGTCAGAGTGAACCACATTCTCTCTGAAAAACGGCGGTGTATTTGAGGAGGGGGAGAAAGAGAGAGAGTAAGATACCGCCGTGTCAGAAAAACATGTTACCGTAATAGATCGCTTCATGATTATTCGTATTTGCTGAGCTTTTACCAAACTTTTTGATCTCCTGGCGCCCCTATATTTTCAGGCTTGGGTCTTGAACGTAATTTTTTTTTATTTTCCCCTCACCACTTTGCTCAAATCTTTCGCTCCCCTTTAACTTAAAATGAATTAAGTTGTGATTACTACGTATTTGAAACGGGGTTGTTTTTTCATTCCTTTTGTTCTTCGTGCACACTTGAGGTAATATACACGATTGAAAAAGAAAAAAAAAAGTTTTTACCTCCTCTCGATCCCTTTTCGACTCTGTTTTCGCTCATTGACGATTAATTTGCTCATTTTGCTCATTTTTGCACGATGCCCTGTTGAGCATGTTCCAAATGTAATATATGTCAAGACATACATTCTAAAGGGAAAAGACAAGGGTATAGTTTGAAAAGTAGTATTCCCAATTTTTTTCCTGATCGAGCAAACCGTCATGCAAAAGTGAGGTTATTAAGATAAAAATATTAAACCATGGTTTTACTAGTCATTATCTACCCAGCTTTATTCAACTTCTGAAAGTTAAATTCGAGCAAACAGTCACAAAAGAGTGAGATTTTTACGGTTCAATGTCAAAAAATGGACGTGATGGGCTGAGTTAAAGTCAATCCAACAACACGGGTTTTCTTGCCATGCTTTCTCTGGCTTTTATTCAGTCTTTTAATACAGTTGAATTCATGCAAATAGTTACACATGGGCAAGATATTTACAGATCTAATGTATTAAAAAATGGGGCTATTGCACACTTTTGCTACAAGCGATTTAATAGTCGATTGTGGCGTAAAAACCTCAAAAAATAACGATGGCGGCACTAAAAACTTCCAAAATCCACTCCTAAACTCAATAAACACAGTTATTTGCGCGAGCGTAATGGTGGCCGAAGGCACTAACAATAGGAGATTCCTATCTTAATTTCGCCACTCTTTCTATGTTGACAAGGATGATTCACAGAGTAATTAGTCATCAGAGTGATGATCCACATCCGATGAAATGATGCCACAACACCTAGTGACACCAGTGTCAAATGAAAGTAGTCTCTTATTGGTCACTTCTTGATGGAGTTTCAGAATTGTTAGATGGGAATCTCCCATTGTTAGTGCCTTCGGCCACCATTACGCTCGCGCAAATAACTGCGTTTAATGCCGTTTATTGAGTTTAGGAGTGGATTTTGGAAGTTCTTAGCGCTACCATCGTTATTTTTTTAGGTTTTTACTCCATAATCGACTATTACATCGCTTATAGCAAAAGTGTGCAATAGCCCCATTGTGTCGAGACCTCCAGGATTACAGCCCATCAGTGGCGTAGCGTGCGATTTGGCAACTTTGTGTTTTGTGTAATTAAAACTCACGTAAAAGATCGAACTCGAAGGTGTTCATCGAACACCCAATAGTTCGATTTATTTAAAGGGTTACTATGGAGAAAGTACAACGTCGCTACACTGCACGCCACGCTACTGTAGCTCGCGTCCATTTCTGGACATTGGGCCGTAAAAATCTCACGCTCAGTTTGCTGGAATTTAACCATCAGAAATTGAATAAAACTAGAGAGTGTAGCGAGTATAGTCATGCTTTGTATTGCGAATTCATATTTTTTGGACCATACCCTCATCCCTCGTGCATCGATCTGTACTAAATGCAGAAGATTTAAATGCGCTGTAACTTGAAGTTAAATTTTCGTGACAAAGGCAAGGAAGCTGATATTACTCTCCGCATCAATCTTGAGCCTCCAAACTGTTATGTCCTTCTACCTATGTATAAAAGTTAATGACGCTTATTTTGTGTTCTTTATAACCGATAAAGATTTTCCGTTTTTTTATTTTATCGTAATAAGAAGGTATAATAAAACAGGAGAGAAATTGCGTATGAAATATAAGAACCCTGTTTTTATATCCATCATAATAAATAACTGGATGATTTCGAGGGTTCCCATGGAAGATGCTAAAAACGGAATGGGCTCGTTAAAAAAATCGAGCGACGCCAGGAAATAAAATGCGAAAAAAGCGCGCTAACTATGTGAAATCTGCGCTTGAATCAAAATCATCACACATTCACACCGCCATTATTTATAACGTCTATCTGATGCCCACGGCGGATCTGGCGGGAGGGAGGCGATTGGGGGTACTTACCACGGGGGCATTTCGAGAGGGCAGCAAAATTAGGGAGAACCGACGAAAAGGTCATCACTTTTGATAAATTTTCCATCACAGAGGGCGAGCAAATGAAAATACTCATGGAAAAATAAAGAGAGACTACAAGGTCATCATTTTTGAAAATTTTCCACCAGGGGGCGACAAAATCACAATCTTGGCACTACACCCCCCCCCCCCCCCGGGACTGCTGTGACCACATCTAACATAGTCTGCACGGAATATTACTTGATTTTAACCATACGCACACTGGGAGAAATTTTCCTGTTAATGGGTCTGTTGCGCACCTTTTTCTATTTAATTTCCTTGAAGTACTTGATAAAAAGAGCTCACTTTATTTTTTGTATTTTTTTTTTTTTTTGGATCACGGGATCGTGAACTAAAACGCTTTCAAAGTTACGAAAATTTCGAGCGATTTGAAAAGGTTTCGTTTCGGCGCGAAACTCGGTGACGTCATTGTACAGGACATCCGGTAACCTGTGAAGTTGTTCGTTTGCGCGCCAATGGGGCTATTGCACACTTTTGCTATAAACGATTTCATAGTCGATTATGGCGTAAAAACCTCAAAAAATAACAATGGCGGCACTAAAAACTTCCAAAATCCACTCCTAAACTCAATAAACGCAGTTATTTGCGCAAGCGTAATGGTGGCCGAAGGCACTAACAATGGGAGATTCCTATCTTAATTTCGTCACTCTTTCTATGCTGACAAGGATGATTCACAGAGTAATTAGTCATCAGAGTGATGATCCACATCCGATGAATGGTACCGCAACACCAAGTGACACCGGTGTCAAATGAAAGTAGTCTCTTATTGGTCACTTCTTGATGGAGTTTCAGAATTGTTAGACGGGAATCTCCCATTGTTAGTGCCTTCGGCCACCATTACGCTCCCGCAAATAACTGCGTTTATTGAGTCTGGGAGTGGATTTTGGAAGTTTTTAGTGCCGCCATCGTTATTTTTTGAGGTTTTTACGCCATAATCGACTATTAAATCGCTTATAGCAAAAGTGTGCGATAGCCCCATTGCGATTTGCGAAGACGTGTCTCCACACTTTCCTCTGATATTATGACTGATGGAAAGAAAAAGAGGCCGTATTACTATTATTGTTTCGTGCCACAATGCACAAAGCTCTACCACCGTCGGCAACATCGGCGCGACCTATACTATGACTTCATCGAGTTTCGCTCCATTAATTAGTGTCATTTTCAAATTCGTTTTGTAGCGGACCTAAACTAATTGTTACTTTTCCTCTGTGACAGAGAAAATTGTATGCGTTTTTGTTGTTTCTATCGATTTTCTCGTAACATTTTACTTTACACGGAAAAAAACTACGATGAAAATAACCATACGGATACCTGATTTTGGCACCTGCTAGATGTTATGGTAATGTTAACCAGAACTATACTATGTTTTGACAAGGCACTAGGTGATGTTACCTGATTGCATGTCGAATTCATTCAAAGAATCGGTAAATGTACCATACTTCTGATCAAGTTTACCATAACATCTAGCAGGTGCCAAAATCAGGTATCCGTACGGTTATTTTCACTAATCTTTTTTTCCGTGTAGAATCAGGTATTTCCGGCTTTATAGCAAAAGTGCGCAACAAACCCATTCAACTGGACGTCTAGCTGTTTAACACTTACTTAACCGGAATTCCAGTAATTTCAACAGGAATTCCTGTTACTTGACCGAATTCCTGTTGAAATATCTGGAATTATTCTTAAAATAACTAGAATTCTGGTTAAGTAAGTATATTAAAAGGACGATCTCTTGCGGCAACAGGAAATTTTTCTCAGTGCAGAAACTATCTCCACTGGAATAACTGCGAGGGTCGGGCCAAAAGTATAAGTTTCTCTATCTTTTGTCTCAGCAACAAATAATGATGTGCCAATTCGGTCTTTAAAAAAAAAAAAAAAAAAAAAAAAAAAAAATCGAACAGAAATTGACGAAATGATGGTGATTTTTCCGGGGCCATCTCGCGTCACTAGTCCAGAAATGTTCCACTTGTGGTTGTGAACGATTGACGACGAGCGCGTCAAACGTCCCGCATTCTGTGGACTTTTTTCGAGTAAGTTAGGATTTTGAGGGTAACAGGTAAGTAGGTGATTAAAAATCTGTTGATTTTTGCAAGCAAAAACCTTATAACCCACCGTATTTAACCCTTAAATGTAATTAATTTGGGAACTTCGTATGATTAAGCACTTACACTCGTCATCACTCGTCCAACCAGTGTAACGTTTTTAGACTAGCGTAGTGAAGGGTCGAAGTGGCCTCGGAATTATAGCCGCCATTTCGTCCGCGATTATTGTTCGATTTAATTTTCAAACCCGGGTTTGAAATTGTAATCGAATTGTATTCCTTTTTCCCGAATTTCTTTATCATTTTTTGTTCCTGAGATATAAAATAGGAAAACTTACTTTTGGCCCGACCATTGTATGAAAAAAACATAAAACAAAAACAAACAAACAAACAAACATACAAACAAACAAACAAACAAACAAAAAACCAAACAAATAAAAAACAACATATGTTCTGCGTTCGCAAAAATCTACAATACAATGGTGTAATCTGCAGGCTATAATTACGAGGGGCGTTCAACTTATAAGTTTCCCTATTTTTTATCTCTGACTCTGTTAGTGCTAGAAAAATTTCATTTATACGGTTAAATCCGCTAAATCCTCAGCTTTCCAACGGTATTTTTGTTTTTGAAATTCGAGCAATTTTTGTAGGAGGAAAAGCTATATTTCTACACCCGTGTCGAAAAAGCCCCCGCCAACATCTGAGTTGGGAAGTAAAATTAACTTTGACACTTGGAATGAAGAACGCAAAACTTTAAAAATATACATTTTATTTTTGAAGTATTCATTTTTACGACTTTTCCACATAATTTCTTTCCAGGTTGATACATTTTTCGCTGCGATGAATCAGCTTTTCAATACCTTGGGCGAAAAACTCTCGGTCTAAAGATTTGAAAAAATACATCACGGTATCTTTCAGGTGGTCATCTGACTGGAACTTTACGTGCGATACTTTTGCCGACAATATGTGATTATAATGCATCTCATGATCATCTTAGATAAGATTTCACGACAAAAATTGGCAGCAACAGGTATGGAGCGATAACGGCTCATTTTCGTCACTAATCAGACGAATGCTGTTGTTCAAAACAGGCGAATACTTTTTGCTGAACAAGTTGGCGGGGGACTTTTTCGACACGGGTGTAGAAATATAGCTTTTTCTCCTACAAAAATTGCTCAAATTTCAAAAACAAAAATATCGTTGAAAAGCTGAGGATTTGGCGGATTTAACCGTATAAATGAAATTTTTCTAGCAGCAACAGAGCCAGAGATAAAAAATAGGGAAACTTATAAGTTGAACGCCCCTCGTATATGAAGGGTCGTATCGTAATTATATATCGAGTCACAATCGAATGCATGTTATTTTATAGGTGAAGTCATTCTGATCGATTCCATTCCTATAGAAACCCTTCGCATCTCTGAGAAAATTCACCGATGACTCCTGAACTTTATCTTGCACTCATCATAGAGATTGGAGGGCTTCTATTCCCTGGTAAAAATGTTCCATGAACTCTGTTCCAATTTTTCATGTGGACATGGAAATCGCCTTGATTTCCATGTAAATTAGGTTTATTCCCGTGTGAATTTACACGGAAATCACAGTGATTTCCATGTCCACATGGAAAATTGGAACAGAGTTCATGGAACATTTTTACTAGGGTTGCAATAGAACCCATCGTACTGACACCACCCATAAGAATAACATGAACTCGATAGCGACTCGATATGATTACGATACGATCTTTCATAATCTGCCCGCACAATCCTCTCTTTCGCTTTCATTTCTCCTTTGAATGAATAAGTTAAAAAGAGTAGACAGAGGGAGTTTTACCCAAGGTTATAATTTACACCAGATATGCTCATCTGACTCCTCGCCACAAATTCGATGGCGCGCAGTTCAAAATCACTGCATCCAAGATGACCGACAAAATCAGAAAACATTGGGTGATACTCGGAGTCGCCCGAGTGAGTCGTTGTGTTTTCTGCTTAAGCCATCTTGGCTGTAGTGATTTTGAACTGCGCGCCACTGAATTTGTGGCGCGGAGTCAGATGAGCATACCTGGGATATCTATAACCTTGGGTCCAATGTCCACCCTTGTCTAACGTACGTGTTTCGATAGAGAAAAGAGAGAGATAGAGAGTTTATCGTTGCGCCAATCCATAATAATTCGATCTAATAAGCGCGATTCCAATACTTAACGCCGACCTACCAGAGTTAAAAACAGGTGTTTTCGATTTTTTGCATGTATCATTACAAAACCTAGCCGTAAATGGACTTACTTTCTGGCCCCTTTAACCACAATAACCTGGTTTAGGTTAGGTCAGGTTAGGTCAGGTTGGGTTTCTGTTTATTGTTCATTCAGCGCAAGCGTCCCTTGTATTCAAATGGGTCAACTAATAAATTTCATCGTTGTGATTTGAGTCAAAGGTCATCTGGGAGCATAATAGTTTACGGCTAAAATCTATTCCTCCTCCCAATGGATATCTTGCACACTTTTGCTATAAGCGATTTAATAGTCAATTCTGATGTAAGAAACCTCGAAAAATAACGATGGAATCATTAAAAACTTCCGAAATTCACTCCTAAACTCAATAAAAATTGTTATTTGCGCGAGCGTAATGGTGGCTGAGGGCAGTAATAATAGGAGATTTCTATCTTAATTTTGTCACTCTTTCTATGCCGACGAGGATGATTCATAGAATAATTAGTCACCAGAGTAGTGATCCACGCATCCGATGAATGGTACTGTGACACCTAGTGACACTGGTATCACATGAAAGTCGTCTCTTATTGGTAACTTCTTGATGGAGTTACAGTATTGTTAGATGGAAATCTCCCATTATTACTGCCCTCAGCCACCATTACGCTCGCGCAAATAAAAGCGATTATTGAATTTCGGAGTGGATTTTGGAAGTTTTTATCACTGTCATCGTGATTTTTCGGGGTTTTTACACCAGAATGAACTATTAAATCGTCCACAGAAAAAGTGTATACAATTTCTTTCAATTTGGCCTCCAACCGAACGCTGGAAGTAAAAAAACACACGGACCAAATTTCCTTACGTGGTTTAAATATCAATGATTCAGCGCCGCCTTTTGGAGACATGCCTTTGTTCTAGCGATTTAGCGAAACAGGTGCATAAGGCCTTTTGCATTCTACAAGAGACATCTTCGTCAGGAAGGACAGGAAAGTCGGCCGCGCAGAGGATCGTTACCTTCAAAAAGGCGACTATGTCAAGAAGGACAGGAAGATTGGCCTATGAGTGCAAGGTGGTACATACGTGTCGCCCAAAGTAATTAGCAAAGCATCAGAACGGAGGGAGACCTTTTGTCAATTTTTATTTGATCTTAAAGTTAATCAGCATTTAACTAGCCGCACAACAGTGTTAGCAAGCAGAAAAAATTAAAAATGGAAAAAACCATGTCATCCAGGAGATAAAAAGTTATGCAAACTAAAACCGCCTTCATTTTTTGATGCTGCAAAAAGCACGATCAACGAGCAGGAATAGTTACGTATTCAGCAGCCACTAGTTGATTGCCCTCTCTTTCAGCTGATTCCGGTGAAACAAACTGCTCTTGAGAGTACCTGATAACCTTCAATCAAGTATCTACTTTCTATGGGTACTGTCGTGGAAGCGGTTTTCAACTAGATTCTTTTTTTTCTAAATTCAATCATTGTTAAAAATGGTTTTATAGTTGGGTTAGGTCTTGAGATTGTGAATGAGAACGATGAACAATTCACTGTAGCCCAACTCTGTTTTAAGTTTCAAAAATGTCATAAGCATCAACGGTTTTACACTTTTAAAGTAAAATTTATCAATTGCTTCTTTCCGTTGGGGGGGGGGGGGACGCAAATACATTTCCAAGCAAACATGGACGGACTTTGGGTGAAAACGGTTTACAATAAGGAAAACGAACAAAATTTTGAGCCGTCAAGACTGCTGCATACCTATCAAAGACCGCCTTTTATATTTACATACGAGGCACTATGCATTTTTGCGTAAAAAGAAAATCTGTATAAGTTGTTGAACTCCAATGTAATTACTGCGTTTTTGCTTTGCGTGGCAATAATTATTTCTAAATTCAATGGGAAGATAGGTATTCATATGATACTAATCGAATATTCGACGATAGAGTTCGTTACAGTCGGGGACAAAAATAATGCCAGACGACTCCTTGAGGTAGGCCACCTGCAATTCTTGAATTCATTGCGAGGTAAGTATTGCGGGTGGCCTACTTCAAGGCGACGTCTGACATTCTTTTTGTCCCCAACTGTACATAAGCGTAGGCGGACTCTGACCAATAATCTTAGGAATTTTTATTTTTATAGCTTTATTCCTCATTTACACGATGGAAATGAATTTGGGGTTTGAATTTTCATTATTATATGTAGAACGGGTTTAAATCAAAAATTGATAGTCTAAAGCAAGTTTCGCTTCGGCTTGAAGGAAGTTTAAAATTTAATCGCCATAGATAATCAGTGAACCCTGCCTACACTTCTCTTATATTCGATATTCGATACTTGTGTATCCTATATTAGTCATCTTTTTAGTTGAGTCATATGCTGAAGGAATGCAGAAGGCCGAGGTTCAAAGGGAGATCGACTGATTCAGTCCGAACCAACGAGTTATACATAATTTATCTAGAGTGGCAGTCTAATGGGTAATCTGCGTAACCATGCAAGATTTTTAGGTTAGGTTCAAGATGACATTTTGTCCATTTACTCCTATGAATTTTAAAGTGGCGCACAGTGGATTAAAGTATGCTAATCTAACCTAAAAATCTGCCATGATGGTTACGTTGTTTACCCATTAGACTGCCACTCTAGATGAATGTATAGCCTGTGGGTAAGAACTAACAAAAGGATAGATTGCGCGGTTCAGTGTGTTCCTGTGACATCACCTCGTCATTCTTATACCGATTTATTTCTTCTTGTCTTCGTCTCAGCAAGAGAGAGAGAGACAGAGAGACAGGGAGAGAGAGAGAGAGAGAGAGAGAGAGAGAGAGAGAGAGAGAGAGAGAGAGAGAGAGAGAGAGAGAGAGAGAGAGAGAGAGAGAGAGAGAGAGAGAGAGATAGAGAGAGAGAGATAGAGAGAGAGATAGAGAGAGACAGAGACAGAGAGAGAGAGAGAGAGAGAGAGAGAGAGAGACAGACAGAGACAGAGACAGAGAGAGAGAGAGAGAGAGAGAGAGAGAGAGAGAGAGAGAGAGAGAGACAGAGAGAGATAGAGAGATACAGAGAGAGACAGAGAGGGAGAGAGAGAGGAGAGAGAGCTGAGGGGGATCCGTCCGTCAATTCGTCGCTCGTTCGTTGCCTCACTTCACTTCGCGGGCCTCCTGCTGAATTGCTGAAGGAAAAGCATCTTGTTGTGGTCAGAGGCGACTGCAAGAGCGAGAGCTTTTCCTCCTCCTATCAAATTGCGTTTTTTCTCTCTTTCTCGAGTCATTTTAATCGGACCGCGGGGTGGGGGAGGGCGGAAGGAGTCAGTTGAGCGATTTTAGCCTTCGCATTGATGTTGCCAAATTTCTTAGGCAATCTTTGTGTTTTGGAGGAAGGAGGCATGGTTGTATGACTACCTAGTTCCTCTGCATACACTGATACTTTTTACAGTTCCGTTACAGACAACGTGCGCCGTGCGGTATCACAAAAAAAAAGGCCCACGCCATGTTATAAGTACTTCATATTTAAGTGAGACAACCTAGACAAAAGATTTGTTTGCCTCTTATTTTTACAAGCTATGTATAAAAAACTGCAATGGATTCAGTGAAAACCGTCCATTTAAACGAAAGTGCACGTGTTTTTGAGTTGCTATGCGTGGACACAAAAATTTAAGGTGAACAGATGAAATGTTTGCCGTCTACCTTCCTTATACTTTCCAACTTTACGATTTCCGGGTTTCTTATAAAATACGAGGATGTTACCAAAGACAGACTAAAATTTAAAGCACTCCCTTACCTGAATGGAGTGAAGGGAAGGAACCACAAAACCTAAACCAAATCGGTCTTCTGTTTTTTTTTTTTTTTTTTTTCGAATAACGCAAAAAAAGTTCATCAAGCCCCATAGTTTGCTTTTAAATACTCAGAATCGGATTCTCTCAGCCTCAATTTGGACATGACGTAATCCGCACATCATAAAATGTGTGATAAAAGTTGCATCACCTCACGCCATGTGCTGTTTGCCCGATTTATTAGAGAATTTTTACGTGCAAAACTCTCAGAGATTTCGTCCGGTAGATAGCGTCGCACTATCTAGTTGCTGTTTTAGGACCGGCTAATGGTCCGTCCTCACGGTCCCGCACGCAGATGATCGGTGAACACTTGCAGGGAGTGACTAATCCTAAGTATATGCATCATCCAAAGTCTTTCGGGAGATCGTCAACATAGAATAAGGAAAAGAACAGAAACGAAACTCCCATAAGAGGCATTGGGTAGCTCGGATAGGCTCTTGCTGATGGTTAGTACTTAGGACCGATTTGAAAAACGCGCGCAGAATGCCTTTTGATTCGCCATTTTACGGTGAAGGGAATAATGATTCAAATCAACCACAAGCTGGCATGCTGGAAAGCATTGCAATGGCGTAGATGCAGTCTGTCTGTATCCCATCATACCTTTTGAATCAATCGTACATATGCATCAAAATTTTGCAGAGAAGTTGCTTGTACCATTATTCAAAGGGGGATGAGTGTTTTGTTTTTTCGAAATTTTAAACTGTAGGCAAGTTATGGATGGCAGAAGGATTCTAGTAGCGTCATTTGCGGGGGGGGCAGGGGGGCGAATAATATTAATGACCAAAAAAAAAAAAAAAAAAAGGTCATCACATTTTTGCCCCCCCCCCCCAAGTCGAACCTGAAATGACGCCCCTGAAGGATTCCATCAAAATCAATCGGAAAGTGGGTGAAATGGGTGAACGTAGGGAAAAATTGGAATGTTTCAAATGTAGCTGTTTGAATTTTGATGAAAATTTGCAAAAACATTCTGCGACCAGTAAAATTAACCTCTCAATTCCTTTTAAGGGGAGGAGAGTCTGGAGGTTTCCCCTAGAATATTATAGGGGAATGTGGGGGTCTCCCCCAGAATAATTTTGATGTGATTAAGTGTTCGTATAGGGTATTTCCTTTACAGTTCATTTTCTTCTCCTTCTTCTCTAAGTTGGCAACAAGGCTTTGGAAGCCTCTTAAACGTTATAAATCCACTGGGATTCGAGTAGTTTTGTGCCGAATCAACACGGGTCGCTTCTCAACGTTTTGCCAAATAGGTCATTTCTCCACTTCGCGCTCTGCCTCTCCTGCTCATCCTTCACTTCACCTCCCGAAAGTTGTGATTCCCTTTCCCATTTGTGCCCGTTTGTAAAATGTCCGGATTCACGCAAACATCCTCCTTTCGCCGCACCGGGAGGAACTGACCAAATTCCGGCCAAAGTCCAGCCCCTTTATCCGGGGTTGCCGATAGCCGCATAGAATCATAGAAAGCTGTACTTTTATCTAGAGTAGCAATCTATCTACTCTGTAACTGACTGTAACCCTAACCTAAAAATCTTCCACGTCAATAGGGCTATTGAAAACTTTTTCTATAAGCAGATAAATAACCCTTAGATTGATCTTTACGTACAAAACCAGCGAAAATTACGAAAATCACACTATAGAAGCTATATGTATAATGCAGTTTAATGAACTCACAAAACAGCTGTACCGTCAACATTGTAGTGGTGGAGCTACGCATAGGTATCATGGGAGATGCCTGTCTAATTTAATTCTTTCTCTACGGAAACACAGAGATATATAGGTCTCAAATATTAAATAGGAATCTATGATACCTGCTTATAGCTCGCCGCTATTAAGCCCGAAATCTGAGAGTGAATTTCGTGATTTTTTAGTGAACTCATCGTCATTTTTACAGGTTTTTATGAATGATTCATAAAAATTTGCAAGAGCCCCATCGCGTGAAATTAACGAGCTTGAGCTACAGAGAGGCGTTCTGCGGGGCGTCATTTTGAGGATACCGCAGACTGCAGAAGCAGTCACCATGGTAATCTCGAATGTATATTTTACACGGGCTCGGTTTGTTTGCCTCTTATTCTGCTACCCTGGTGAAAATGACGACTATAACCGTTCCAAAAACGACTATAAACATAGTTGGCCAACTATGGATTTATAGTTGGCCAACTATAGATTATAATCGGCAACTATGTTTATAGTCGTTTTTGGAATAGTCGTATAGTCGTCATTTTTACCAGGGTAACCTTAAATCAAAAGTTGGGACCAACGAGCATTTACTGTAGAGGCGGAGTGGCGCCATATTGTAAGTCTTATCCCAAAGTGACAGTGAGGCAGCAAGGACGGAAGGTTTGATTTGCTTGTAATTTTTTAACCTTAAATCAAACCTTGTAATCAATTCTATAATTGAAACTGGTTTTGAATGAAAAGGAAAGTGTTTTAGAGCGACTGTCTGGACACAGACTTTTAATACCAAATTCCCAGTTTGTTTCTGACTTGTGTCAGTTTCTAGGTATGTCATGTAAATCTTACCAAAAGATAGAGTTATCAATTTCTGTTCTTAATGTATAGTCTTCCCGAAACAATCTTTCACTTCTCCTTTTCAAACCAATTTATTCAAAATGTAGGCAAGGAATCCGTCACAACTTTTTATTCCAGGTTAACGGAGGCAAACAAACGGAGTCCGTGTGGTCCATAAAAACTTTCCATCATGACTGAATCAGAAAGCCTCACTTCTATTGATAAAACTCGATGAGCTGGAAGATCGTGGTTAGGTACCAAACGAACTTATACTTCTATGAAAGCATCACGTAAACTGGGAAGTCACCAGAAGAGTCATAAATAGGTAAAATATCATGGAGAAAAAAAAAAAAAAAAAAAAAAAAAAAAAAACACAAAAAAAAAAAAAACAATAAAAACAAAAATAATAAATATCAAATAATAGGAATCTTTGTACGGTGAGAGCATAGAATGAACTATCCTATGTTGACGCGTACGGTACGCCCGTACGGCGTACGCACTCTCATGCTCAACCAGAAGATTTTGGAAATTTTGAAGACTCGCAGTACTCTCTCATCGCAGTGCTTCGATTTTTTTACTATAGTATTCTAATGAGATATGAATTACTATCTAATTTGTTTATAGTGCTTGAAAATTTGCAACAGACCTTTTTCAAAAATATCGTTTTCCCTCTACAGATTAGGCAACACAGCATTCCTCTTTCATCGCTCTCATCCATGTATTCTCAGAGCTCTTCAGCGTTTCCGACCATGTTCATTGTTCGCTCGACGCCAATCGAGCTGCGTTCCTATTCTCAATCCCTGGTTTCCGATTTAATTGATGAGTTTCCGATGCCCCGATTGTGCTTCTGCTGACAATTAGTCCGGTCTTCCAATATATTCGAAAGGTGTTGACGGTTTTGACAATAATCCATAGTTCAAATTTTATTACCGCCTCACGCAAAAGTACCTATACTCTTTTGGTCGCACTAGCTTTCATCTCTCATGCCACTTAGCGCATTGTTTTGAGAGATTTTTTAAATTTCCATAATTTTAGCATACGTTGAATAAATGGGGGCAAGGTGAAATACGTTGGATTAATGACTTTTGTTTTGATGTATAAAATTATTGATTTTGATCTAATCAAGCTATTCTTCCTCTGTGGCTAATATTTCACTGGAAAAAAATGATAAATCAGAAACTCGGGTACGACACCGTAAAAAAGGGGTTTTAATGATTTATGTCCATCTATACTAACATGGTGCCTGGGTAATTTGGATGTTAGGCCCGGGCTCGTTTGAGGAACTGTAGCATTACACCGCACCGTCAGTGCCGTAGCGTGAAATTTAGCAACGTTGGCTTGTCTCCATTTAAACCTATGTAAAAGGTCGAATACGAAGGTGTTTACCGAACACCCAATAGTTCGATTTTTTCATGAGTTTAAATGGACAAACTGCAACGTTGTCAAATTGCATGCTACGCCACTGCGAACCGTACCGCGTACTTTCAGATGGACGGTAACTCTACATATAATAAGCTCGTTTTACCCATCCGTTTCTGGTTTTTACTTTCTCGCTCCCCCTCCCCCTCCCCCTCCATAGCAGCAAGACTCCCATGTATGAAATTAGTAATTTGTTATTAAAAAAAAAGAAAAAAAAATTACAAAATTTCAGTTCAGTTGTCAAAATAATAAGTATGAACTAGAAATCTATCTATCTGTCAACGCTCTTCTCTTTCTTGTTAAAATCTTCCTCTAGAGTTTAGACTGCTCAAAAGTCCTGTTACCTCCTGAATACTTAACGCACAAATTACCAAAAAATAAAAAACTTCTGGACTTCATGACTATCAGTAATACTTAATTGCTCAAGTGCCAAAATAGCGGAGCGGAACTGCCAAAAGTGATAATTCCGCAACTTGAAATAAGTGAGAGTCTGTAGTGATGATTGGAAATTATAAAGCGATGATTTCAGTTGTGAAACAAGTAAATTGTTTTCCTTGTCTGGAAAAAGTCATGTTTCGATCCAATGTGTTGCGAACAATATAAGCTAAGTACTTTCGCTGCAGCTGAGCGACAGTTTCACTGAAAAAAATGAAAAAAATACAGACCCATTTCTCTTCAAATTAAAAGATAGGAAAATGTATAGTCGCAAGCAGGTGTGTTTGTGCAATGTGCCTGCCTACCCTGCTGACGCAAAAACTGCCGCTATCGTGCCAGTCGTGAGTTCCGAGTCCTAACTCCAAGCAACTTCCGTATCGAGCTATAAAAGTCGACGACAAAAGGGAAAATGAGACTGGCGAAGAAGATTAGCCTTTCTACTTAGCGCTCTTATAAAAATTCGTCCGAAATATTTTTATCTCATTAATATTCTCATCTGTGTTCCCTTTCGTGCATTTCTGCTTATCATTCTCCTCCCTCCTCCCTCCTCCCTCCTCCCTCCTCCCTCCTCCCTCCTCCCCCCGCCCCCCACCCTCCTCCTCCTCCCTCCTCCCTCCTCCCCCCCGCCCCCCACCCTCCTCCCTCCTCCCTCCTCCCTCCTCCCTCCTCCCTCCTCCCTCCTCCCTCCTCCCTCCTCCCTCCTCCCTCCTCCCTCCTCCCTCCTCCTCCCTCCTCCCTCCTCCTCCTCCTCCCTCCTCCCTCCTCCCTCCTCCCTCCTCCCTCCTCCCTCCTCCCTCCTCCCTCCTCCCTCCTCCCTCCTCCCTCCTCCCTCCACCCTCCTCCCTCCTCCTCCCTCCTCCTCCCTCCTCCTCCTCCTCCTCCTCCCTCCTCCTCCTCCCTCCTCCCTCCTGCACTGTATGAATGTATAGTTTTTCTAGGCATACGTACATACATGCAGTCGGGGAAGAAAATAATGTCAGATGACTCCTTGAGGTAGGCCACCTGCAAGGCTTGAATTCACTGAGATAAGTACTGCAGGTGGCCTAACTCAAGGGGTCGTCTGAAATTCTGTTTGTTCCCGACTGTACTTACAGACCTCGGCAACGCAGCTGGAACCTCCGGATGGTTTAAACGGCGATTCCTCTCCATAATTTAACGTTTGTTAATGGGTATATATTGTGGAAATTGGGCGAACATTTCATCGAGTACCCTCCGCTCATTATTTCACCATCCCATCTCCCCATCTCCCCATCTCGCGGTCCAATGATGATGATGTTGACCCACCGCACCCTCTCCCTTCCACCACCACATCGAAACGAAGAGTCCAAGCCGCCAGCCAATCAGCAAAGTTTCAGCGGAGACACACAAACCGCGCACCCAATAACCGTGACCTCATTAATTGAATTTCACTCACGTTTTTCACCTCTTTTGCGCTTCAATCATCGTGCGCGTCACACAATGAATAAGAACGTACAATATTTTCGGATAACATGTAGTGGACAAAAAGGGTTCACTCTTCCTGGCCAATCAGAAACTTAGGGTGGGATTCTGAGACTTTACGGAAAAATCTCCTTGAGATGGCGCGACGAAATTTTGGACAAGGAACTTGATGGAAAACTTTTACCAGGGATGGGAGGAGAAAGAGACAGGCATATTCCTGTATCCGCCGATGACTCATTTCCGTAGGTATTTATTAAGGGGATGGGGGGGGGGCGGGTTATTACCTTGCGAATCACAAGTCATCACTGATCTATAAGCTCGCTTTAGCACAGAAAGTGTGCCCTCCCCCCGGGCCAATATCCTGCGCCATGACATAACTCCATCCTCCAATCACAACTCAGGGATGAAAATCATCGCTTAAAATGACTTCAAACGCCACTGAGGAACGGTGAAAATGGAACGCAAGGGAAGGAATTTTTCCACCGACTCTTTATCCATCAAGCTCTCCCTCTCATTCGCTCTTCCTTGCCCCCCTTCACCCTCTTAAACTGCGGAAAATGATGCTGCAAAGCGGAATACACAGATCCCGGCATCCCGGAGCGCTGTTCGAATGAGACAAAAGAATCCCTGGCCGTCATTCCGTCACGGATGAATCAGTAAAGAGAATGCTTGGATCTGGGAGCTTCTAACTTATAACGTTGCCAGTTTTCATAGGGAGGGATGTACAAATCAACGCGCTAAAGCAAAAGAGGGGTCACGTAATGTTATACTGTATGTCCCAAAAGTAATTTATCAACAAGCACTCGGAAGCAGGCGAACCACGCTTCAAATCGACTTTTGCACCTTTCGCGGTAGAGAAAACCAAGGATAATGCATTAACCCTTTCATACACACATTTTGGGATTTGACTTTTTTTGATAATTTTTTAGACCATTCTAAAGATGGCAATTTTCTAAGAATTTTGATGGGTCGCACAATTTTTTGCAAAATGTCCATTTAAATTTTATTGAATCCCATAACATATAAAATGGTACACACGAGTTCCACTTCCCGTAAAAGGGTTAACCCTATCAGTACTGAATTATAAATTTGTAGTTTCACAAATCATAAACCTCTACCAGTGCTAGTGAAACAAATGACTTTTCCTAATATAATTTCATAACAATTTGTTTGAAATTCCATAAGAATCCATGTTAACAGAACATCTTCTACTCGTAAATGCATGGTACTTTAGAGTGAAGGGATTAAAATCAATACTTTATCGCTCCAAATTGAATTCAAAGTCTAGACTATGGTCAGAAATTGATTCCATAAATAGCAGTTTGAATTATTGCCATCGGAGCAATAAGCTCGGCCAGCTCTCAAAATGAGCAACCGCTCTCTCAAAATGGACACTCTGAAGAGCTCCCGAAATAATTCAAACTGTAACTAATGGAATTAATTTCTAACTGTGTGAGAACATTTAAAATCATAGTTATGGAACAATAAATTACTGTACTGAATATTTTATGGTTTTCTACCAAGATAGATTCATAATTTGGTTTTAATCTAGGATCCCGTTTCTGAGTCCGAGTCCCAGCTTATCAAGCCCAAGACGGATCTTGTTTTAATGGCGTCTAACACTAGGTGGCGCCTGCTCGTTAGTAGCAGGTCACCAAAATCATCCATTCATTTTTATGGGAAATTGTGCGAATCACAAGCCAACGAGCAGATCCCTTGTATATTGAAATGAGATACTTGTTTTTTTGACTAAAACCAGGTCAGGATTTCTGTAACATACTGTATAAGTGTAAATTGTATATGCCAATGGTTGTTAGTTAATTACGATGAATGCATTTTCTGAGTATTTCTTCTTTTTAAACCTATGAGAAATAATCGATCATCTGACATTCTAGCAAGGATCTGACGTTGATCTTATGTTTCTATGGAATGGAAGACAGCAAAGCTAGGCTCAATGTTAAAATAAATATGTTGGAGGTGACGAGCGAACTCAACGCTCAGCCATATGCTGTTGTTTTTTTTCAAGGGCTTTAATGAATTTTACACACAAAAATATGTCTAGTGCCAAATTTGAGTGACTTTTTTTTATCCATTTTTGCCACAATTTAAAAAATGCCATAAGGTATCTCCCAAACTCTGAAAAATATTAGCTTTAAAAAAAGCAGTTTAAGGCCGAGGGGAGAATTAAGTCTTTTGACCTGAAAAGAATCGACTTTGAAATTTCCCGACAGTAAACTTGAGACGACTTGGATTAAGACTCCAGAAGAGACCACGGATGCTATTTTTCACTAAATCTGGCAGCTAAGTGTCTCAAAGTCTACATTTTCCAAGCATTTCCCAGTGCTCGCCTTTGCTCCAAAAAAAAAAAAAAAAAAAAAAAAAAAAAAAAAAAAAAAAAAAAAAAAAAAAAAATGTATAAAAAGAAGGGGGAAAAAGTTGAAATGACAAGACAGAGCGCGAAACAATGACAAATATGTAAATATCGTTTTCATTTTAAAACGTCTCGTAAACAATGTACGGGATGATAAGGGGTGAAGGGGAGTCGTCGACGTGATCTGAACATTCTAAACATTCTAAACATTGTGACTCTGCTCCACTGCTCCTCCGTGTTTCAAGGCTCACTATGTTTCGCAAAGGAATGACATTGGAGGAGAGCAGAAAAAGGATGGAAGGAAAAAGGGCCACGATGACAGAAATGATAATGATAATCGATGTCCTTTAGTGCCAAACCTCGTATATCTTATCACCGGTGATGCCAAATTTATGACGTTTATTAAACCTTTATTTTTTACGTTGATTCCAGAGCTGCCATTTTGCGTATAATTAATGGCACTTTTCATTTCACCGATGACTCCACCGGTTGAGAAAAGATTACGCGGTTCACTTCAGTGTATGGCTGTACTGCACGAAAATACTCTGATCTGTAGTATTTTCTTAATCAGTGCAATCGCCGTTACATTATTAAAATATCCGCAAAAAAAAAAAAAAAAAAAAAAAAAAAAAAAAAAAAAAAAAAAGTCATCGACGACTCCACCAGTTGATAGTATTTTAGTTTTTAAATTACAGATGCGAGTATTTTCGACATTTTCGAGCATTACAATTATACACTGGACTGAGCAATGTTATCTTTTCTCAACCGGTGAAGTCATCAATGAATTGAACAATTCCATTTAGTGCACGCCAAACGGCAGCTCTGATTAATTCAAATATAAAACGCGCAAGTTTTTGCACTTAGAAGTCTCTTGATGGAAGTTCTTTATAGGAAGTACCTACTTTGCGGTGACACGAGCCCAATAAGTTCTGATTGGTCGTTGGTTTTAGACTCCCACGGAGTAGTGAAAAAAGAGTCAAAGACATCGAAGGCTCCGCACAAAAGAGTCGACGAGGGGGAAAATGAGTAGAGTAAGGAGTATGGTGGGAATGAGCCAGAATACCGGCCAATCTACCCGTCCACCGCTGCGCTGGTCCACCGTTGAACTTAACCTTCGAATGCGTTCAGGTGTTTGACATTTTTCAAATGCTAATGTATGAAGCGTCGTGTCGCTACTCCTTACAAAGAGCTTACATCAAGGGAATCTATACTTTCTACCTAGTGCCTCTAGTCTAGTGGTTTGCAACACTCCTGACCAGTCGCCAAAATTAATGAGCAACAACACTGAGAACAGTTTTCGATTGTTCAATGAATGTTCTGATAGTACACATACAGTGGCGGATCCAAAAAAAATTTCTGGGGGGACGACTGTGAAATTTTGAGATTTGAAGCGTCGGTGGAAGCAATTTTGGGCTATTTTCTATTAAAAAAAGGCAAAATGTGAGGCTTCTAGGGGGGGGGGGCACTGATCCGCCATTGTACACATATATCCCCACACTTGATTTCCCATGTAGAGACGACAGGAATTGTGCCAATTCAAGAGTTCTAACTATTGCAACGATAGGTTTTATGATTGAAATAAGGGGAAAAACAAATATGATTTTTTTTTCTTATATATTATATAGTTTTAACAGCCACGTTTTTCTCAGTGAAGCAATAGCGTGGTCCTCGCTTGTGATTGTAATATGAAGACACCACGGAGGCAGGCAGGCAACCATGCTGGAGATATCTTGTGGATATCTTTGGGTTTTATAAGGTATCGATTATCCTAAGGTTCAATTCAGCCGTCTGAAACTATATGCTTTTAGACCCGATGCTTTCTTACATCAGTGGCGTAGCGTGCAATTGGGCAACGTTGTAATGAGTCCATTTAAATCCATGTAATAGGTCGAATTTGAAGGCGTTCACCGAACACCCAATTGCTCGATGTTTTTAATGGGTTAATTAAATGGGCACATAACAAGGTTGCCAAATTGCACGCTACGCCACTGTTTCACATATAGGTTTGAATGGAGAATGAATGGATCAATCGCAATTCACAATTTACCGCTAGATCAATTTTATTGTGACCCTTATTAGCCATCACACTATAGTCACACCCGTGACCTGCCTAGCCCAAAAATCTCCTCGAAGGTCAGTGCTGCGTTCGCACCTAGACTCTAGAGTCCCTTGATGGAAATATTGTATAGGGAGTACCGACACGACGTTTTATGCATTTTGACAGGAGTCGATTTTGTCGACTGCCTGAACGAATTCGAAGGTTAAGTTCAACAGTGGACCAGTGGTGGACTGGCGGATTTGCCGGCATTCCGGTCCGTTCCCATACGTTCCTCTACGAATCGACTCCTTACACGTGGAGCCGTCGATGTCGTCGACTCCTGCTCGACTCCGTGAGAGCCTAAAACCAACGACCAATCACAACTCGTTGAACTCGTGTCGGTACTCCCTATACAATATTTCCATCAGGGACTCTATTCGCACCTTGCCAGCAGGTGTTCTTTGGAGTCTTTTTCGATACATTGGCGGGAATAATAATGATTCACCTCCTTAAATGCGTGTTTGGTTGGTATATGTAGGCCATTGCTTTTTCAAGGGACAACGATAATGATGGCGATGATGATGTTCTTTTGTCATCTTTGTCATCTTTGTCATCGCTGTTGCCGCTGATGATGTTGATGCTTTGAAAGCTGTTGTTGTGTTTTGATGCTTGCGGAGATCACTCAATTTTGTTTTAAAATGCCCCGCACCCCGCACCCTTCATTCTCCGCCCTCTTGCCACCGTACAGTGAGTCATAATTTGGTTTTTTCTGGACATCAAAAGTTGTGGTTTTTTCACTGTAAGAAAATGGAAGCATTAATGTTTTCTTGGCTCATTTTAACCTCTTAAATAAATGCTTCCGCACGTGTCAAAGGTTATCTTGCTGTATATTGCTTATAGGCTTGATTTTTATTCGTAAAATGATGTCCGGGAAATTCCGTGTATTGATCCACTGTGGGCCGCCGCGCCATCGGTCGGTGGCATCATTCGGTGGCAGAGGACAGGGCCGAAGGATAGCTCAAAATGATGAATGCTTTTCCTGTATCGTCGTTGTCCCCCGCACCCCTCCCTGTCTCCCTTCGCTATCCCTTATCCGCTATCCGTTATCCCCGTGTTATCAATACGCCAGCGTGGAGGCGCCTCGGTGTCTTTGTTTGTCCTCCAATATTCATCCTTCTATTCGTCTCCACCGCACAGTGGTAAAAAAAAAACAAAACAAAAAAACAAAACAAAAACAGAAAACAAAACAAAAAACAAAACAAAAAAAGTCGGAGATAAGTCTCAAATTAGATAGGAATCTCCCATGACATCTGCGTAGCTCCGCTAGTAAGCCAAATGAGGCTCTTGCAAACCTTTGCTATAAGCAAATAAATAATCCATTCTTATGAAAAGACCAGTGGCGGCTCGTGAGCTTTGGTATTGGGGAGGCTGTGGGGGGGTGGTGGAACCCTACCAGCAGGAGGGGGGGGGCGAACAACAACAGACAGGCGCGGACGAAAAGAAACAGGCGCGGCTGGTCCGGCGACTGGCATGACGGTTATCCAGCTCAAGGTCCATATACTCCAGGTCAGTCGGTCCGGTGTACGAAATTCGTCCGTTCTGCGCAGCCCTCCGTTCGTGACGTATCCTTCGAGCAACTTTCGAGCGGGAACTTCAAAACACCGTGTTTTCTTATGGGGGAAACACCTTTTTTCATTTGAACTTTTTGAGCTTATTTCTTCGCCTAATTTTGATTTTATTAATTGAAAATGAAGAGGAAAGCTTGTAGTTTTGAGAAACATTGATCTGAGTCCTTGTTTATTTTTTTTCATATTTTTTAGCGATTTTTGAAAATGCGGTCGTCTCACCGCCGAATTCAGCCATTTTGCAGGGAGAATGAGGTTATCCTTTGTTAAACCAGGTAAACAATGGAAACGAATCGAGTGGATTCTCTGTGGAAATGCTAGGATATCTCCTTTATTGAATCTTAAGGCTTTAATTGTTAATTGAGAATTTTTTTCCGCGATATTTACCGATTTTACTTGTATAGAATACTGTGAGTGTTTCATCCTTTCTCATGTTTTGTTTGTGTTCACCCGTGAAAGTCCACTGTTCAATATACCTCGTAGTAGTCGCATCATCGTTCATTTGGTGTGATTTAAATTTTAGAACTTTAATTAATTTGATTATCAGTGAATACAATGTACCTATCAGTCTTTAATTGGATATCGGTATGATGTTAGTAATCGCAAAATTCCAGTTGTCCCAATGCTGTGTTCAATACAAACTTTTGAATTATTTGTCCTTTTTGTTGATCCGTGATGTCAAGATTCTACATGTTTTTCTGCTGTACAAATGTCTTCTTCTCATCGAGTCTCAGTTTTTCATCCGGGATCACCCGCACTTGATGATACGTCTGGCTATTTTAAGGTGTTTCTGAAATTCAAACTGTTGAAACAGTCCGCTGTATTTTTGTTATCGATGACAGTTTGACTTTAGAAAGCTCTCTGATGGCTATTCATTACTTCCATGTTCTTACTGTGTTGGATTTGTCCTGCGTAAGTACCCACCGTTAATCATTTCTCATCATCATTCATAATGACAAAGGAAGTTAAGTCGCAATCGCATTGCTCTATTAACCCGCTCCATAGATCTAGCTTTTCTGATTAGGAAAGTAGGAATTATGTGTATAATTCATTGCGGTCTGCTACTTTAAGGTAACTCCACCAAATTATTTTGTTTTTGGCGCTATTGGTTCAACACTGGTCGCCAATAAGACAGGTGTGTAAGGACAAACGCCAATTTTAATTCTATGTGAAACAACTGCGAGGATAACAATGGCTCTAAATTCGTGAAAATTGAAGTCGGCTTGAAATAATGTGGCTGTCCTAAAGGTTCCTCACTGTAGCCCCTGGAGCACGTTATAATAGAGCAATGCGATTGCGACTTAACTTCCTTTGTCATTATGAATGATGATGAGAAATGATTAACGGTGGGTACTTACGCAGGACAAATCCAACACAGTAAGAACGTGGAAGTAATGAATGGCCATCAGAGAGCTTTCTAAAGTCTAACTGTCATCGATAACAAAAATACAGCGGACTGTTTCAACAGTTTGAATTTCAGAAACACCTTAAAATAGCCAGACGTAACATCAAGTGCGGGTGATCCCAGATGAAAAACTGAGACTCGATGAGAAGAAGACATTTGTACAGCAGAAAAACATATAGAATCTTGACATCACGGACCAACAAAAAGGACAAATAATTCAAAAGTTTGTATTGAACACAGCACTGGGACAACTGGAATTTTGCGATTACTAACATCATACCGATATCCAATTAAAGACTGATAGGTACATTGTATTCACTGATAATCAAATTAATTAAAGTTCTAAAATTTAAATCACACCAAATGAACGATGATGCGACTACTACGAGGTATATTGAACAGTGGACTTTCACGGGTGAACACAAACAAAACATGAGAAAGGATGAAACACTCACAGTATTCTATACAAGTAAAATCGGTAAATATCGCGGAAAAAAATTCTCAATTAACAATTAAAGCCTTAAGATTCAATAAAGGAGATATCCTAGCATTTCCACAGAGAATCCACTCGATTCGTTTCCATTGTTTACCTGGTTTAACAAAGGATAACCTCATTCTCCCTGGAAAATGGCTGAATTCGGCGGTGAGACGACCGCATTTTCAAAAATCGCTAAAAAATATGAAAAAAAATAAACAAGGACTCAGATCAATGTTTCTCAAAACTACAAGCTTTCTTCTTCATTTTCAATTAATAAAATCAAAATTAGGCGAAGAAATAAGCTCAAAAAGTTCAAATGAAAAAAGGTGTTTCCCCCATAAGAAAACACGGTGTTTTGAAGTTCCCGCTCGAAAGTTGCTCGAAGGATACGTCACGAACGGAGGGCTAGCGGCAACCGATGGGAGCGGATCCGAGGGGTGAGACGAGGTAGATGCGCACCGACTGACCTGGAGTATATGGACCTTGATCCAGCTACTGGCTCGGCAACGCTGCGGGAGTCGTGGAGGATAGCAGCCTCCGATACCTTCGTTAGTGCGTGCACAGACCTTGCTTGGTTGTGTGTGTGTGTGTGTGTGCCGAACACCACTACTTGACTGTGACTCGACCGCTCGACCGACTCGGAGTCTGTGCCTCTCGACGAGGCGTCCGAGGCACAGACTCTGGCACTGCTGACTGAGCTGTCGTTTCGCGACTCTGAAATCTCTTTGCCCGCCCGCTTATAACTTCTTTCTCTGGCGCTCTCTCCTAGTGAAGATTGACTCAAGTTTTAGAGTCACGGACATTGTGATTGCCTAATTTTAATATGTTGTCTCTCGTTACTGTCTTGTCGACGTTATTTTTTCTTCCCTCTGAATGTCTGGGGAGGCACAGCCTCCTTTGCCTCCTTAGGCGAGCCGCCACTGGAAAAGACCAGGAAAAATCATGAAAATCACACTAAGAAAGTCTAATTTTCAGTAATAAACTCACATAACTGCTATAACGGCAAGATGGGAATGGCGGTTCGACGCAGGTATCATGGGAGATTCCTATCTATTATGTCACTCTCTGTACGGAAACACAGAGACATGTCTCACTTGAGATAGGAATCTCCCATATACCTGGCGTCTCTCCGCCAATAAGCCCGATTCTGAGAGTGAGTTTCGAGATTTTTTAGTGTACTCATCATCATTTTCACAGGTTTTTATGCAAGAATCAACTATTCAATCCCCTTTAGCAAAAGTTTGTGAGAGCGCCATTCTGAGTGTAAATTTTGTGATTTTTTTGTGTACTCATCGTCATTTTGACAGGTTTTTATGCAAAAATCAACTTTTCAATCAATTGTATCAAAAGTTCGCAAGAGCCCCGTTTAACTTGCTACCTAACGGCCGCCAAATATGCTTTTCCGGCCCGCTGTGCACCGTTTGGCGGTTCCGCCCGTTCCTTTAATATTCCTCCCTGTTCGGTGTGTACGATATCTCTGTTCTCCTTTCACTTATAGGAATATTGTATGCTTATACGTTATATCATATTTTTCGGAGGTCCAGCGGCAGGTCATCCGTTTATAAACGCCATTGAGTGCCTTGCCTATATATACGACATACGTGTCTATAGCTACGTATATCTATAGCCAAACTCCATCGCTTCGCACGGTCGATGGGCAGTATTGTTGCGAGAAGCATATACTTTTCTAAAGTCGCGACCCATGTATGTACCCGGGTATCTACGGAGCTTCGGCGGTTCCATAATAAAACACATCTATCATCAGTTCCTCCCTCTACTACACATAGACCGTTCTTGTGATAGATCCAACAAATGCTCCATCTCGATCACTCTCGTCATCTCGTGATGTTAGTTTCCTATAAGAAATAAGATCCACATTTAAGGGGTGTCTCCACCTGCGAATTTAAAAGCGCGAATTGACCGCTTGAGCCAATAGGCTTCTTCGTTGTCGATACATCGGACTCGACATATCGACTTCAAGGCAGCTCATTGGCTCAATCAGTTTATTCGCGCTTTTAAATTCGCAGGTGGAGACACCCCTTTACGAATAACTATTCATGTCAGTCCATGGATTCCACGTACTTTAGAGTATATTTTTTCTCCTGCAATAACTTGATTTTTGAAAGATAACAAGTGAATTTACAATCACAGTCGAACTAGGTTCCTGCATGTTTTGCCGTGTCTTTACTTTCATAATATACGCAGCGAGAACGAAAGATCGAGGACAAAATGGAAATCAAACAAAACAGAAAGTGGGGGGGGGGGTGACAAAATAATCTGAATCTGAAGTACTGATCTCACGCATCGCACTGAATGCATAAGCTCCATTCATTGGTGTACGGCGCTATGCGATACAACTCTTCCTGCGTCTTTGTCTTGAAATAGTATACCACCCTAAATGAAGGCGCTTAGTCTTTCCGTGACATTTTCGTCGCTAGCGCGACCTGTTCTCATCGCATCGAGCGAAATTCAGCCGCCTGCTTTTACGAGTATGTATTCTCGATCATCGCAGTTGCCAAGATGTCGCCCTTCTCTCTCTACCTCCCTACCTACCCCCCTCTCTCTCCCTCTATCCCTCTCCCTCTCTCTCACTCACTCTCTCTCTCCCCCCCTCTCTCTCTCTCTCTCTCTCTCTGTCTCTCTTTCTCTCTCCCCCTCTCTCTTTAATTTTTCAACTTTTCCTAATGTTTCTTACATTTTTTTTCGTATGAGGGTGACACTCTCGTCGCCCCCCCCCCTTCTCCCTTCTTTTTTAGCATCTTCTTTCACTTTTCCTCCTTATTTAGTATTTCCATCTATGATTTCTCTCTCTATATGATTGATTTGATCATCAAGTATTTAATTATTCTATTTATAATTTTACTATTAATTTATTTCTCAAATCAAATTTTCGTATCCTATTTTCTTACCCAATATTGTACCCATATTGGTACCCCATTTTTCCCCATTGTACAGGCTTCTTTGCTGTGTTTATTTACTTTCTAGTTCAATTCTTACATATATTCTTTAGAAAAATTATAAGTCATTCATCTTCCGAATCATAAATAACGATTCTCTTCCATAGGAACTAATGAGCGAAGTATCGAACCGCCTTGCTTCGCTGTCTCCGACCTCCTTACCACACAGTTTTAAGCTGATAAACTCACCGAAAAAAGTGCTAAATTTAACTATATTTTTATAGTTTAAAGTATTGAACACAATTAAATAGTTAAATTAACTCAGGACGGAGGTAATGTAACTATTTTAATCAAATGAAACTGCAACCGTTTTCAGGTCTTATCCACACTTTTAACCACATCAATATAGTTTTACATTTAGAACTTTTTTTAAGGTGTATTTTCGCGAGCCATCGTTTTCCTCCATTTCCCTCTCCCCCCTCTCTCCTCTTCATCTATACGTATCCTCCCTCTTTCCCGCTTCCATGCGCTCACACGCCCCATTTTCTCTGTCAATGCCAAAAATCATGACTAAGTCGAAAAGTAAATCTAAATAACCCATCCAACTCTTCATCTGAAATTTTCTGGGGGTAATAAATCAAAAGTTATGAACAAAATATTTCTTCCAAAAAGCCCGCGCACAAGTCTTAAACTAATTTGTTATACTTATGTAGCAGTGATGGCTCTTAAACATCAATCGATTATTGTTTTTCTAGTATTTGAATCAATGCAAAAGTATCGATTTCTTGGAAGATTGATTAAATCACCTGAGAATCGATTATTTTTCATAGGCTTATATGCAGGATACTTCGATCAGTGGAATTCCACGAGCAACCGTTGCTCTGTAAGCTAAATGGAGGCCAATGTTGAAAAGTTACCAGAGAATCAGAAAACAACGAGAGGAGACGGAGAAAACTAATCTACTGATACCTCCTCTCGACAGAATTTTTCAATTTCCATTGAATTATATATTTTTCATATCCGTCTATGGCTCGTTATATAAGGTATACCCGATGAAAAAATATTTTATTTATCTAGAAATAGGTCGAACGAAAAAAAAAAAAAAAAAATAGGTCAAAAGATATGATTTTTCCCCTGAAATTAATATTAAGGTCTAAATCCTTAAAAGAGAGCAGGGTACCAATTAGAGCTCGTATTTTTTCTCGGAAGTTACAAAACACAATCATATAGCTATAGAGTATTCCCAAGTCAGAGGGTCGTCGCTTTTTATACACATAAATACTCAAAACTCACGAGTAGACCTACTTTTGTTAGGGAGCAACATCTGACGGGATCTTACGCTGACTAATGACGTATACAAAACTTCAGAAATTTGGTAAAACTTCCAGGCTCCGCTCTCATTGGCTACGAACTTCAACACTTTGTCCATGAGGCAATGTTTGTTAATTCCCCGGAAAAAACCCAAATTCACCATCCGATTTTAACATGGGCTGTTGGCGCCGCTCTTTGATTCCCGCGCCAACAGTTGCAATTCAAATCTCGCGGCTCACCGCGAAGCTTCGCCGCCTGTCCGCTCGCCGCGCGCTATGTGCTGTCCACGTGTCACTTGCCGGCTGACCTCGCCGCGTTGCGTTGCGCGTCGCGCGCGCGCTCCGCCTATAAGTACAGGTGCCCGCCTCGCGGCTTCTCACTTCTCAGCGTGCCTTGGCCGATGAACAAGTTCCTGCCTCTGCTGCCTGCTCCAGTCTCTGCTGCCTGCTCCAGTCTTTGCTGCTTGCTGCCTTTCCAGCCCTGCTTTGCGTGGTGAGTTGAAGTCCTGCCCTGTACCTGTCATGCCGTGAGCCCTCCAAAGCTCTTGCCTTCATACAGTGAGCCCTCCATAGCTCCTACTGTTGCAGTCTTCGCTACTCAAAGAGGCCTCCATACCTCTCATCGTTCAATGGGCCTTCCAAAGCTCTGAGGCCTCCAAACCTCCGGTAAAATCCCAAGTCCCCGTAATTTACGGTCTCCAAGCCGTCCCGCGTCTCCAAGCGCCTAGACGGTTTCCAAGCCGACCCAGCGTCTCCATGCGCTTCCTTTAGTTTTTCTTTTCTCTTTAAGATCGTCTCCAAGCGACACCGGCAAACCGCTTCCATACGGTTTGTCTTGACTTTCCAAGGTCACCCAACTCGTCTGTCCAAAGACATGTCCGGTTAGGTGTCCAAGCCTAGCTAAGCCCGAAGGAGCAATCTCCTGGGGTTTTTTATGCGCCTCCAAGCGCAAAAAGACCCAATCTCCAAGTTGGGTCTTTTCATCACGTAACTCGCCATCAGTGCGTTTTACGCCAATTCCAAGGACACTTTCGAAGGTTTATTTTTTTCCGTAGAATATTAATAAATCTTTGAAAGTGTCCTTTTCCCAGGTCACCCGGCCACAACATTTGGTCCTCCGGGCCGGATATCGAATTGTCCTAAAAATTTGATATTTGGCGTCACCAGTCCTTCGGAAATCACTCCACCATGACTTCTACCAAAACGGGAGCCTCACTCACTGCCAGGAGGTCAAACCTCATCGATCAAGTCCGGGCCATCCGAGATTCATTTCGCACCGTATTAAAAGCCGAGAATTGCGAACAATACAGGCCGTCCTACCAAAGACTGGCTACGTATTTGCAGCGATTCGAGGAGTACCAAGACCAAGCAATTGAGCACAACATCAATGCTGATACGGAGGATGAGGAAGTAGACATCAAGAAATGCCAAAAAGAATTTGATTCCCTTCTCCAAGAGGCTGAATCTCTTTTTTTGTCCAAGGCTAATAAACACGATTCTACTTTGTCACCTCATAGCATGTCCTTCAATGCTCCAGTCAAACTGCCTCGTCTTGAATTACCTCAGTTTTCAGGCTGCATTCAAGACTGGCGTTCTTGGTACAATTTGTATAAGGTGTCGGTTCACAATAACGCCGGACTTGTCGCGGTGGAAAAATTCCAATACTTACTCGTAAGTTTGAAAGGAGAAGCCCTGAGTCTCGTTCAAAACTTACCCATCGATGAAGGAAATTACACGGTCGCATGGAATCTCCTTCTATCCCGATACCAATCCGAGCGTAGGCAGATCTTTCATCACTACAATGGACTGCTGAAGCTTCCCGAGATTAGACACTCGAATCAAATCTCTTCCTTGCTTACCGGCTATCGAGAGCACTCCCAGGCCCTCGAAGCCCTTGGTCATAAATCCGCAAATTATGATGGTATGGCTACGGCTGTCTTGATCAGCAAACTGTCTCCTAGACTTCAAGGCAGACTAGAGGATCACCGTGATGCTCCCACTGAATACCCAAAGATTGCAGACATCTTGTCATTCTTAGAAAAGGAGATGGCGATTTACGCAGAAGAAACCACCCCTTCCAAAGGGTATTCCAAGGCTCTTCTTGCTGCGCCTGCCCCAAGTCAGGTCTCCACTCCTAATAAATCTAAGATATCTTCTTTCAACTCGGCTCGTCACCCGACTACAGCCAGTTCCTCCAAGGGTAGTGACAAATCATATTCCAAGTCCAATAACCTGTCTTGTATTTGCTGTTCCAAACCTCACTTGATCTACACCTGCTCAGAATTCCGTTCCAAAGGAATTCCCCAACGGCGGGCGGTTCTCACTCAGAACCAAAGATGTCTCAACTGCTTTGGGACACACTCTGTTGACACTTGTACAAGCCAGCACAGTTGTATGATTTGCCAAGGACAACACCACACATTGCTTCACGAATACGAATCAACAAACCACCAAGATGATGCCCCTGCGCAGTCAGCTAAAATAAGTTGACAATCACTTATAACTGCCAATTCAGGTTCATCCAAGGGTATATCCCAGCCTGTCCAACGGCGGGTTCAATTGACTTGCATCTGCTGTTCTAAGCCTCATCTGCTTTTCATCTGCCCTGAGTTCCGTTCCAAAGGAATCCCTCAAAGGCGTGAAATTGTGCTCAAGAACCGACGATGCCTTAGTTGTTTCGGGAAACATTCTATAAGCGATTGCACCAGCTCTCGAAAATGCGAGATTTGCCAAGGTCACCATCATTGGTTAGTCCACCAATCTGCAACCTACCATGCTGCCGCTCCTGCGAGCAAAGCAAACCATGCTGTCACTCTCATCAGTAGAGACAACCAAGCTGTCGCTCCTACCGCGGACACAGCAAATCTGAGTTCCCAAACACTCAAAGCCTCCATCCAATTGGAGACTAGAGCAATGGTTCCGAGTCTTCCTGGCCCACAGGAGATCGACATCAGCCCAGCCTTCACCCAAGAATGGCAGATAGAGGAGGCAGCGTCCTCGACCACTCCTCTGGATCCTGATGAACCAGCCCACGTCTCATACCAAGAGACAACGGCACAGCTCCACTCCCGCCGTTCCCCTTCGCAACTTTCTTTTGCACAACCTCCGGGCAAACTATGCGCATCAAAATCGCACTTGCCACCTCATTTCCAACTATTGGAACACCAATTTAAAACTCATTCTGAGTTCCCCAGTGAACGCCCAAAGTTCAATCCCGTTCACCGGGAAAAATCTAACATAATGCCACCACCAAATGCTCTTAGTCAATCAATTGACTCTCTCTCTTCCTTTGAAGCATTCAAGGCTACCAAATTTTATACAAATTTCCTGCAGATGAGTTATCAACTCTTCAAAACAGCTTCCTTTGTCAATGGTACTCTTAAAATTCTCTGGAGCTTCCATCCTCACCAAGTGACTTTCTCTTTCAACATACATCGAATGTATCTGCAGATCACCTTGCAAAGGAGCTGTGCAACACGTCATCTGTTTCCTAGCCTTTATGATTCAGATTTTCCAGCTCCAACCAAACAGCTAATAACACCTAGCTTTGGCGCAGCCAGCTTCGCATCCGCAGCAGTTCGCACTCTCTATGACGTGTTCTTGAGACACTGGCCTCAAGACCTCAGAACTTCCAAAATCTTCTCTGGTGAAGCACCTCGTGACTGGCTTTCGATACCGACAAAATATCAGCCAGAGCGTCCAAACCACTTGACGAATCTTATAGAAGTTTCAACAGTTTCACCCACTAACATATCCAGCCAATCGTTCAATGCGGTACAGACTTGGGATCAGTGCACACACACTCCCAGCCATAGACAAAACCATTTACCTGTCATGTCTCGATCCCTCCGATTGCTTCAGCCCAAGTTCCAGTCTCCTGCTCAGCGAAAAGAGTCTGAAGCCTTTTCAGATGAACCCGCACTGATTCTGATAAGTTCCTGTTGCTCTGCTTTTAAACGAAATCCGTATTTCTTGACAAACGAGCATACTATGATCCATATAAGCAATCAATTATCAAATTCAGAACCACGAGCTGAGCCAAAGCCTCCGTGGTTGTCATCACGCAATCACTGTCTAGCCAAGGTATCTTTCCCGTATTCGCACCGTACCCATCTCATGTGCACCCAGCAGCCTCTCCATACCAACGTTGCTACCTCGTTCATCTTCTTTATCATCCAGCTGCGCAACCATCAGTTCGGTTGCTGTCAGATGTTCATCCCGTTCCACCAGCACATCCCCCTTGCCAACTTGTTTCCTTCTTTTTTCTATCAATTGAAACCCTACGGGTTGTCAAGGCGGGCGGTATGTTGGCGCCGCTCTTTGAATCCCGCGCCAACAGTTGCAATTCAAATCTCGCGGCTCACCGCGAAGCTTCGCCGCCTGTCCGCTTGCCGCGCGCTATGTGCTGTCCACGTGTCACTTGCCGGCTGACCTCGCCGCGTTGCGTTGCGCGTCGCGCGCGCGCTCCGCCTATAAGTACAGGTGCCCGCCTCGCGGCTTCTCACTTCTCAGCGTGCCTTGGCCGATGAACAAGTTCCTGCCTCTGCTGCCTGCTCCAGTCTCTGCTGCCTGCTCCAGTCTTTGCTGCTTGCTGCCTTTCCAGCCCTGCTTTGCGTGGTGAGTTGAAGTCCTGCCCTGTACCTGTCATGCCGTGAGCCCTCCAAAGCTCTTGCCTTCATACAGTGAGCCCTCCATAGCTCCTACTGTTGCAGTCTTCGCTACTCAAAGAGGCCTCCATACCTCTCATCGTTCAATGGGCCTTCCAAAGCTCTGAGGCCTCCAAACCTCCGGTAAAATCCCAAGTCCCCGTAATTTACGGTCTCCAAGCCGTCCCGCGTCTCCAAGCGCCTAGACGGTTTCCAAGCCGACCCAGCGTCTCCATGCGCTTCCTTTAGTTTTCCTTTTCTCTTTAAGATCGTCTCCAAGCGACACCGGCAAACCGCTTCCATACGGTTTGTCTTGACTTTCCAAGGTCACCCAACTCGTCTGTCCAAAGACATGTCCGGTTAGGTGTCCAAGCCTAGCTAAGCCCGAAGGAGCAATCTCCTGGGGTTTTTTATGCGCCTCCAAGCGCAAAAAGACCCAATCTCCAAGTTGGGTCTTTTCATCACGTAACTCGCCATCAGTGCGTTTTACGCCAATTCCAAGGACACTTTCGAAGGTTTATTTTTTCCGTAGAATATTAATAAATCTTTGAAAGTGTCCTTTTCCCAGGTCACCCGGCCACAACATGGGCAATATAGCTACCACGCTGACTCTTGTGAATATTGTCTCTGATTTGATCGCCTTTAGCTATGGTTCGATTGTTTTTAATATCATAATTACAATTCAAATAAACCACACAGGAACTGATTTAAAATTGAAATATTGAAGTTTCAAAATTATTTATATGTTGAGGTCAAGAAAATCGAACCAAACCAATTGCAGTTCCATCTCGACAACAAGCAAAAAAAAAACTTTCAACATTTGCACGCCTCAATCGATGTTATCTTTCCTTGTATTTTGAAGGAAGAAAATATAATAAAAAAACATTCTAGCCAGTAGTTCTAGCCTCGCTTGCATCGGTTTGGAAGGAGGGCGTCAAAGCGAATAGATCTGCTCTTCGTAACTTTGATAAATCTTGTTTTCAAAGAACCGGATGAAATATTGCGGTGGCACCTAGCATTTGAATATATATTATGATTCTCGATACCCTGTTTCCATGTTTTTCTCCAGCCAACATGACATCTCCCGCCATTAGGAACGTAGCTTTTACGCGAGAACACCTATCAAAAGTTCGTTTTTCAAGGAATTCTTCGTTTCTTTGGCGAGAGTCGGATCTGGTCCCGGCACGCCGCGCACAACCGCTTCTTCGGATCAGAAATTGTGTTAGCCCTGCGCTGCGGTCCGCCTATTCGTTTAAAAGATCCACGCGATCCGACAAACTTTATCAAACGATTTCTCCTCCGTTCCGATGCTTTCATCTTCTGTTGTTGCCGCGTGGTTGTCAGTTGATGTGAGAAAAATCAGTCTATTCCACCGTGCGGATAATGAGGCTGATGAAAACGTTTGCTATAGACGACACAAGGTGATTCCGAAACTTGTCCAGCGGGCCGATCATTTACTTTATCGTTAAACCGATTGTTAAAATTGTCTACGAGTGATGCTATTGGTCGAAAATTGTATAACTTGGCTGTTGCTATGGTGACCATCGTTAAGAGTCTCGTTTTATAAAGGCTATTCATGAGTAACCTTTAAAAAACGGACACTATAACGATGGTTACCATAGCAACGGCCAAGTTTTACAATTTTCGACCAATACAATCACTCATATGCAGTTTTAACGATCGGGTTAACAATGAAGTAAATGATCGGCCTGCTGATTTCAATCCGATGGAAAGCGTCATATACTATCGTTGCTCCAAACGTCAACAGTTTTTGACTAAAATTGATGAATTTAACCCTTAACTGCGCCGTGGCACCCCTGAGGCACATAATATATTTCCACCATTTTGAACTCTTAAAGTTAAAATATCATTTTTTTCCATGTCGTAATCCCTCTGGCATATATCGAGGAAAAGTTTCGATTTTTTCACCGAAGTCTGAAAAAGCAAGGCCCTACGTTGGGCGCCATCTGAGCATTAGAAAACATATTTAACCGCAGTCCGCAGATCTCGTGGGCGCAAGAATTAATGCTAGGGATTTTTCACTATTTTTCCCTTTCATTTTGAGTCAAAATCAATTGAAAAATCATGTTTTCGAACGGAAAAAAATCGCGCAGTAAAGGGTTAAGCCAAAAGTACAACCTTGAGGAACGTCAGCACCTGTGAACATACCCCAGGGAGATATCCAGAAAGTTTCGAGCTGAAATACTCAAAAATAAAGCCGGTAATTATGAAATACAAAAATTCTCATAAGCCTCACGATGAGTGCGAGTGAGGCAGAAAGATATAGTATCACTCGCGCTCACTAAGCTTGTGGCGAAACGAATTTCATAATTTACGGCTTTAAGTCTCAATCAATTTTGCTCATTTTGGGCTCAAAATAGACATAAAAGAATTTCGCAGGTGCTGACGTTGTTGGATTTTGCGATTTTCCTTTGGTTTCAATTTAAAATGCCAAAAACACGACTTTTCCTAAAAGTGACTTGTGGCGCTATCCATCGGATTAAATTTTGGAAAGGTTTCGCCTGAAATCAATCTCCGTAAGGGTTAGTTCAGATGTTGATAAATACCTGAAAAGTTACGATGATTGATAGCACTAAAAACTTACGAAACAACCCACTCCTAAACTCTTAAAATTCTTTCAAACGCGCGATCGCACTGGCGGTGTTGGGCATTAATATGGGATTCTCTTATCTTAAATTCGTCTCTCTATCTATACACTATACAGACAAGGAAGATTCACAGGGTTATTAGCAATGCCAATTAAAACCAATTAATGGTACCTACCGCGACACCCAGAGACACCGTCACTGATGTCAAAGGAAAGCCACCTCTTATTGGCCACTTTTTGATGGAGCGAATATTATTAGTCGGATTATATTAATCCTCCATATTGCTGTAGTCAAAGTATGCAACAGACCCCAGTTTCGGGAAAATATGGGAAATGCATTTTGGAGGAGGGTCAGTTTTATATTTAAAACTAGGAGCTTGTGGCCGCTTCGCGGTCGTTTGCATTTTTATGAGTCAGGGAAAGCGAAAAAAAAGAAAAGATCGTTTGAAAGTTGATCAAAATAGAAAGATTTACTTGAACCTATATAAGTTCCTCATTTGTACATGGAATGAAATGAAAAAAAAATGGAAAACCCTGAAGATAACCCTGCTGTTTAAATGTTAATGTCCGGAAAAAGAAAAAGAAAATCAAATAAAAAAAAAAATATCAAATATTACAAACATGTCATCCATTGATCTCAAGGGAAAAAAGATTACCATAAAAATCAAAGATCATGCCAACATATCTAGTTCACGGAATCACCATTCTACGTTTACTGTGTCGATGCATCCAAAAAGAATTAATCATGCAGCTGTCAACGCAAAACATTTTTAGTGTCGCTAAGCTTAAAACAAATATGTTACCTCTCTCTCGCACACATTACGGAGTTATATATAGCGACTGTCTCCCTCCCACTTATTATGCTAAAGGGATTCGCAGTTTTTGGTATTTTCAAGGGCTAAAATGGCTCCGAACAGCACCGCTGGTATTTTTCCCGCCTTCCTTGGACCGAGCCCCATCGATCAATACCGCACCCATCTCGAACGGCCCACAGGATCGACGGGAATTTTGAAGTAACAAAAACGGCTTCTGAGTTCTATATAGAAGAAGAAGATACGTTTTGCTATTAGTTTTAGTAATGTGCTGTTATTCTGATTAGTGCGTGTGTCCATAGAGTGGCCAGTTTCTAAATTAATAGAACGCGCACTTATAGAAGAAAATGAGAAATTCGAGTTCGAGTATACCTCTATACGCGTGACCTTTGATCAATTACCCCGCACAACTCACATTCAAGTTGTAAAACACACTTGCAACGACGAGTGTCATTAAAATTTCGAATTCCGAACTCTCTGAAAATGCTCGAATGCTCAGCTCAATTTTGCCATTCAAATACGGAAGTCAAATGAATCATTCAAGTGGTTACAGTGGCTGTAACACTCGAATTAAGTGGTTGACTCGACGTCGAGTCACCCTTCCCACTTACTCAGGTCCCGTCGGAATTTACACCTGAGATGGGTCCAACAGATGGTAAGTACATTTAAATCGAGGAAAATCATCATCACAAGATATAGGGCAATGGTGCATTGGGGAAGGGGGCGGAAGAACGGGGCTTTGAAGGATTTTAGAGCGAAACAATTCAGATAATCTTAGATCCCAAAAGAGAGGTCAACATTAATACTGATACAGATCAGATACAGACGCGCGTGGGTACTCACAGAGACGGTGAGTGTAGCTACCGGGTATAGTTGAGACCCTATCCTAGTAATTATTAAGAACATAGAATTCGGTTCTTTGAATAAATTGAATTTCATTCATTGTTAAGTGCGTGTAAGGCAATGTAAGTTGGATGTGAGTGTTTGAATGAGTGAGGATAATGTTGGACACATGAACTTTAAAGTTACCGGAAGAGTTCCATCCCTCAGCCCCGATCCACCGTATCCTCGGGCGCCACACAGAGGGCAGATATTGGCAATTTGGTGGTCAAAAATCAGTGACTTAAAATCACTATAAATAGTTATCTTTTTTAAGCTCAACTGATTTCACAGACTTTCAGTCTACCTACCTTGTTTAGCTAAAATCATGTATTAGGAGAGGTTCAAGTAAGTAAGCGAGTAGAGTATTCATGGGAGCTTCCATCACAGAATACTACAATCAGAACGGAAACTCCCATAAAGAGCCAATGGAAACAAGATTTGAAATTTACCAGCACAAACTGGCAACCGTGTTCGCTCATTTCTCAAGATGGCGGACGTGCTTTTTCTGGATATATTTAAACAATCAGATTTGACGCACAACGAAATCACTACCCGGCCAGTTGCTAAAGATTGCTGGAAATGCTCACTTTCCAACATGGCGGACCAGAATATACCCGAAGTAAAATAATATTTCAAAATGAATTAGAGTTTCCATTTTGATTGGAGTATTCTATGTTTTCAGATAAAATGATGATAAGTTTCAGTGGCATAGCGTGTGATTTGGCAACGTTGCATTCGTCCTTTAGACCCCATGAAAAAGATCGAACTATTCGGCGTTCGACGAGCACTTTCGCTTCGACCTTTTACACGGGTTTTAGAGGACAAAATACAACGTTTCCAAATTGCACGCGACGCCACTGAATTCAGTTTAGGCAATTTCAGCTTTTTTATTGGTGACCACCAAGTCGGAATTTTTTGTCCACTCTGCGCTGCATTATATGATTTACAATCTAAATATGTTGGCAGAAGATCAAAAATACGTAAATCGGAATCAGGAAAACTGAGCATTGAGCAACTACCACTTAGTTCTAATCTCTGATGGACCTCCATCCTCATCTGTAGGTATTATAGGACTGACACTTCAGTAGCTTTTATTCTAATCACCTTTGGTATGTACGTAGGAACGTACTTACCCGACACGTCTGCCTTAATTGAGCTCTTGCAAGGTTTTGCTGTAAACTTGTATATATCATTTCTGATTTACACTGCTGCAGAATTCACGATTGGACCATTGAAGAGGTCTAAAACTCACTCCTCGCAGAGCAAACTTAGATCAAAGTTCAGATGCTGACCACCCCTTGTGTGTGTGCGTATGGATCACGTACGTTTCGCAAGTCGCACCCCCAAAAGAAACGAACTTAACCTCCGAATTTGCACAAACATGTTGCTGCATTCAGTTTTCAAACATCTAACAAGGTTGATTCTTACAGATTTTGTCGCGCAAAACACGGTGGCACCAATACATATAAAAGTTCTACTTAGCGTAATAAGCGAGAAAAACAACCCTCAATTCAATGTATACTGTGTTCTTTTGTCTGGGGGTGCGAAACGTATACACATAGCATAGAGCATACAATTGGTCCATCTGATCTTTGAGCTAAGTAATCTCTACGAGGAGTGAAATTTATATACTTCTACAATGGTCTCATCGTTATTTTTGCAGCATTTTGCATAAGAATGGATAGTTCATCTGCCTTCAGCAAAACCTTGCCATGCAAGAGTTCCATTTCAGTATAAAGTTCAAGAGTGGGGTGGGTGTGTTGTTGCACATAAAATTTTGAAAATCTCCCAACATTTTACTTGCATAATGGGGCAGTTGCAAGGGTCTGAAATGTTGTGTTTTTTATAAAGAAAATGATAGTACTTGTTGAGCTGAAAACAATGGTGCCTTTGGTTTTTTCGTAAGTGCCCCGGTTTTGGAGATACTCTTACTCACGTTCAAAGTTGTAGAAAATCGTGGGCGTAGTGACGTCACTACGCGGAATTCCCATTTAAAATAATGTATTTTGGACCAAAATCTCATCTCCAGAATAATGGGAATTAACTAGAAACCAAAGGCATTTTTGTTCTCAGCTCACCAAGGACTTTCATTTTCCATGTAAAAAACGCAACATTTCAGACCCTTGCAACTGCCCAATTTCACTAAATAATTACCATTTCATTTGTTTTCAGCAAAAATTTGCGAAAGACCCATTTTTCCATCTCAGACGATGACCTTAGTGTGCGCCAGCCTATAGCTACAGTATGATCTAAAATTGGCTGACTCCGCCGAGAGAACTTGAAATAACGACACTTGACGAGTTCGAGTCGAGTGTTAGTGCCTTGGTTACTTGGTATAGATGTCTATCGTAGAGCAAAGGGCGACAAAAGGGGGAAGAGAGAGGTGAGGTAGGGAGAGTCAAGAGAGAGAGTCAGGATATTGGAGGATTGAGCTTTTTGTGATCTTGCCACAAACAGCTTCCTCTTCAAGGTCCACCGATTCTGTCACCCTATCGCTTTCGAATTGAGCGAGTGAGGAGAGCGGTATCTGAGATTGTTAATTTCTCTTAACCCTCTTCCTCATCACCTCTCCCCCTCCCCAAGCGACGATTTTCGTTGACAATCCTGTTTAGCGTTGTCAAGCCGAGCCTTTTTTCAAACCCACTAAAGATGAGATTTGCCTCTGATCCTCTTGCCAACAATGGAGTGAGTATGACAAAATTAGGCGTATGATTAAGTATCTTCATGAGATTGACGTAGATCTTCGGTCTTTGGCGAATTTTCAATTTTCATTCCATCAAATTTAAACGAAACTTGCCTGCTAATCTAAACATTAGACTTTAAAGCTTTCTTCAATGAAAAGCAGAAGCTCAAATTCGTTTCAATTCATTCCCATCATGCAATATGAGAAATAAAGTTATAGAAAGTTCTATAGTTATAGAAGTTATAGAATTCCAAAGATTATCGGTGGGGATACGCCTACACTTTTGAAACGAACTCTACCCCAGCTACGTCGCGAAAACAATCACGTTAAAAAAAAAAAAAAAAAAAAAAAATATTCGATGTGAAAAAAACGAAAACAATAAGCGTACCGTATATTTATATATACGGTACGCTTATTATACGGCACGCTTAAAAAAATCACAGTGAAGAATAGATATCGGAAGGTTTCAGAGTAACCATTGTTAACAGCCTTTCATGGAAAGTGGTACACGTAAGTACCATTTTATGTGACATGGGATTGAATGGAATCTAAATGGACATTTTGCATAAAACTGTGTGACCCATCAAAATTCTTCGAAAATCGTCCTCTTTTGAACGGTCTAAAAGATCTTAAAAAAAGTAAAATCCCAAATTTCGTGCATGAAAGGATTAATGACGATGGCGCAGTTGCCACGGTAGCTTAGTATTGTTTTTGTGCCAGGTTATAGTTGTCTACTGATCAACTAACGGCCAATAAAGGTGCTTGTGGCAGGACTAATTTCAGGTCCAAATATGTATTGCGGGTCGCACTCGTTCGGGTCCGCGGGATTGCAACACGGCGTTGATTTTGATGCCGAAACCGAATTCTAGGCGCTAAATCGTCCCTCGACGCTGAGCGCATCAAAACAAACGTCATTAATGATCAAATTAGCCGATGGAATAGCGGGTAATTTAAAGCGACCAATCCGAAGCGAGTACAGTAAGAGACTGATTCAAATAGACCAATCACAAGCGAGCTCAGCAAGGGGGACGCTTTAAATAGGCCAGTAGCTCAGATGCGAACAAACGACCAGGATTTGAACACCCGTCAGAGTATATCAAGAGCAACCAATGCCGCGCGCGTGTTAAGGATCGAAAATCCCCCCTCCCTTCCTCCCACCCATCCACCCACCCTTCATCCGACCCCCACCACCACCATTCCCCACTCATCCCCTATTAGCCGTCCCTTGGACCCCGATTCCCTATTCCACCACATTTCCCTCCGTTGACTCCATTTGAATCACCTCTCGCATCCAAGACTCGAGAGAGCGAGCTAAACCACCTCCTCCCCCTCTCCACCCTCTGCCATCCCCCTGTCCCTCCCCCTCCCCCCCAATCCGTTCTTCGTCACCATTGCCATCGCTGCGCTCACCGCTAGTCAGGAGTGGGAGGGTGGGCAGCGGTTGGAGGGGAGGGGAGGTCTGCCTCATTTTGAGAGGATTATCTCGCGCTCCGAGAGATTTGCGTCTCTCTTTATACAAAAGTCACTGTTTTTTGTTTTGTTTCGTTTGAGCTGCTGCGAGCGCCTCTGTGACTAAGACATACCACCCCCATCAAGAGGGATGATTCACAAATCCGATACTCGCACAATTTGATAGATTTTTTTTTTTTTTTTGAGCAGCTTATTTGTCGCTCTTCCGAAAATGGGGGTGCAGGAAACGGCTGTGTACATTGCGTCAGTTCACAGTTGCACTATCGTTAAAAGTTAAGCCTTGTGAGGTTCAAGGTATTGAGCAACGTGCCCGAACGGGGAAGGGGGGAGGAGTTTCTGAAAAAATATCCCATAACCTGTCTTCCTAAACGGAGCCAGGGTGGCAAAAGTGGGGGAGGGGGGGCTTTTGAAAAGTGATGATTTTTTTTTTTTTTTTTTTTGCTTATTCGAACTTAAAAATTCAACCAAGACATTTATCCACTTTAAGATGAAATTAATCTGTTGATTCCCGTACTTAATTAATTAATCAAGATTATTTACTTGGCATTTATCCCTGTAGGGCCTACTGTTCCCGTAGTTTGTGGCTGGGACTGCACTTCGTCTTTTTAAGGTTTCCATAATCGGCAACTCCGATTGCAAAATATGACGATTCACGCGGCTCCAGCGTTTATATTGACGTTCTCGCGATGCGGGACGCGTCGACGCGATGCAGCGTCGAGATAAAATGACGTCACATTCACGGGCTTGAGAGTTTCGTTGTCAGAAATGACGGGAGAAGGGGTTGGGGAGGAAGGAGAATAGCATGGTTGCAGGAGAAGTGCAGAGGAGGAGGGGGAGGGGGAGGGGGAGGGGGAGGGGGAAAGGGGGACCGTCGCGTCGCCGTCGGCACCGAAGTAGAAAAATGAAGGAAGAAGCCGGTCGAGGGAAATTACAGACTCGAAAATTGAATTTAAAGGACTCAGTTCCTTGGGCGCTCACAGAGCCTCACTCCTCAGAGGCTCGGCGATACAGCTCGAAAATCATACGAGAAACGATAGAGGATGGTTTTTATCTGGCTGCGGATATTGTTGTTGACGAATCGCTCCGAGATAGTAATAGTGCTCTGCGTCTCTATGTTTCTGTACGTGTGTGTTTGTGTGTGTGTGTCAATGAGTGAGAAAGAAGAAGAAAACCAAGATAGGAAGAGTAGGATAGAAAGAGAACTGAAGGGTGTGATGGAGGGGGGGGGGGGGGGAGAAAGCTTCATATTCTTCTGCGTCGCATCTTGTAAAGCTCAAAAGATTTGATCAAAACCTTTGAGTGGAGGGTGGGCCCAAGCTTGCTTGTCGTTGAGAAATGTCCATGATGGAGATTATACTACATAAAGTCAGTTACGGTATATCCAAGCAAGTTCCGTTTTACCTATCTGAAAATATGTGCTTTCCTATCAATCGGTTGGCGCTCGATCGCTCGATGCAATTTGGAATCGTGGCAGTTCGTCCATTTAAACCCATGAAAAATATCGAACTACTGGGTGTCCAGTGAACACCTTCGCATTCGACCTTTCACATGAATTTAATGGACACAATACAACGTTGCCAAATTGCACTCTACCCTACTGGTTGCCAGATGTACAACGTTAAGCCTTGTAAAACAACTGGCAACAATGTTCCAATTTAGCCATTCATAGCCGCATCCGCATTCATAGCCATAACCATTCAGCTCGCCTACAAGTGAACAAAAGCTCGTTTTGGAGAATATCTTGTTTGAGTCTTTTAAAATTGTAACGATACAAAGGAGAGATACCTTGACTGTGGCTCCGCTTACCGCTTGTAGATTTTTTGTATTGCAATGAAGTAGACTACAATAGATGATAAAACCAAACTCCAACTTCTTAAGTTCAAAGTCTGATCATTTTCCAAACTTGCGTCAAAAATTGAGACCAAAAAGGAACGCAATTAGATGAGACTTATAAACGCAAATTTATTTCCTTGAGAGAATTAAATATTAATTTTATTTTCAAAAGAGTACAATTTTTGAAACACATATTTGTCTTGGCAGAATATCATTTCTACTTAAAAAAAAAAACAAAAACAAAAACAAAAACAAAAAACAAACAAAAAAACAAAAACAAAAACAAAAAAAAACTGGCCTGAGGACTAAGGTCAAGTTTTGGTCCCCTCTTTGAGCTAGCAAGGGTCACAGAAAAATCACGGAGGAGTGCGCACTCATAATTAATGGATTGGACAAGCGACATTATTCATCATAAACATCGTTTAATTTGGAGTCCCTTTAAATATAATTATGCTAATGACGGGATTATTAACCCAAAGTCCATCTGATCTCTGGTCTTTCCTAAATGATTCCTCAATTCTGCTTGTAAGCTTGCCTCTGCATTTTTCAACGCTGTAAAGAATGTCATACTAAAGGGTCGGAGAGTCTCTAATCTATAAAATAGGATTCAGGCCGGGCCTTTTGAAAACCCTTCGAAAACGATATTAAACTGTTAAAAGGATGAAATATACGCCGAGAATTCATCCACGCTATAAATTAACCTCAGTAAATGACCGCGGAGCCCCTTCAACGTTGCCAGATCCTCGATATATATCTATCATTCATTGACGTTATTCTACACGGAGAAAATTTCACGTTGGAATTATAGAACGTTTATCAAAAATTACGGACCACCAAGAAATTCCTTATAAATTCACCAGAATTCTTATTGACTCAACAATTTATCCTAGCAATTCTAAAAAGAAATCATTCCTCTTTACTCAAGAGACAATGATCAAGGAAATCAGTAATTATAAAGATCCTTGATTTCCTTTCAGCTTATATTTAACGGTATGTTTTTCTCCGCGCAGTCGAAACTCATATAGATTTCAATCCGATAGACGGGTGCCATTAAAAGCTTTTCTGAAATTAGTATACTTCTTGATGGGTTATTTGAAAGTAACATTAAAAAATCGATATTAGATCTCTTAGATTTTTATTATTTTCATGGAGTTTTCAAACCAACAAACGATGAAAGTTAGATGAATACTTAATTGATTTCTTATAATCCAGAAATTGAAACTAGGTTGGACCATCTTTCTAATGAAATCAAGTTGCACAGGAGTAAACGATTCACTCATTCATTAAACCATTTAATTATTTAATAGTTCTCATTCACAACTTAACCCTTTCGAAACCACAATCTAATTTATTCGTTTTTGTGACTCTATCCGCTTCGCTCAATTTAAATACCTTTCTGAGAGTGAAAAAAAACCCCAAACTTTTGACAGTTACAAACCAGAGTTTTGTAGAGCGCCTCCAATTGGGAGGATAGGCAAAATCATCACCGCGGATCACGAACATTTAACTACCCTTTCAACTTGAAGGAGCGAGCGGTGGTCTGGCTTGGTATAACCGCAGTGCTAGCAGGCTCTGATCGTTTACTTTTACGTTAAACTGATAGCGAAGACTGTCTTTAAATGATACTAATATTGTAGAATTTTAAAACTTGACTGTAGCTATGGTAACTAAAGTTGAGTGCCCATTTTAAGCGTGCCCATGGAACATGGCACGCTTATTCCGATCGTTTTGCTGCTAACAATATAATACAATGTATACAATGTAATAAGGCAGCCTATGCTTTCCACGTGTATTCCTATGCTGAGTGGCCTAAAGTTGAAAATCGGCTGTTTTTGAATTTTGTGATTTTTTCCTGTCGTAATTGTTGCGTTTTGAGGATTGCAATGGTACAATTATGAAATCGTACCTTCTAAAGTTTGCAGCAAAAATAGTTGGATTCATTTTAATGCTTTAGTTTTTTTAAAATTTCCCAAATTAAACGACGGACTCACCACTTTTGGGGGGTAAGTGGAGTGCGGTGAGGTAATTTTTTGCGTTTTATTTGCCAACTTTGTTGTAATTTTACTCTGCTGTGTTGGTTTTACGATAAATAAATTTTTGTTTGTTTTTATGTTTAAATTTGTTATGTTGGACATTTTTTTGTATTATTTTTTACGTTTTTGAATATATAATTGATTTTAAAGTACATTGGGGGTTTTTTTCGTAGGGGCGGCCGATAACGAGTCGTTGTGTTATTTTTTTTTTTTTTATTTATTATTTTTTTGCAGCCGGTGTTTGTTTGGCTGCATTGGCTGCACTGCGGCTCACCTGTTCACAAATTTTGATAATCTTTCTCTTTGAATGTCTAGAGTCAGCTGATATTTTCGAATAGAAGGCGCGAAATAAAACCGATACAGATCATGGTTTTACTTATAGGATACCTTCTCAAAAAAGTAAAGCTTCAAGAAGAACCCGATAGAGAGCGCGGAATGAAGTAGTCACGTTTGTTTCCCTTTTATTTGATCAGCTGATAAATGTTTTTTTTTTTTTTTTTTTAGCGAAATTTTTTTAACATTCAATCTTTTATGGGTTGAAAATGGATCTCATTAAAATAAACAAATTAGATCAGTATTCTTTTAATTTTTTAGTTTCGGGAATTGTTACAACATTAACGCCTGTTCGAAAGTGTAAGCGAAGTTAGGGTTTTTTGTATTTTTTTTTTTTAGAGGACGAGACAGGCTCATTAATGGTATTTGTTTTGATAAAAAGGGGTCCATCCAGCTACCATTAGGAGTCCCCCCCCCCCCAAAAATGGATGAAACTTTCAGGGATGATAGAGCTAAGCACCATCTTTCAGAATATCTGCAGTTTTTTGAATTTGGTCAACTGGGAGCGGGAGTGCAGGGGGTCAAAGTCAAAACCTCCAATGCTCCATAACTTTTGAACGAAAAGAGATATTGACGTGAACTTGCACCAAAAGATGCGTATTTTAAAGATGTTTCGATTGATGTGCTACAGTGTTTAGTTCAAAAAAAATTTGACCCTTTTTTTGCATTTTGTTTTACTTTTGAAGTTTCCAAAAATCCGTTTTTTGATTTGAAAAATAGGCGCAATGAAGGAATCTGAACGAAAAACTATGGGGCCATATATGATTTGAGAATTTTGAAAAAATTATGTCAAAAATAAATTCAGCGACCCAAAAAAACCCCCTTCCACCAAGTTTCAATGAATTTCATCGATTATTGGTGGAGCAACAATTTTTTTTGTAGAATCGAAAGTAGGAACCCTATTTTTTTGGGCCCAGATTTCAAACTTTGCGCGGTCATAACTCTTGAACGAAACGTTTTTCGGCATCGCGGTTTGCGCCATCTGAAAGCTTATAAAATCAGCTTTCTTCACAGAAGTTTTTTGTTCAGATTCCTACGTTGCGCCTATTTTTCAAACTTAAAAACGAATTTTTTTTTCTACTTTTAGATTTTAAATGAATTTTTTTCATCTGCATTGAGGGGTTTTTTTGAGAAAAGTTGAAAAATGAGTTTGAAACGCCCAGAATACACCCCAAGAGGTTGTCAGGAGCTTATGAAATATCAGAAATGAAAAAATTTGGAGTCAATATTCTGTCTGATTGTTTTGTTTCAAATCATTTGTTTCAGTAATTTTCGAGAAAAATGCCAGCAACGGATGCTCTGGCTCACTTTGTATATAAAATATAGTAGACTTCTTTTATTCTATTCAGGTCCTCTGGTATTTAATCACTGTCCGATGAGTAAAATAATTGAAATCTAATGCGCTGAGTCCTGACTATACTTGCTCTCTTTGAGAGGATCCAAAAATTAAATATAATCACCAAAGGTACCACTATACGGCCAATTTTGTAAATAAGCACATGTATGGAGAGGGGGGGGGGGTGGAAGCTTTTATATGCGTAACTTTTTTTTTTCTTCTCATTGATAGAATGTCATCGAATGAAAGGCTAGAAACTCTGCAACTCTGGTAAGCAACTCTGCTTGCTTGAAGGGACGCATCGCAATGAAGTAGGGGACTACACTGATTATATGTAGTTGTCAAAGTTGATGCATAAATTATTAATACTTCAATTAGTATGTACGTCTGTAATGTTTTTACTAGATGCTAATCATAGCATTTTTTCAAAGTAGATGATTCAGCCTAATTTTATCTTGAGTATTCACCATAAGGTTTCTCTGTACAGTAAAGCCTTTAATGAAAACATAGCAGGAATTGCTTTTATTGACATTAATTGTAATTGTTTAATTTTCAGATCCAAATCGGCCAATACTGTGTCTAAAAATTCAGATATTGAAAGGAATGACTCTATTTCGTCTCTATCAATATGTAGACATTTATTAAATTTCCTTCTTTTACCTTTTATCACCATATTCCACCAACAAAACCATGGCCTACCCTCTTTTTTTTTTTCATTTTATTAAATTATAAATAGAAACTTTTACATCCATTCAACGCAGAACATTTAAAATTCAAATACTCTATAATCAGTGATTTCATCCAAATTTTCATTTTGAATCATTCATGTATTTATAAATCTATTTATTCAATTCATATGTTAGTTACAAAATACAATGTCTCCTTAAGAATTGCTGATGCATTTCAAACAACTGTAATCCACAAATGAACAAAAAACTGAACCAATTGTAATGTGTCACTGCAAAAACAACGACTCAAAAATTTTTTTTTTCAAATATACGTCTCAATGCATATACATTGTCATATTTTTTTTAATCAAAGCTCCAACAGCACTTCCTGTACCTTAAATAATATACAATAAATTGACAAATCTCTCCCATGAACTACATTTAATAAATATATTTGAACCATGTATGCGTAAGCCTTTATGCAAAACTTATTTCTGCAAAACCCAGCAGAGCAGAAGACCAAATGAAACAACTTATGCGCAGATTTTTACGTTTACAATTCACAGGCACGCTTTTCCAATACATGCAATGTATCGGAGCTTCCCTGCTTGTTTAAGAGCTCCTATCAGTGGCCTTATAAGAGCCATAGCTTACGAGAAACTTAACTATAATTACCATAGCCTCCGTCAAGTATTACAATGCTCGACCAATAGCATCACTCATAAACAGTCTTAATCCTTTCAGTGCTGAATTATGAAAGAATGGCTCCAAAAATCATGGACGTTTACTTGTGAACCGTATACCTTTCTCTCATATAATTTCACGTGCTTGTAAATGTTTGTGTAAGTTCATGAAAACCAATGTTAACAGAACGTCTTCTGCATGAAACTATGGAGCGAAAGGGTTAACCATCGATCTGGCGTAAAAGTAAACGATCAGCCCACTGGTACACTGAGAGAAATCACTTCTTTAAAAACAAAGAAACACGTTTACTTGTGACAGTTTTCCTTGCGCGAAGTAAAGTTCTATTGCATGAAGGATAATCACTGTCACAACAAGGAATCTTTTACTTGTAGTAGCAGACATTTTCCTTGGGTTAAAGGAATTTCAACCCCCCCCCCTTACACAATATTTCACTGTGCAGTTCCTTTAACGCAAACAAAAGACATACCTCGGATTAAAAAAATAATTATCTCCGTGTAGTAAACGGGTTAGGTTCTCAATTTATCCCAATCGCTTATGGCTCAATGAAGTGGGAAGGACAAAACCTATGAGCGCCGACGCGACGTGACAATCCAATATTTAAAATTCTTATTATTTTATTCTTATTATCCGAAATTTGGGAAAACGAAAACTGGCGCTATCGTTTGGATTATAACATTTTCGTGGGTTTTGCCTGCGGTAGGGTGTCACGTTAAGTTAGGGATTTTCGGATAATCGCGCGAAAAATGGTAACACTGGAGCCACCATCCACCATACACGCATCATAAATCAAGTTCACTCGTGGTCGCTCTCCGGTGTGGTGGTCGGTGGTGGCGGTGCCTGTAATTTGATTCCTCTACCCCCCCCCTCCCCACCCCCTTCTCCAGCCAATCCTGCTTTCCCACCATCACCACCCCTTATTCACTGGCAATGAATGTGTGTGTGTGTGTGTGCAAGTGAGTGGGCTCGAACACGAAAACACTCCCTCAGCAGAATTTACCACGAGCACATAGTTCCCAATCTTTGTGCCAAATGAGCCGCATGAAAATACTTAATTTCAAGGGATCAACACATCACCCTGTGCGACTTTAATGAGGGGCGAGCTTTGGCTCCTTGTCACCTCAATGTCCTTCCCCCTTTCATTCACACAGTTTCGGCGGGTCGTTGACTGAAGTAGTCTGGACACATGCAAAGAATAGTACGATCAAGGGTGCATTTATTGAGATAAATTAGGGGGCGTGATGAACGTCTTTCAGAGAGGGGAAATTAAAAGATAAGCAGGACTACGTTTGTGGAGGCATTTAATGCTGACCTTACGCGATGATTTATTGCTTTGATATCTCAATTTTGACCCAGAGACATAGAGACCCAGCACATGCTATGCTTCCAGTGTTATGAAAGTTAGGTATATAAAAATTATTTTTGTTCTGGGGCTCAAGAAAACAACAGCCAACAGTCGCCTACTACAATTGACTAGTGAGCGTTGCTCTGTTCAAAATCTACCTACATGAAATTTCGCTTTGAAGTCAAAATTCCAATTTTTTGAAGCGCATAGTCTTGAAATACCTAATCCATCCGGATTCGTTATTTCTGTATAAAAAAATAAGCCAATTCAAGGATTCAACGGCCATTATGATAGAAACCTAACGTGTGTGCAACGTGGCGACTGTTGACTGTCACATGTTTCGATGAGTTTCGACCTTTGAGCAGAAAAATTGGACACCTGTTGAAACTTCGTAAGTTTTACGCCGGGTCTAGCTCATGCGTTTCACACGGGAAAAAAACTACGGTGAAAATAACCATACGGATACCTGATTTTGGCACCTGCTAGATGTTATGGCAATGTTAACCAGAAGTATACTATGTTTTGACTAGATACTAGGTGATGTTACCTGATTGCATATCGAATTTACTCAAAGTATCGGTAAATGTACCATACTTCTGGTCAAGTTTACCATAACATCTAGCAGGTGCCAAAATCAGGTATCCTTACGGTTATTTTCACTAATCTTTTTTTTTTCCGTGCAGTTTTAACCTCGCGAAAGAACACGACCTCTAAATCAGCGCCGAATCAGCTTTGATGGTGTTGAATTAGCCTCACCAGCCTTATTTCTTGTTTATTTTTTATCTTACAGTTAGTCAGTATCTACATATATCACCATTATTCCATTTCTGTCAATTTTGACCCCTCCCCCCAAAAAAAGTCTATTTAAAACTATGTAACTACTCAATTTGTTGTCTTTGTTTCAGACCGTGCATCATCATTCACGTGAACGTGGAGGCCCGCGAAATATCCCGCGCCGCTCCCTTTATCAATACCTCCTCGACCTACTAAACGTACCTGTTCGTTTCTTTCACATTTTCTTATTTTTATCGCTCATTGTTTTTCTGCTCGATTTTTTCCACGCGATAAAGTTATTATAAGCGTGAATTTTTCGCGCTTTCTTCTTTTCGGGAAAAGCAGTGCAATTTGTCATTTCGTGCTAAACTATATATATATCGAAGTTTCTACGTACATAGAAAAATTCGCATCCTCTCTCTATCTTCTGATAAATCGCCCCTTCCCTCATTCCCATAGAGGATACGGTGGGAACACGATATATCGAAACGCTCTTTCTCTCATTCATAGGGACATTAATTTATTTGGCCTCTCTATTCGGACGTGAGGTACGAGAAAAGCAAGTCCGCTCGCCTCACTTCACGATATCGCGAATCGAGAAAAAACAATGAGCCGCTATTCCGTTCTGCTTCCGCTGGGATGGTAATCGGTCCTTGGTAATGGCTGCTTTTACCGGCACAGGGACCGGCACAGGACCCTCCAGGCAACGCTCGCTTAAAGACCGTCTGCGTGAAGGATTTTCAACAACTCTTACTTGGCAGTAAGTGATTTCTTCTCTTTCTTTCTTTCTCTCCATTTTTTCCCTATCCCTCTTCCCCTCTTGCTTCGGTCGCCTTGCTCTTTTAGCCTCTCTGCTTCCTTTTCCTCTTCATCGTTTCTCAGTCTTCGTTGTTTTTATTAGTTTAAAAGCTTTTCAAAGCTTTCCAAAGCTTTCACTTGAACTCCTTACAAAATTTTGGGAAACTTTTATTGGTAATATTTCCTGTGCCATGGCGGTTTTGCCTCATACTCTGCTAAAACATCTTCAAATTAAGCTTTTTAATGTAAAAACGCCCGATGGACTCTCCAGACCTCGTTTGAAGTAAATGAGGATTGATGTGATTTTGCTAGGCAGCGAGCTAAGGCTCACTTTGTGAACTTTACCAGCAGGAGGGAATTAAAATTGCATTACTTTCTCCATTAACTCCGTTACAACTGCGCATATCTTCGATCGCTTTTATTTCCTTTATTTTTGCACATTTCCTCAAAATATTTTGAAATAAATATAATGTCACAAAAAAATCCAAAACCCTGTGGGTTTAAAAAAAAAAAGCCGGTCTAGTTTAAAAGAACTTTTTCTTAGGGATTGATAAAAAAAAAAAAAAAAAAAAAAAAAAACTAAAAAACAAAAATCTGCTCCTAAATTGTTTAAAAAAAAAAAAAAATGCTAATGATATGTGCTGCGATCAAGTCTCAGGTTCTGTTTCATCTTTCTTCAAGATTTCTTGTGACCACAGGTGTCATTTTGGGCTTTACATTGCGTTTTACCGTCCAAACATTGAAATTCGGTCGTGTGTGTGTGTGTGTGGGGGGGAGGAGGGGGTCTGCCAATATTAATCGCTGAAATACGTTTGATATCCGATGCGATCAAGTCCCAAGTGCACTCTCTTCCTACCACTTTAATCTAAGGTGCCCTTTAATAATGGGGGGAAAAAAACTTGAGCCGGAAATTTTTTTTGCTCCTATTCCTTTGCTAATACCAGCGCTGATCTACGGAGGAATTTTAAAATTTGCTTTTTCCCCGATGCAAATTAAGTAAAAGTGGATTCAAGTGAATGCTAATTGTAAGTATGATCGTTGACCATATAACATTTTTCTGTTCACGAGAGAAGTAGGACCATTTAGGTATCGAAATGTTCATTTTTGCCTTTTTGGTTCAAGGTGCCCCTAAGTAATTAAGTTTATTACAAGAATTTATAGTACTCAAGGATTTTCATTGTACCATTTGAGTCATAGCCGTGATGTTTAAATGGTCCATAACCAATACTCCAGTAAGCGTCACTCCGATATAGCCATACATCCATACTACATGGAGAATTGGTTGTGGACCAGTATGGACCATTTATACTGGGGATAGCATATCCTCTGTTCATCAACGGTTTCGTATAGGTAGGCCATCTTCCCCCGTTTTCTTTAAAGCCATAATATGTTACAGTTATTACAAATTGTAGAGTAGACTGGTAAAATCTTTGTCTACCTTTTCATTTAATGAATCACGGGTCGACGATACGATGTGAAATTGAAACGGGATAGACGAAGGAAGCAAAAAAATTGCCGGCTCAATTTTTTTTCCCCCCCATTTTTAAAGGGCACCTTAGATTAAAGTGGTAGGAAGAGAGTGCATTTGGGGACTTGATCGCATCGGATATCAAACGTATTTCAGCGATTAATATTGGCAGCCCCCCTCCTCCCCCCCCCCACACACACCCACGACCGAATTTCAATGTTTGGACGGAAAAACGCAATGTAAAGCCCAAAATGACACCTGTGGTCACAAGAAATCTTGAAGAAAGATGAAACAGAACCTGAGACTTGATCGCAGCACATATCATTAGCATTTTTTTTTTTTTTTTTAATCAGATTTAGGAGCAGTTTTTTGTTTTTATTTTTTTTTTTTTTTTTTTTTTTTTGTATCAATCCCTAAGAAAAAGTTTTTTAAACTAGACCGGCTTTTTTTTTTTAAACCCACAGGGTTTTGGATTTTTTTGTGACATATCAAGCTGATTTTGTAGTCAAAGGTTTTGTTTTTTTTTTTTTTTTTTTTCATGGCATTCTTTGAGCAACGACAGAGTCAGAGGCGGCGCGTGCATTTTGGCATCGATGCATTTCGTTCATTTAACCCTTGTGAAATTTTGATTTGAGAGAGTGCGCTGTGCAGCCCCTATATTTCTACCCTTTTCATGACTTTGAAGGGACTGAATGAAGTGTTGCCAGATTGCAAAAGCCGCCTCTGAAGTGAGCGCAGAGTGACTGATTTCTGCTCTTAGAAAACAGCTAGTTTCAGTACTGCTGGTCTAATCTCATAATTCCCAGAGAGAAACCAATGAATATGATAATAATTTATGATGCCTCATTATGAGAAGGAAATAAAAATAGGTATGCTGAATGTGAAAGTAAAGGTATGCAGAAACAGAAACCAATGTGTTCAGTGCTCTAATAGATTCTTTTTTCACGTGCTTTCAATTAGCAGTGTTCCCCTTTTGGGTGACACGGTAATCTCACTAAAAGATCCCAGAGCACGAGTGACTCACCGGCCACAGAAAAAACAATTTGAAAGAAAAAAGAAACGAAACAATTTGTTAACGATTTACGAAAAAGGCGAAACAGGAAGGAGAACTTTGACCGTATTAGAAATAAAAAGGAATTTTCACAAAAAAAATTAAATTCATGGAATGGGCCGGACCCCACCCCTTTCAAAAAGTACAACGAACTTACATTTGCAAGCGTCCGACGAAGAGTGGATACTCGTTACAACAGGTTGTGGGGAGCGTTGCGGTCGCCCGTCCCAGGGTGTCGAACCCCCTGACTCGCTACAGCGGAAGGGAGCAAGATGCGCCTTCAACTGCAACGATACCAATAGCAACACACGGAGACGAGCAAACACATCACCCTCACTCCGATTGCTCGACCATCCACCACGTTACACTTTGAGGGCAGCCTCCTCCATTTGCATAGTAGTTGGACCTTATCCTCGCCGTTTTTCGCTGTGCGTGTTTTGAAGCTGACAATAGCTCGAATATAAATTTTTTTATTTATTTTATTATATTATGAATATGAAACAAATTACGAATGAGTGACAAAGTAATCATCCCTCTACACAGCAATGTCAGTTAAACCCCTTTTTTTCTTTCTAGGACACTCTGTCCGGGTTTATGTCTATCCATTAAATTTTTCCAAAATTTTTGGGGGGGGGGGGTTTCCCGGTCTGCCCCTTTTCTGCCAGCGCGCATGCAAAATAAAATGTATTGATAGGTAAGAAAATAAACAAACCATTAGATTGATTCTAGCTTGCTTGCCCTCGTTTGTTTCAACCTCACATCCAAAATTATGTTTAATTCAGAGGAAATTGGTTTAAACAAAAAAGCAAGTGTTTTAGAGTGGTTATCTGGACACATAATTCTAGTACAACTGTCCAGGTGAGTAAATGTCGCTTGTTTCTGTCATGTGTCCGTTTCTTAATGGCGTAAAATCCTTGAAGAAACAGTTACACAGAATTCTGTGCCTACAGAGCCACTCTGAAACACTAGCATTTTCGTTTAAAACCAATTTCAGGTGCATCTTTTTTTTTTTTTTTTTTTTTTTTTTTTTTTTTTTTTTTTTTTTTTTAGCTTTTTATTTTAAAAAAAAACGAGGAAAAAAACTTGCCTGTATGAAATTGTCGGTAAGATATTTTCATCAATAAAATCATGGCTGCCTCCCACGGGCGTGCCGAGGTTTCCGGAGGGGGGAGAAAAGATTGCAATTTGACCGCCCTTCAAAATTATGAAATTAAAATTTTTTTTTCGCTTGTAAGTCCCCACTGATTTTGCTACCTTTGGAAATACATTGCTAGAGATAACCCTTTTTTTCCTTTTTTTTTTTTTTTTTTACTTGTTCACCCTAATTTTGCCGCCCGAAAAAAGGGGAAAACCCCCCCCCCCTTGGCGCACCACTGCAAGCCCCCGTGGTGCCTCAAAAGCACGTCCTGAAATACCTCACAATACCATAATTTTGTGATTTGTGAGGCAGGCAAAATGGACAACAGCTAAAAACCCCAAAAATGTGAATCTCAAGAGTCACTGTAGAAGCGTTTGTTTGTGGCTCACTCTATGAGCCTGATCGTGAACTTATATCAAGTCACGAGCCAATATTCAAAAGCAACAACAACATTATTATTTTTATTATGATTATAAACAAAATTTTTGAGGTTGGCATATTAATGGCTCATACAGTCCAAACAATAATGATTTCTGTATTATTACTATTGTATTTTATTTAAAGATAAATAGGTACTTATTAATAAGAGTGCATTTGAGTCCCGCATGAATCACAGGTTCATCGAAAGTCTAAAATGATTGTGTGAAGTCCTATCATTTCTATGCCAAAATTGCTTGCCTGATTGAGTTATCCTCCAAGTTTAAGGTCATTGTTTTGCGTAAATAGGTACTTGATTCACTTCCATCTCTTGTTGCACTCCAATTAGAGCAGAGGATACTGTGCACAATCACAGCGGACTCCGTCTCTCCATGCGTAGTGAATAGATTGCAGTTGGAGAGAAAACAAATACTTGTCTCTTTTGGGTTTTCTCGTGTAACAAACAACTAATGTTCTCTTTTTAAACCTGATTTGCAGTAAAATGTGGTTTTGATTCCAAGACTATCATTTGTGTTTTTAAAGTTAATTCATCGATGAGACTCAGAACAGCGGAAACTACTTTTTGGAAATGCAAACTTTTACTGTTGGTGGTAGGTATGAGCCTTGTGGTAAATTTTAACTTTCTTATTGTTGTACTTGAACTTCCTAATCGCCTGTAGGTACGCACTGCTATTCTAAAGAGTACAGAAAAGTGCGACAAGCACTCAACACAGAATGGAAAGTTTTGTTTATAGCTAACTTATTTGACTACGCCATGTCAGGTGAAAAGGCATTTTAGCATTGTTACTGGCAAGGTTAGTAGATGAAGGGTCCACTGGCTTTGAAAGCCATTTATCTAAACTTTAAAAACAGTGAGAATGGGTCCATAGCCACTGACATTATTTCAACTACGCCTGACAAAAAATCTGCGCATGAAATTCATGAGTAATATCTGCGCAATTTAATTTCCACGCAGCTAGAGTTTGATTTTTAGTGGAATGCAAGCCTTGACCCACTCTTGAGGCTAAGACAACCTTTTTCCCGTCCAGCATAAAATAACTTTATCACCAATGAAGAAACTGGCATGAGAAATTGGTGTTGCTGGTTGCTGAGAACAATGTATGTGCAAACCGCAAACAATACCTCTGTAGTTTTTTTGGGTTGATTACACCCCCAAAACAGGTTTCAAAAGTGAGCAAATTTTTTTTCAGTACTTATTCACCACAGGGTACATACCTACCAACAGTTAAAGTTTGCAATTCCAAAAAAATAGTTTCCACTGTTCTGAGTTCCACCAATGAATTAACGTTAAAACTGAGTTTCGGAAATGATAGTCTAAGACTCAAAACCACCATTTACTGCAAATCAAGTTTCAAAGTAGAAATAAGTTGGGTTTCACTCGAGCATCAAGAGATAAATACCTACATTCTTGCTCTCCAACTGTAATTTGTACTTTTTACTAAAGTTGTTGCATGGCCAGAAATGTCGACATTTAGATCAGATTGATGACTTACCGCAGTAATTGACGCTGTAAGCTAGATACAGCTTGAACACATCTACTGCTTCATGAAAATAAGGAGTTGCATCTTGCAAAGGAACAATATAAGTAAATTTTAAATCACTACAAGATGCTCACCATACCCACACTGGGAGCTTGCAAATTTTCCCAAAAAAGTTTCCGCAGCTCTGAGTTCCATCGATGATTTAGCTTTTGGGAAATGAGTTCCGCAAATGATAATCTATAAAACAAAACCACCATTTACTGCAAATCAGGTTTCAAAATAGGACACTAGCTGGATGTTACACCAGCAAACCAAGAGCTATGTACTTGCCTACATGTTTTCCCCTCAAACTGGAATGTGTACACTACCGGTGTGGAGACGGAATACACTGTGATTGTACGCGGGTTTTTTTCCGTAATCATTGAAGTGTAACAAGAAATTGAAATAAATCAAAGTACCTACACAACACAGGGACATGAGAGATAATTCAATCAGGCTAGAAATTCTGGCGCAGAAATAAGGGACTCGTAGGCTACGTGGGACTGCACCGAATTATCTTACATTTCAGATAAACCTATAAGATTCAGGTGGGACTCGGATGAACTGATGAAATAGTATCGCACTCTCACACACCATCAAATTGGCACAAGAAAATGACAAAAGCAAGAGAACAAGTTTACAATGCAAATCAACTGGAAACAACTACTATTAACTTTGCCCCCTCTAGGGTGATAAATTGGGTTAGGTCATGAGCTTCGAACTCGAATTTCACGGCTTGAAACTGAAAGTACCGTCATCACAGAAATAACACTATTGAAGAATTTCTTGCTACTGTTATAGCCATTTAAATTACTTTGGCCCGTTTGACAGTCATTAATTGTTAAAACTCGAACGAAAACCGTGGGTCAAATGTCAGAATAAAGATACTTAGCCGTTGTTGATGTTATGCAGTGTTACGTGATTTGATTTGTCCCTGGTGTCAAGCGGTGATGGTGTGGACTTGTTTCAGGCTTCGGTCTGTGGCAACACTGAAGGGTGGTCTGATTGGCCCATGCTTATTTTCGAGTTTTTTCCTTACAAGTGAATGAAATAAGTCAAACTCTTCGGAAGTATCATCTCCCAGTCATTCTGAATCTATCAATATATGGTTATCTAGGGTTTTGTGCAGGCGTTTTCTCTGTGGATACTTATTAATAATTGGTTTTGGCGGTCGATTCAAAATTGAACCGTAAAAAAGACGGTTTTCTAAAGATTTATTTTTGCTTGAACCATGAATCAAAAATCAATTCATACCATCTGATAGATCTTTTTGGGCCCGTTCTGGCCATGTAGGGGGTTATGGGGTTTTGAGCGACGGTATAAGCGGTATTTAACCGAACATGCGAGAAATCCTGCTCAGAGCCTTTTTCGCGATGTTCGTAAAAAATATAAGTGGTCCCGCTAGCCAACTGCTTCTGGGGTTTTAAACTTGACCGGGGTGGCTATCGCCACTTATAATATTTGTAGAAGTCTTGGAAAAGCAAGCTAACTTAGTTTTGCTCTAAGTAACATCCAGTTCATTTATTTTAAATCTCGTCGATATATTGTTTGCCTTGTATAGATATCATCCACGGTCTTCAGATACTTGAATTGTTTATGTCTAAAAAGTGTTTTTTTGTATATATGTGACCCGATCTGTGAAAAGGGACCTTATCTTCCGGATTCTGAAAACTGAGCTATTAAGACCACTGCATAGAGGACATTCAGACTAGCATTTTGACATAAAGTTGACCCCAAAAGCTCAAAAATTGACCGAGTTATGGCAGCTGACAGAAAAGGGACCTTAACTTCCCCGTGTTAAATTGCATAAGGAAGTTAAGTAAGGCCCTTTTCTGAATTTTGACATGCTCTCAAACAAGTACCTGTAGCGCGTTCTGTGGTCACTAAAATGAACTAATTCTCATTGCTAGTTACTTTTAGTCCGTCAAAACAGCGTTTTCGAATATTTGACTTTTTTCACTTAAAATCGCTCTCCTGAAAAATTTTGTTCCGGAAGATAAGGTCCCTTTTCACAGATCGGGTCACATATATATATATATATATATATATATTATATATATATATATATATAATATATATATATATATATATATATATATATATATATATATATATATTATATTATATATATAGTCATTAAAGAGGGCGTACACGCAAAAATCTTAGCAGAGTTAAGCACGGGAGTCGGCAGAGGACAGTGAGACATGAACGATATGCTGACATCTATTTCTGAAACTCGACTTCGTTGCGAAGATGCAGCCGCCAAAAGATCCGGCGCTGACGTCATGTGCTCCAACCGCACGTTGCGGTACCATTGCGCTTAGTGGGTAACGCAGCGCCCGCGCGCCGCCGTTCCCCCTCACTTTGTGGTAATCTGCACTTCCACGTAAAAATCCTAGATTATAAAAATTGAAGAACAGAAAATTTTCTTTCCATTATTGTTTTTATTTTCTCTTTAAGATTATTTTTTGGTGAGATATGAACGAAAACGGCAAAGACGCGGACTCCATCCGAATTTCTGACTGACCATCTTGAAATTCTCAATTTACCGAAAATTATGGTTTCTCGGCCAGAAGAAACCTTATTTGCTATTTTCATGTAGTGAGTCGATAGGACATTTTGCGTTCTTAAACTTTACATCTTATGATTTTTCACCAAAAATTTACCGTTGTCAAAAAAATAAAGACACAAAAGACACAAACAGACAAAATATGAAGACACTACTCACGAATACTCGTTGGAATTAAAAAAGCGGCAATTTTTTGTTTTCATTCGCATTTTCCAGGGCAACGGCTTACCGCAGGCAAAAAACTCAGGTACTTAATTTGAAGATCGTAAGATTTTCTATATAATAGTCCATCAACATTTTTCATAGGATCATAGGTAAACTTTGAGTGGCTAGAAAGACGGCACTTTGTAAACGTGGAAAGTCAGAAATTCGAACGGAATCTGAAGTTTTTGTTCATATCTCACCAAAAAATAATCGTACAGAAAAAAAAGCACCAGGATTGGAAAGGAAATTCTCTGTTCTTCAATTTTGACTCAAAGCAATTTTTAGGTGAGAGTGCCGATATAACCTCTAAAATTGAGGGGGAACGGCCCAAGGTTATAGATTAAAGAGGTATGCTCATCTGACTTCGCGCCACGAAATCAGTAGCGCGCAGTTCAAAATCCAGATCCAAGATGGCCGGAAAAAGCAGAAAACATTGTATACTCTTTCCAGAAAACATCGGGCTCCCTCTCCAGAAAAGCGAGAAATAGCCAGATGTTTTCTGGAAAGAGTATACAATGTTTTCGGCTTTTTTCGGCCATCTTGGATCTGGATTTTGAACTGCGCGCTACTGGTTTCGTGGCACGAAGTCAGATGAGCATACCTCTTTAATCTATAACCTTGGGAACGGCCGGCCGCGGCGCGGGCGCTGCGTTACCCATTAAAAGCGCAATGGTACAGCATCGTGCGGTTGGAGCACATGACAGGACGTCATGCGACTCAGCGCCGAATCTTTAGGCGGCCGTATCTTCGCAACGAAGTTAAATTTCGAGAGACCGATATCACTAAATCGTTCATGTCAATCATGTCTCACTTTCCTCTACGATTAAGCCAATGTTGTTTTTAAGGTGTATTGTACGTCCCCTTTAAGTTTGCGATGTAAGTACATTTTATTCCTATTAAATTCGGCAACTGTTTAAATATTTATTCTATTCCATGAAAAAGTTATACTATGCTGATTCACGTAGAAAAATATAATGGTTATTTACTTCAAAAGGCGCAAGCTATATAATGGAAATTAGTTCCTAGAAGGGTCCTTGCCGAGAACTTCTAGAACGTGTCCCTAGTAGAAATAAACCTCAAGGCCCTCAAGAGAAAAGCCCTCATTGAGGGTAATTGGAACAGAGGGCTTTGAGGGTGCCCTCAACGAATCTTGAGGGCGCCCTCAAAAATCTTGATGGTTTTTCCCGGATACGTTCGGGGATGATATGGGCGTTAATGGGGAGGGGGTGGTGGGGAGGGGATAATATTGGGGATTTATGTAGTCGACAAAAAGTAGGCTCGTATGTATTGACTCAAACTTCAATGGTCACATATTTATCATACGTTGTACCGACCTGACCGGGATTCGAACCCGTAACCTTCCGATCCCTAGTCCTACACCCTAACCGATACACTGTTCTGACAATTGGTGATATGAGACGAAATTCGGGTATATAAGGTTGCGCGGACGTCTGCAAAGAAAATACGCTTTGTTTTTGTCCGATTGGCGTGAAACTTGGTGTCCTCGTGTATTTTTGGTCGAGGAATCCGAATCTGCTATCGGATTTCTAAAATTAAATAAACAAAATACGAAAACTTTAATTTTTCTTTGTATCATGGTGCTAGCACCATCGGTCATGGTGCCAGTGCATCATAGCACCATGAGCACCATGGAAAACATAGTGCCAGCTTCATCGGTCATGAAGCCGATCACAACATCGGTCATGGTGCTGTGTTGCTAAAATGTTTACCAGGGAAACTGGATAAACGAAACAGTGTTTGATGGTGGAGTCACACTGATTTTAATTTTGAACTGGAACCCTGGAAAATACGTAATGCATTCTTGAGCTTATTTAGCGCCTGGAGATTATGTAACGGTTTCCTTTACACTTCTCCAGCCCCTGGAAGTTATGTAATGGATTCTTGAGCTTTTGTGGCACTTGGATGTTAGGTAATTAATTCTATCACATTTCTCCAGCCCCTGGAAGTTATGCGTAATGGATTATTGAGCATTTGTGGCGCCTGGAAGTTAGGTAATTGCTTCTATTACACTTCTCTCGCCCCTGGAAGTTATGTAATGGATTCTTGAGCTCATTTAGCGCCTGGAGGTTATGTAATGGTCTCCTTCACACTTATCCAGCCCCTGGAAGTTATGTAATGGTGTCTTGAGCTTTTGTGGCGCCTGGATGTTATTTAATTGATTCTATTACACTTCTCCAGCCCCTGGAAGTTATGTAATGGATTATTGAGCTTTTGTGGCGCCGGGAGGTTAGGTAATTGATTTTATTACACTGTTCCAGCCCCTGGAAGTTATGTAATAGATTCTTGAACTTTAGTGGCGCCTGGAGATTATGTAATTGATTCTGTTACACTTCACAGGAGGCAAAAAAATTAAAATTCAAAAATCATTCACTTGTTTCGTGGAAAAAATACCACACTCACCCTGGATTGGGATCCAAGAATCGTAGGATCGCACATTTTATGCTTCCTTGTCATCATATCACTTGATAATGATGTCCACAGGTTTCTGAGGACATTATATCAGCTGTCATCCTCAACAATTGTTGATGGTCCTCAAGCTTGGGAGAACGTTCAAACGTTGCATCATCATTTTGAGGGCATCATCAAACAGTTGTTATTGGTTTTCAAGACCTTGAGGGCGTAATCGTGATTTTTGAGGTCACCCTCAAAAGATTTTGATGGCGCCCTCAACAATGTTTGAGGGCCCTCAAGAATCTTGGTGGTGTCTTCATTGCCCTCAAAAGATTTTGAGGGCACCCTCAACAATATTTTGGGCCCTCAAGAATCTTGAGGGTGTCCTCATGATTTTTGAGGGCACCCTCAAAGGATTTTGATGGCGCCCTCAAGAATGTTTGAGGGCCCTCAAGAATCTTGAGGGTAACCTCATGATTTTGAGGGTACCCTCAAAAACCGTTGAGGGTTCTTGAGAATCCTTGAGGTTTATTTCTACTAGGGGTCTTATTGTTAGATGTTCTCACGGAGATAGCAACATTTTATTCGAAATTCCGAAGAAGTGCTCCATTTTCGAAATTTCGAGAAAATGCTAAATTGATCTAATAATTACATCATTCTTAACTTTTTCCATCTTCCTCAATTGGAAACCACATTTTGCACCACATTTTGCACACAAAAACCACATTTTGCAGTTTACTCGAAAGTCCGAAGAGGCACTCTATTTTCAAAATTCTGGGAAAATGCTCAGTTTATAAAATTAAATCATTCTTAACGTTTCATTTTTTTTTTGCCTCCTGGGGGAAACAAAATAAATTTTGCAGTAGGGCTTTCTGATAGAATTGCGAATATTTTGTGACAGTCATCAAAGGATTCATTCGAAAAATAAGTATTAAAGTCAGATTGAGTGGGGTAACTCTCAAACATCTCATGAGTCGTGGTTCAAGGTACAGTTTACCTCACTGTCCAGAGGTTTTGAGGGGTATGAAAGACAGCAAGCTGAAACGAAGAGGGACTGATGGTTCACCTCCGAGTTTTTTAATTTTTGCTAATTTCGTTTGAATTAATTTTTAGCATCTTTTATAATTATGGGGTTTAGAACTCATTTTCAAGTCCCCCTTTATGACAAATCTGCGTAAAGTGCAAATTTTCTCCACACTTTATCCCCACTTAACTATGCCTTTTTTTGGGGGTCCATTTTCTCATATTTTCTTTTTTTTTTTTGCTGCTTGGGAGTGTAGAGTTGCTCTTACCGCTCCCCTCATGAGTGCGTCACTGCCTGCTAGAGAAGGAGGAAAAGTTCGAGGCAAAAGCTTCCTTGGTTTTTGGAAGTTAATGAAAACTTCAGGGTATTTCCTCGCTCAAGGTTTTCAAACGGAAATGTTTCCAGGAAACATTTTCGACGCTCACATCCCTCCTACGTATGGTTGCCATATTGCGCCGAATTTTTGCAAATTGTCCATTAATACTGATGTAAATATTTGATATTTTACTGCACCGTCTGACAATTATGCTGCGTGAAAACCTTTATTCCAACATTCAATTTTCTTTTTTCATTTTTAATATTATAGTACTTCAATCACAGATCAGACTCATCATTTCTGGCTCTTCATCACATTGATATCATTGATTCCGCATTTTCTTTATTTCCTCTCTTTTTCTCTTTCTTTCTCCTACTTTCTCGTACTCTCTCTCTCTCTCCCTCCTCTCCACCTCTCGCTCTTTCTCCCGCACTCTCGTATCTTTCTCCCCTAGTCACTCCTCACTCTCCCCCTCTCTCTTGCTATTCTACTCTTTCTTTCTCTCTCCTCCTCTCTCCCCTCTCACTCTCTCTTATTCTATATATCTCTTCCTCTCATTCTCTCTATTTTTGTGAAATGTGCTGAACAAGGAAATTCAAGACACTTACATTGCAGACCTACTATTTCAATACCGGAGTAAGAGGTTATTTTTTTATTCCAGGGAAGGATGAAAAAAGTTCTGGAGTTCTAAAGTAATTATTGAAGAGTGGAAAAGTTTTGAGAGTCATGCTTTAGAATCATTTTTCCGTGGTAGCATCCGAGTTGGCCTAAAATTTCCGTGTTGGCCAAAGTCAAAACAATAGGAGAAATAAACATATGTTTAAATATTGTACTTTGGCAACGTCGCTTATCTCTATGACAGGATAGATTATTGGAGCGTAGGTGGTGAGATAGAAGGCAATGGGCTTAGGTAGACAGAAAGTTCTTAAACTCTGTTGCATAAAAGGAAAGAGCAATGTATGGGGAAACCTCCCCCACCCTTTTATCTGTCACAAGTACATTTCACATATCTGTTATTAATTCATACAAATATTTTCATAAATAAACTGTCAGTGAGAACATTCAGTCATAGGATTAAATACAAATTTGGAGGGGGGGGGGGTGTAGATACTGTAAATAGCCCGCCGCGTCAAAAATTGAAATTAAACCAAAACATTTATTTATATGTATTAAAAAATTACTTGCATTCGTAGTAAAAATTTTCAAGCATTGAAAAAAATTAAAAATTAGGGAAAAATTATATTAAAAAAAAAAAAAAAAAAAAAAAAAAAAAAAAAAAAAAAATGGGGCTGTAAATTTCCCGTCAAGTCAAAAACTTAGTATAACAACACCAAAACGCGTTATTACCAGCGGACACAATTCGATATCTGCCGCCTTTCGTTCACACACCTCTGATTGTCCTCGTCAGAAAAATTTCTCGTTGCCTTGCAAGTGCTCTCTTATATACGTATTTATTTATTTATTTATTTATTGTTTTGTCTCTTGGGCCAACTCGGAATCGTTGTTTTTCCAGACTTGGACCAACTCGGTATACGCGGCGAAAAAAATCGGCTTGGGCCAACTCGGTGTCACCCTCTTCCGAATATATATGTATACAAAAAAGCCACGCAACTTTTTTTCAAAAATAGAGTAAGAACCTAGACTAATTGGGACAACAAACATAAGTCTTTAAAAGACGCATCTTTTGGCGCAAAGTTCACGTCAATATCTCTTTTCGTTCAAAAGTTATGAGGCATTGAAGGTTTTGACCTTGATCCCCTGCCCTCCGCTCTCAGTTGACCAAATTTAAAAAACTGACCATATTCTGAAAGCTGACGCTTAGCTCTATAATCTCTGAAAGTTTTAAATTTTCTGAGGGGGGCCACTCCTTATGGCAGCTAGATGGACCCCTTTGTACCTATGTATGTGTAACCGTTTTTGAATATTTGAGCCATGCACGTTCAAACTTGTTTCAGGACTAAGAACGTGCGTGTGCGTGCTCTGTTCATAAAAATGAGCGTGATTCAGAAATACTTGCACTAAAAACCTCATCAATTATTCGTTTCCATAAATATTAAATACAGCTCTACGTTCTTGAGTCCATTAAGTTCGGAGTCGAAAATGGCTTGTTAAGACCGCCCGACTTGGTACCTAGACATCGCTACTTTATCAAACACCGAGAAGTAAAAATTATAAAATAACACTCGTAAAGTGTCGGGGCAAAACGTAAAATACTCGGCCATCTAACTGTTCAATTCTCTCCCCTTTTCAATCCTTTTCAGGAAGCCGATTTAAATTCCTTCTCTTTTGCGCTGGGGTGCTTCTTGATTGAAAATGCCTTTTATAGTTTACACGAAGTTATTAATTTCAAAATTTAAAATCTATTGTTATTTCCATTAAGTTGAGCTTACATAATGTCACGGCATCTTTTATTTTCTCTTACTTTATTGTTCATTTTTTTGTTGACTCGCACATACAGTTGTACTATACAGCTTTTTTTGTACCAAAATTTAAATAAATAAATAAATATCCACGTTTTGTACTTTAAAGCTTTTTTGTACCAAAATTTTAAATACAAATAAATAAATAAATATCCACGTTTTATCATACTCGACCACTTGAAATCGCATGCCACACCGTGTTTGGATCTAAACATCAGGCGCAACAGCCCCACATTGAAAAAATAAGTCTAAACTTCTATATAGTAATTTATATCACCAGAGGCACGATGATATGTAGAGTCTGGTTCTTTCACTAGAAAATTCTGGTCCGCTCTTACACGGGAGCCTCTCTTTCCATTTTTTTCCAATACACGCGTGTTTAAGTGTGCAAAGAGGGAGATAGCATAAGTCCTGACTACAGCTTCGCTAACAGAGAGAGATGCATTCAAGAAACGGGAAAGGAGTGCGAGTGGTGAAAGAAAGGAAGAGAAATTTTTCTTCGAACCGTTGTCAGTAATTGTGTACATGAACCCAAGCCTGAGGGTTGATCGATAACTTTTCCTGTAAAGCATTTGATGTATGGTTTTTAAGTATGTATGTACGTACCTCTGTTTGATTAGAAAACTTATATGAAAGGAAGTAGCCTCAAGGAATTTTTAGATTAATTCTCCATTCCGAGAAAAGGTCGAGATTAATTGAAGTTTCTTCTCGATTTCTTGAAGGTCATACTCTCATTTCCAATGTAAACCTGTGGCCATCTCGACAAGATGACCATGTTTTGGTTGCATTCTACAGCATTTTTTTTTTAGTTTTAATCAAGTCCAATTTTTTTTCAACCTAAGCACTAACCAGTGACGGCTCGTGCAGTTTGGCAACCATGCTTTTTGCCATTGAAACCTTTGCAAAAGTATCGATATCTTGGGGGTGCAATTGCACCTCCTGAAAATATATTTTTTTACATAGGTTTAAACGGAGATAATATACCTTGTTGCCATATTGCTCGAGCCATGGCTCTAACCAATCCGATAATTCTCCCGCTGGCCGATGTAGCGGGGACAAAGATACCTGGCCAGACGTTTTGATATGCAATACGCAACGCATGCTTGATACCACCCGTCAAACACTGCCAATGCGTTGTTACGTGAGCAAGGCCGGACCTTTCGTTGTGTTCCACACTCAATGAGCTGGAGACCGGAATCAGTGGAATCAGTGTAAGTGTGGTGGGGGAGGGAGGAGGGCATTGGCGTGAGTGCCGGGCTATGATTGTAAATCAAATCAGTCAGTCAAACTGCTGCGGTAACATTTCTTTGCTTTCGAATTCGACAGTTTTGGTTTTCGGACGCTCAAAGCAATAGCCTTATGAGTTATGGCCTCATGTTTGCTTGTGCGCTAGTATTTTCTATTCAAGCCTCTAATTTATAATGCGCTGTAATTATAAATTTTATTCTCGGTCATATAGCATTGACATCTTCATGTGTATTTGGAAGTGCCATACTTTATTGGAGGATCTGATTATTCTTAATTTGTTACGACTCAACACCCCCCCTCCCAATCCGCATGAAGAGGACAAATGTTCTCAGATTGAAGAGGACAAATGTTCTCAGATTTTTAGAATGTATTACTAAATAGTGTGTTAATGTCTCCTCGTTTTGATAATTGACATTGACCTTCCGCTTGTTGTCCTCCAGTGGCGGTTCGTTCAATTTGGCAACTCTATTTTCGTGCCGTTTAAACCTATGCGAAAGTATCGATTTTTCAGGGATTCGGTAAATCTCCTGAAGACTGAACATTTGACAGATTTGAACAGAGAGAATCCGTTGTTGTCAAATTGCACGAGCCACCGCTGCTTTCCTCTCATAAAAAGAAGGTTTTAAAAAGGGAGAAAGAGGCTTATTCTTCCTTTCCTCTTGCTAGAAAACAGTTGTTGTCGAATAATTGAATGATTCTTACGGCTCCCTCAATAAACAACTCCAGTCATAGGAGACCTCTTGAGCCTTGAGAGTTTCACTATAATGCAGTTGTGGCGACCAAACGACAACACCGCGCAAAGCGCGGGAAACGCGCCACACACACACAACCAAATGGCAACGCCGCGCCGAGCGCGGGAAACGCGCCACGCGATTCAAATCGCCCGCGCAAGCACTCCCGCGCTTTCTCTCCACCTGCGCTCCTGATTGGTCTAGCCACTGCAGGTGGCACTAACACCTTCGGCCAATCAGAGCTCGACCCCTGGGCTTAAAAGGAAGAGCTTCAGCCATTAATTCACATTCTGGTTCAACACTCTCAAATGAACAGACGTCTCCTCAAGTCTCGGACCCAGGACCAAATCGATGCCCACTTAGCAGCCAAGTAGCCAAGCAGCCGACTTTTCCATTGAACGGAGACCCAAACTTCTCTGGACGTCTTCACACTATAAAACGGCCCTTTTCAGGGCCACCACTTTTGATTTTATTTTCTAGAGCGACATTCCTACATTGGTGACCTCTACTGGAACACAACATGGCAAACGAAGAACAACAAAAATGGAAGACCTCACGAAGCAAAACGAAGATTTACTCTCTCGGGTGCAGCGCATGGAGGAGCAAAATCGCCAACTCCAAAACACGTTGCAAGCGCAAGTTCCCGCTCAGGGTTCAAATAACACCGCTCCACCACCAGCCCGACGGAGTCAACATGATTGGCATCAAGGTCCCCCCGTTTTGGCCCGAAGAGCCTGAAAATGGTTCCCTCACTGGAGGCTCAATTCTCTCTAAGCCGTATTACTAC